>NC_061165.1:29656279-29738779 GCF_022113875.1 Hydra vulgaris
AGTCTTGTTCATCTTGCCCTTTTAAGTTTACGGTATGCTGTTTTCCAAATAGTGACTAAGCTTTTTGGTTGTGAACAATAATAGTGACTAGACCTTTTATCAAGTTGAAAACAATAAACTAAGTTATATATTTTTGTCAAAACTCAAGCAAACTTGTCATTTACATAATGTCAGAGTTTTTAACTATTGGAATGGTTGACCTTTCTAAAACCCTTAACTGTTGCATGTACACTCACTGCGTTTATCTCTAGATAGTTGGCAGGTGCGTTATAAGATTGATGCAAGGTAAAATCAAACAGATTGAATTCAACCTTAAATACTTATAACAGGTCGTTACTATATAACTCATACTTATAACAGGTCGTTGCTATAGTTACTTATATGCTTAATAGTATTTTATAAACAATATTAAAAAAAAAAGAAATCTAAAAAACATAATAGTTATTTTTTTTTCAATTTAAATGCAGAATGTCTCAATTGTACCCTTAGACCATTTATTATTTCTTATGAAAGTCTTTATTTACACTCAACATATGTCCAGCGTCTTCATAAATTTATAAATTAACACTTACTCTTTTCATAATAAGGCTTTTTCTAATGCCTTATTAAGGTAACGATGAAGATTAATTTTATTTTGAAAACATCATAAGTCCTTTTGTCTTTCATAGACTTTTTTTTTTATAAAAAAAAATTTTTTTAGGAAATAATTATTTTTAACTTTTGGAAAAGCATTTTTATATTATTTAGAGAAAACGCAAATAAAATAATTATAATCATTATTTACCTCATTTAAATAAGTCAGTCTCTCCCATTTGACTTCATTCAAGTCTTGGCAAATTGTAGAAACTAATTGATTGTTTATGTGTCTTACATATACGGCTGAGATTATTTTTGTTTTTTAGCAGAGGTTGCTAAATTAGTTAATAAAAAGACTAGATAATGCTCAATGAAATGAACATTAAAAATCTGGACTGGATAATGTTCAATGAAGTCTGTTTTTCCCTGTGCTTTTATTAACTCGTCGTCTCTGTTTGTCTGTGAGCATTTTTGTCGTCTCTGTTTGTTTGTTTGTTTGTCTGTGAGCATCTTCATCGTCTCTGTTTGTTTGTTTGTTTGACTGTAAGCATCTTTGTCGTCTCTGTTTGTTTGTCTGTTTGTCTGAAAGCATCTTCGTTGTCGTTTGTTTGTTCGTTTGTCTGTGAGCATCTTCGTTGTTTTTTTGTTTGTGAGCATCAAATCTTGCAATCAATTTTTGAGTCACTTCCTGATGATAGATTTTCTTCAAACTTTGCATACATACTCTTGCTTGATGACACAATATTCAATATTAGTTTTGCAATAAATCAAGTTAATTTTAATTAAGTTTACTTTTTATATGGAAAGAAGAAGAAGAATTTTTAAAATAAGTATATATATTTTTCTACATATACGCGCGTTTAGCTTATTTGAATAAGGTGTTGACTTCGTAAACGAAATGTCTGTGACTCGAGACCCACCTCTTACTGAATTATTTTTGTTTTTTTTACACACGCATACATCCGAATGTTAATAAAATAAAATAGTAAAAACCAGAAAAAAATAATTGCAAAATTTGTGTTTTAATAACATACAAAAGCATTAGGTTTTAAAAATTATTTTTTAATTTTACATGTTATATTAACACTTTGTTAAAATCAAACAATAAGTAAACGTTTTTTTTTACGAGCTTTGTAATTAATAATTTAAGTGGTTTTTATTTGATTGTAATTAGCATTATAGTGGTTATTATTTGTATAGTGGTTTTTATTTGTGTACCCTATAGTGGTTTTTATTTGATTGTAATTAGCATTAGGAGGTGTAGGTAATACTGTTATAAATGTATAATTTAATGTTTTATTAATTATTTCTATAGTAGATTAGTTGGGATGCACGTCATTCACTCTGAGGTTATTTACGAGCCAAGTCAACGTCTCTAACAAAAGTTAGATACGCTACCACCAAAACCATTTTCCCTCGGCTGACGAATGGATTTATATTCTAATAATTGAAGTTTTAGTTTATCGTGTGAATTTCTCTTAAGACATCAAGTTTCTAACTGTCATAATATAAATTACACAATACTTGTTATTATTTCTTTTTTACACCAATTTTAAATTTCAAAGTTTTTATTCAGAATAATTACCGTTACTCCTGTGAGTTCTCATTTCTTTAAGAATATTTTTTAATGCAGACATTTTTTTATACAAGTTTTATAATAAACATTTTTTTCAATCTTATTGATATCAAAAGCTTTGTTTTACTTTTGCACTTACTGCATGAAGTTTATTAACACAACTTTCTATTTAAACTCCTTTGACTTGCTATTTAATAAGAACGTAAGAACCAATCACATAACTTAAGTCTATGTTAATTGATAAGTCCATAATTTAAATAAAAAGTTCTTACTGATTGTTTACTAAAATTACGGACTTATCAGATAACGCAATTAACTAAATCAATTTATGAACTTGGGTAGAAGAAGACAACTATCACCATGCTGATGCCAAACAAACTTCTTACCAACTCATGGTATTCATATCAAATTGGATAGTGGTATGGTAGCATATATAAAAAAGTACAAATAAAAATACAAAATTTTATTTAAAAAAATTTTCTTTAAAGAAAATTATATTTTTACTACATTATAGAGTGTTATAGATACACCACTAGCGTCCATGTTACTTTTTTTTAAATGTGCTTGTTCTTCTTTTTAATACCTTTCTTTGGGTACCAAGTTGTATAAGGTTTGCTTAGATTTGACAAAGTTTTTAAAAATTTTAAATATAAAAATACAAAAAAACAAATACAAATATCACAAACTAATTCATTAAACTTCATAATTTATGTTGAGTTGTTTAAACTTGATAATTTTTTTATCTTTAATACCCATCCCCCTTCCCTAAACCTGCCATTAAATATTGATTAAAAAAATCCTTAATTTTGCAAAAGGGTCTCCTAAATTCTCTGGACCGTCTCCTCCCACACTAGAGCGTGGGGAACTTAACCACTCCACTGATAATTTTCGTTAACATCATTGTCGCCATTATCATTAAGCAGAAAAACAAAAACAAAAAGATACTAATCACAAACTTTTATTAATTTACTTCAATTAACGGTTTTGTGTATAAAATATACTATATCATACTTATATTATCATATCAATATCATACTTATATTAAACAGAAATATGCAAACTTTAAGTTTTATAAAGTTTGCAGCCCTCTTCTCTGTCAACACAATAAAAAAAAATTAAAAAAAAAACAACAGATTTTTGAAATCTTTAGTAAATCAAAAATAAAAAACTAAAGCAAAACGTCTTAAAAGGTTATACATAAAATTACTTGTTACTAATTAAAAGTCAGTAAGGTTGCGGTTTTTAAATACGTGGTTTTTTAGAAAGGGACTATATTGCAGAAACCACGTTTTACAAATAAATGACGTAAGACCATAGTAAACAATGAACATTAGTTTTAAAATATATAATACGATTCAATCGTTTTTCTAAGTTTGTTTGTTTGCTAATTTTCAAGTTAAAAAAACGCTTATTAAAATAAAAAAAAAATGGTAAATACAAACAAGTTTTTAAAGATTTTATTTTTATTAGCAGTTACATCTTTTTGTATTTTATGGTTGTTAACTGAAAAAAATATTTATGAAACTTTCAAAAATACAGATTCAGTATTTCGAAGTTTGAAACTTAATGACGTTGAAGTTAGAGAATATAACGCATGCGGGTTGAAAAGCATTAATAAGAAGTATTATGTAAAAAAAAAAAAAATTATTTGTAAAAATCATGTTCCTTCAAAAGCTAGCTGCCGCTACGTAAATGAGACATACGCGTATGACGTAAATAACTCATGTAACGGTAAACATTCGATAGAAATTTGCAAGTTTGTAGAGAAAAAGTTGTATTGTAAAAAAGATGCTTGTGAGAATCAACCAGTAACAATTCGTTATTTAAATCCTAATTCTGGCGAAGTAGTCTCAATGGAAGAAAAGTACGATACCCTACAAAACTTAACCAGTTTAGTTTTAAAATATGCTGAAAAATCTTCAAAAAATGGATTTCATTTTTTGTTTCTTAGTTGCGGAAACAATAAAACAAAAACTCAGTTACTTATACTTGAAAATAATATATTTGAAAACACTTTATTGAACACAAACCAAAAACAAAAAATAAATATCAATCTTGTTATGCTTGACTCAATTTCTCGTCCTCATTTTTACAGATCCTTACAAAAGACTATAAAAACAATTAACAAAATAAACTTGGAAAGTGATTCAGAAGTTCTCGACTTTGAAATGTTTCAAGCTGTTCATGGCCACACCTTGGAAAACAGTAGAGCTCTCTTTACAGGAGCACCTTTTCCAACAAACTTTACTGGAAAAATGCAGCTGAATACCGGTGTTGGTATTAAAACATTTATGAGTCACTTTAAAAAATTCGGATACCTAACGCTGTATCAAGATGACATGTGCTGGAAATCGTTTTGGGGAATACGAATGGATATGGGAAAACCGTATGGCGGTTGGGCGGATTTAACAAAAAAAATTCAAAAATCAAGTATACAATACACAGGTAAAAGTTTAAAATTACAAGCGGAAAAAATGGGGAGTTAATTACTCGTGAACCGTTTTTTTAAAAACCGGATTTCAAATAATCAAATACTACACATTAATTTGTTAATGAATTAATAGTAATGATATAAGAAATTATTCCGAAATTTATAGATTTATATATTAAATCGATAGATTTATAAATTAATTTAAAAAAAGAAGGTAATCAAAGTTAAAAACTTGTTACCTGAAGTGTGTCAAAAGCCAATTAACCCTGAAAAAACGCGAATGTAAGTTGAAAATTGCCTACTTTGGGAAGAGGGGACGCTCGTTGTAAAAATTGTAAAATTGCCCCTGTAGACTATATTTAATTAAAGTCTATTTGCAAGTTTAATAAAAAAAAAGAAAATTCCTTCCAATTAAACGAAAATTTAATTCAATTTAATGAAAAGTAAAATGAATAAGACTTTTTGTAATTTTTAATTTTAAAAATTATCCAGCGCAGAGGAGCGAACATTCATCGACTGACTATTTTAGGATAAGCGCATTGTAGTGTATATATATAGACCGACTACCTATGGGTAGGCGCAGTGGAGAGTAAATACATTGAGGAGGTTTTTGGCTGAGGCAATCTTTTAATTAAAATTTAAATAAAAAATATATAATTAGTTCTTAAAGCTTATATACTGCCCCGTTAGTATTTTTTTGAGATTAAAAATTTAGTTATATTTAAGTATTTTTGATTTTTTATTATTATTTTTGATTAAATTTCAAAATACACGACTTAAACTATAAATTATTTTTTTGTGTTAATTTTCATACAAAAAAATTTTACTTTAAGTTTTTTACGAATGTGAAAAAAGTAATAATAAGATATAATAATATAGTAAAACAGTAATAACTAGATACAGTCTCTTCGCAAGTGCGTGCAAATAGGCTAACCCTATGAATGACTTCATTGTGGTACAATATACACAATAAAAAGTTCTGTTTCTGACTTTATTTTAATCTAAAATTTTATAAACAAGTTGTAAGAATATCAATTATGTATAATCTTAGTTTGAAAAAAAATTTATTTTAAAGTTTTTTACTTTTAAAAAATCCCATATTCTCTGCTAGCATCAATTCAAGGAAAACGACAATTGTTTTAAAAATTTATATATATTAATGCTGTACTTATTAGTTTTAGAAATACCCTCTTGTGTGTTTTTACACAGAGGCGACTGTAGCTATTAAAGGCAAGTTAATAATGAGAGAAAGCGTTTCAGTATTTTTTTTATTAAAAATTGTGAAAGAAAATGTAACAATATTAATTTTATATACATTTAAATGTGAAAGTTAATTTTAAGTTTTACACTTTTTATTTGCAAATCGGATTGTGGCAATAAGACCTTAATTGTAGATTTATAGCAACTATTTGTCTAATTTATTAAGTTATGAAAATAAGTTGTTAAAAAAAATTTATAAAATGATTTTTTCCTTAATAAATAATTTTAAATACATTTTCAAAGAATACCTTGATGGTCAGCTCGCTATGCTAAGCGTTGATAGAATCAGTGTATCGCGGGGGTTTAAATCCTTATCACTGCACATTTAAGTTCTTCCTGTTTTAAAATCTTGTCAAAACAAAGCAAAAAAAGTTTTTAATTCTATAGATGATACATACATAGAATATAGATATCTATAACTCGAATTACTCTTTTCACCTGAACAATAAAAGTGTGGGGGCTTTATTAACAGGAGAGAGCTCATTAGAAGTTTAAAGCTTTTTCAAAAAGTTTTAAACTTCTAATAACATTAGTATCTCTAGCATAAGTTGTCATTTAAGTTGCAAATGCTTATGCTATAAATGTGCTTTTGTAATTAGTTAAGTCTTTTGCTCGTTTAACTCACATTAGAGATAATTAATTTTTTAAAGGAAAAAAGATTTTAGATTCAAACTTTTTTTTATTTTCTTCGAAATAAATAAGCGGGGCAAGAGCTCTAATAAGCTCCGTAAAGTTGGAGATTTTTTTTCCAGAAATTTATTTGAAACTTAATAAACAAAATTAATAAGCTCCTTCCCGTTTTTTATATTAGAAAAATGCAGTTTTCCAATAAGAGGTTTTAAAATTGGCCATTAATAGCCAAACCGTAGAAATGGTTAATTAATAGTCAAACCGTAGAAATGGTTAATTAATAGTCAAACCGTAAAAATGGTTAATTAATAGTCAAACCGTAGAAATGGTTAATTAATAGTCAAACCGTAGAAATGGTTAATTAATAGTCAAACCGTAGAAATGGTTAATTAAGGAATTTTTCATTAAAAACTTCTTAGAGCAAATAATAAATTTCTTTCTTTTTTGTTTTTCTTTATAACTTTATAACTTTCCAAAAAGTCAACTGAACCATATAAAAGTTTTTTGTTTTATTTAGTTTAATATTACCTTTTTTATTTGTCCGTAATTACCAATACGAAGATTTAATTACAGATACATATAAAGTAGATAGAAAAACATTTTATTTTTTTTATTTTTGAGCATTTTCACCGTTTTGAACACTAGTTGCAATGTATACTGAAAAAAAAAAAAAACAATTTTTCTTAAGTTTATACAGTTTTGAATTTTCTTTTTCGCGTAACTTTTGCTTAAATTCATTGAATTAAAGCAAAAATTACACAAAAAAGAAAATTCCGAAAACTGTATCGAATTTCAATATATTTTTAGTAATATTGTTAATCAAATTTCAATTTATTTCTAGTAATATTGTTAGTAACTTGATTTCTTTTTTGCATATTACTAATCAGAATTAAATTTTGCACAAAATAGTATAAATAGTTTTTTTAATTTAAACTTTGGAAAAGAAAGTTTTTTTTATTCTATTTTTCGTTAATTATACAAATAGAAATTTAACTGAATTAAAATAATATACCATAACTTTTTTTACCTAGTTTTTTTTGGTTCCATTTTTATTCGACAAAAAAAAAACAACTAGAATTTGTACTTAGTCAAGTCAGTCCAGTGGCGAATTAAGACTTCTTGGGGCCCGGGGCTGTTTTTGGAGGCCTTTTTATGGGCCAGAGCCTAAAAATGATTATATATATATATATATATATATATAATCAAATGTAAAACACCACCACCCCTCCTTGATCCGGCACTGAGTCAGTCGATGTATGGCACTCCATTAGGGGTGTCCCGGATATCATTTTTCAGTTATCCGACCGGATATCGAATACTCGGATATTTAAAAATTATCCGGCCGGATAATGTTATTTAACTTATATATAAATATTAAATTAAGACAAAAGTTACTGTAATAACCTTTCAAAATGGCGAGTTTTGTATGGAAACTTTTTAAAATTAGTGATAGCTGTGATTCCATTGCTATTTGCATTTCATGTGGAAAGCAGATAAGCAGGGC
Source organism: Hydra vulgaris (assembly GCF_022113875.1). NCBI lineage: Eukaryota > Metazoa > Cnidaria > Hydrozoa > Anthoathecata > Hydridae > Hydra > Hydra vulgaris. Next base: position 29,664,257 of record NC_061165.1, read on the forward strand.
GAGTAGTAAATCTGGTCAGCAGTCATTTTCTACAACTCCGCTGCATAATCATGCAAAAAAATTTCATTGCAAATTGTACGAAGAGGAAAAAAATTATAAAATGGAATGTTCTTCAGCTGCTCAAGGAAGTTCAAAATGTAGTTCATTGATTTCAAAGAAGAAGTGCGAAATGCAAAAATAGATGTCTGTTGAAGGTAGTTTTACATCAAAGAAGATATGGGATATTAATGATGAAAAGTCTAAGCAAATTCATAGAAAAATTGCTATTATGATTGCTTTAGATAATCCACCATTTAGTATAACCGAAGATGATGGATTTATTGGTTTAATGGCTTTTTTACAACCATAATACCTAATCCCAAGTAGGCATTATTTTTCGGAGACAGCAGTTCCTCTATTGTATGATCAAATTAAAAAAAAGGTTTTTAATGAAATTGCTAAGTCACAGTACATAAGTTTTACTTCAGATATTTGGACTTGTCCGACATCTCATGAAACATTTATTTTCTTATCAGGACATTGGATTAAAAAAAATTTTGAGCACAAAAATGCTTTACTCTATACTTCACATTTTCCAGAAGCTCACACAGGGATAAACATAGCTGGAAAATTTAAAAATATGTTAGAAAGCTGGAAAATTAATACACCAAGAAGACATATTTTAGTCAAAGATGGTGCTGCTAATATGTCACTAGGCAGTAAACTTATTCAAATATCATCAGTCCATTGCACAATCCACTTATTGCAACTCGTGATAAAGGATGCATTTTATCCCAAATATTAGTGATAGATTTATTAGCTAAAGCACGTCGAATAGTAGGCCACTTTAATCATTCATCAAAGGCATGTACAGAATTTAAGTTACTGCAACAAAAACAAAATGAAAATACACCTCTACTTTTGGTTCAAGATGTGCCTACTCGCTGGAATACATGTTTTTTTTTTATAAGCATAACGTTTATAAGCATATGGAGGCTCAGATTTGGAAAAAAATAAGCATATGTAAGCCTATTCCTGAGCCTTGATAACCCATTTAAAAGATTTAAATTTTATTAAATTAAAAATTTTAAATAAATATATTTCTAAATTTAAGCCTACAAAAACAACAAAAATCGAAGTTTATGTTTTGCAGTGCAACGACTTTATGAAGTAAAGAAGTCATTGTAATGCAAAATCTAACAAAATCTAACAAAAGCTTGATAAATTTGTTCTTTTGCTGGACAATATGAAGGGACAGATGCAGGAGGATTTTAAAGATGCTGTGGCTGCTGCTAAAGGACTTCTCTGGTACGGTCTACCAAGTGCCACTGACCTTTGGCAACCAGTTGATGCCGGATATGCTGCATTCTGAAAAGGCTTATTGCCATTGAACATCAAAAATGGCTTGATAGAGATAATCATTCTGATAGATGGTTCAGTAATGAAATGCCCTACACTGCAAAAGAGAGACGAATTTTGATTACACATTAAGCAGGGGAAGCATGGAAAGCTTTAAACACTTCTAAGTATGACAAGCAAAGGAAGACATGTTGGACGATGACTGGGTGTTTAATGACTTCTGATGGCTCAGAAGATTCGCTTGTTAAACCAGAGGGCCTTGATAGTTACAAAGTGCCCCCACCATCCATCATTGATCCTGTCAGTGATCAACCCAAGGGAAATCAAAGTGATATTCAACCGGTGGAGGTAGATGATGCTATAAATGAAGATGCCAACGAAATTCTTCCAGATGACACCTTTATGGGTCCGGACGAGAAGGAATGCGAAGTTCATATCTTTGATTTCATTGATAACATTTGTATATAGTATATATTTTTTATTTTTTATTATACTGTACAAAAGTCAACTTTTTATTTTTCTTATAACCTTTAGTAACGCGCGCACTTTTAGAAAGTATTGAAATAAGCATATTTTATTAGAAATATGCTTAAGTTTAAGCATATTTTTGAGCCTCTTTTAACTTTTTGCTTAAGCATACCCGAGCCTGTTTCAAAAATTTCTTATGCTTATAAAAAAACAAACATGTAGTGCGTACTTAATGTTAAAGCGACTTCAAAAACTTAAAAGAGCAGTTCAAATGTATTTAGCTGATCATAATGAATTGCCAACATTTGCATCAAATGATTGGAAATTCATTGAAAATTTATTATATATTTTAAAGCCTTTTTATGAACTTACTAATGCTATGAGTTCTGAACTTTGTAGTTTATCAACAGTAGTTCCGAATATATGTACTTTACATTTGATCAAAAAGATGATGCAGTTCAAATAACAAAACAACTTATAGAATCTTTAAATAAGAGATTCTTTTCTCATGATAATCTCAATATAACAGATGATGAAAGATATGTTTTACCCACCATTATTGATCCTCGCTACAAGCTCAAATTTCTTCCTGTTGATAAGAGAGGACAAGCAAGATCAATGCTATTAGATGCCGTAGTAAAAAATCAAAGAAATATAACTGGACTTTCAGCAGTTGTTATTAATAGAGCTACCAGCTCCACCACCACCATCTCCAATCATTTAACGCCAAATTCCAAAAAAAAAAAAGTTGATTTGGAAGAGAATGACTTTAACTCCTGCTTTTTAGAACTTGCAGAGTATGAAGGAAATTTAGGTAAGAAGATCTCTTTCTGTTTATTAAAAAAAGTTTTTTAATAATTTTAAAAACTTTTTTGATAAACAGAAAAACTTTTAATTAAGTTTTTATTTTTAATATTAGCTATATTCTGCATGTTGTTGGTTTGCTGATTTAAGTACTATATACATTTTATTGAATAAAAATGTATAAATAAATAACCTTTAGTATTTAAATTTTTTTATATTACAGAACAAAATAGTGAAACAAATCCTGATCAAGTCTCGCTTGTGAAAGCTGCTCAAGAAGTTGATTTTTTCTCTAATAACTCGATTATAGAAAAAAAAGAAGACGTTTTTAATTACTGGAAACATGAAGAGAAGTTTCCATTCTAAAAGAGTTAGCTCTTAAATTATTAGCACCTCTAGCATCCTCTGTATTTTGGGAGCAATTGTTTTACGAATATGGAGATATTTTTGAGAAAAAGCGATCGAGGCTGTTACCTCAATGTGGAGAAATGTTACTATTATTCATTATAATGGAAATAAATTTATAAATAAGTGATAAACTGATGTGTTTGTTGCGTTTAAGTTTAATAGTATTTGAATAATAAATTGTTATTAATAATAATAACAATTTTGAATAGAAACCATTAACATTAGAATATTTAAAAATATAACATTTCTTGGTTTATTAAATCTTTAAATTTCAACTTGAAATATCCGGTTTATCGAAAACCGGATAATGTTATTATCCGGCCAGATAACGGATATCGAATAATATTGATATCCGGCCCGGATATCCGGCCGGATAGCTTATCCGGGACACCTCTACACTCCATTGCGTCAATCAATTCCCTTTTATTTAGTTGTAAATAATATTGCTACTAGTGCTAGTCTTTTTTTATTTTATTTTTTATTTTTAGCATGAACTATTCAAAAGATTTGCGAAACTCCTTTTTTATTTTTTTGCATTTAATAATTTTAAAGCTTTTGAAACATTGTTTAAATACTTTAAATATTAATTTTAAATATTTTTTTTGATTTAAAATTTTAATTTTTTTTTTTATTGACAAATCACTTGATGGTTAAATTAGAAATGTTTTTTTTTGTCGAATTTTAATGTTTTTTTTTCTTTATAAATACCATAAGAAAAAAAATTAGAAGTAATTTATACATTCAAGTTTATCATATTTGACTTCCAGGCCATTATGTTTTGCCTGGAATTGCCCGAATTAAATGCAATTTCAACCATCTGTAAAATTTTTTTAGTGGAGTCATTGTGCTTAAGGTTATCTGGTAAGTTTGTAGAATAAGGTTATCTGATAAGGTTATCTGATAAGTTTATCTAGATTAGCTTAAGGTTATCTGATAAATTTGTGGAGATTTTGTTCAAACTATGAGAATCTACATTTTGTTTCATCATATGTTATTTGCTTATTTCTAAAAGAAAAAACTCTATAAAAATATTTTAATATAAATTAATAATTAATAAATATAAAAAATATAAAATATAATGAAAATTAAAGTGAAAAATACAAAAAAAAATACAACTTTGATTTTAGTGAAATGGCTTTGTCTGTTATAGACGGTAAGCAGAGCTGTAGTTTGATTTTATAAACCAATTTATACACTTTTATACTCTATTATATTCTCTTATATACTCTTAGACTCTCTTATACTCTCTCATGATCTCTTATACTCTCTTATACTCTCTTATACTCTCTTATAATCTCCTATACTCTCTTATAATCTCCTATACTCTCTTATACTCTCTTATACTCTCATGCTCTCTTATACTCTCTTATACTTTCTTATAATCTCCTATACTCTCTTATTCTCTCCTATACTCTCTTATACTCTCTTATACTCTCATACTCTCTTATAATCTCTTATAGTCGGTTATAGCCTCTTATACTATTTTTTGACATTGTATAAAATGTCAAATATACCATAACACACATTTATCACATTTATCTCTACTTTACTGATCACTTCTTATTTACACTTAATGCAAACATTTTCATATAGTTTCAGTTATTTTTTAGAAGTAAATTAATAGTAAAAAATTCAATACAAGTTTTTTTTTAATCGAATAAAGCTTATTTTAGGAAGGTGAACATTTTTTAGACTGAAAAAATAGCCATATAATGGCAACGCTGACATTAGTGCTAGCAAATTTTTGATGTTTTACATACATTTTAGGCATTATGCAATACACTTTTAGGAATTTGCAAGCTACAAACATTAGTATATTCTTGCAAATGTCAAATGAGTTTCTAGTTTCTCCGGCTCTAATCACCACAATATTTTGCAAAATATTGCGGTGACAAGAGCCTGAGAACTAGAAACCCCAAAATTGGACACCCTTCCCCAAATGTAAGGGACTATGAGCTAATAAAATAATTTTTTTACAATCTTATTAGACATTTAACTTTTGACTGGTTATAAATTTAATTAAATAATCTTTAAGTGTTTAAAAGAATGAACGTGTGAGAATTCCACCCTTTCTAAACTGTGGAGGTTATGTATTTTACTAAAACTTGTTAATGAATTTAAATATATTATAAAATTGTAAAAAAAAAATTAATTGCTTTATTGTACTTAAAAATAAGAAGTAGGGGCAAACATATTTAGTTATTTTGGTTTCCAGGCATAAATCAGTGAAATATTTGACAAGATATTATCATTTTGCATAACTATGAACCTAATTAAGTATGAAGTTAGTACAAACCCTGAAAGTGTCTAAAACATCAGAAAATCATGTCAACACCTATAAAGACTGGTAAAAGTTATAACAAAAAAGTAAAAAATAGGACAAATAACAAAAATTTTTAAACATATTTTTACCGAGAATTAGAGCAACCGCTCTATCACAGAACATTTTATATGATTTCAAATGTCGCAAGCATTGCAGCACGCTCACTGTTCATCTTCATCTCTATGTTATCATCGTAGTGTATCTATTGACCATTTCTATCCCTATGGACGCTACAGTGTGGCGTAGTCTATGGACACCACAGAATCATCGTAATCATCTTAACTTCGATTATTTTTATCTGTAGGAATTCTTTTTTCATTTATTTTTTTCATTTTTTTAAATACTTCTTCTCTTGTTTGTTTTAATATGCTTCTGATGTTAAGCATTCACCATAGCGAAACCTAATTACCAGAGTTGATTTTCTACAACAAGTGGTTTCTGTTGGTTCTGTGATTCTTTTAAAACAAAAACTTTGATAGAGGGGACATCTAAAGGCGATGTAGAAATGAGTAATGATAAAACAGATGATATTGATGTTAATAGTGAAGCATTGTTAACACAAATGTTTTGAAAGTTAGACAATAAACATGATCTTATGAGATGACTAAACCTAATATTTTTATATCAAAATAAAAAGGATAGTGGATTTGAATCATTTGGACATTAGGAACAATTCATCACGGTCATCAAATTAAAATATTTTTGTATTGTTTTTGTTAAATATAATAATGAATAAGTTTTTGGATATATATATGATAATATATATTTACTAAAAATGTTTTAATAAGTTATGGTCAGGTTAGCGTTAACCATAACTTACCAAACACTGTTTTAGGACATATATATTCTTATAAGCATATACCAAATAAATCTAGCTGTAGGCTTACATAAAATACATTGAACACTTACTTAATTTTTATTAATGTTTATTACTGTATTCTAGTAACAGTTTAAGTTTTTCTTCATTTATTTATTTTTAGGTCTTCTTCAAAGCAGCTGCGAAATCCTTTCAAGCCTGGGTTTATCAACTGTGTTTCAAACACAAAAACACGAAAAAGTTTGTTATAATAGCAAACAGCAAAATTACTATTACTTAAAATACCTTGAGCATTTTTACAACAACTTACCAGAGAACCAAAATGCAGTTTCTTTTACGGCGCTGAATGTTGCTCATGATTCGTATGGTATACGCGTGCAGGCAATAGACGAAGACTTGTCTGAATTTTTAAAAGAAATGTCAAAACTCAAAAACACTCTAACTATAATATTTTCTGATCACGGTAATACGTACACAAGATTTGTTTCTAGTTACATTGAGGGGCGATTCGAAATGTTTCACCCGTCAATGTTTATTTTAATCCCAAAGAATGTTCAAAATTATATTGGCCTTGAAGAGTTACAAAACTTGCGAGTAAATCAAAATAGATTATTTACAATCGTCGATGTACACAAAATGTTGTTTTATTTTGCTGAAAAGAATGACAATAACAATGCTGATAATTTATTTGAAAAAGGTCTTTTAAAAAGAATTTCTGAAAATAGAAATTGTGATGACCTTCCACTACGTATGCCTAATATATGTATATGTCAAAACACTTATTCCAAAGGAAAAAACGATAGCAATGCATTGATGTACCTAGAATTTGCTTTGGGAAAATTGAATAACATAATAACAAACTCATCGCAAAACTGTAAACGTCTTACTCCACTTTGGTTTGAAATTTTTAGCCAAGTTAAAAACGGCGAGTTTACTTTAACTAACTTTGATATTTATACTTTACCAGGCGTAGGATCAACTAATGATGTAGAAAAAATTAATGTTGTTGTAAAATCAACTTTAAACGAATTTTCTGAAAACTTTGGTTTAGAATTAGTAGCGTGGGATCGAATATCAGAATTTAATGGCTACCGCAAATGCAGCAATGCAGAGTTTAGTTTTCGGTTGTGCGTTTGTGATTTAATAAATTCTAGTTCAACAAGTAGGTTTGACACAAAGAAACTTTACAACACTACACGAACATCAGTGGCTTACACCCTTTCATCTTACATTGTGAGCGAAGAAGTTATTGTATTGAAGCAAAAAAGCTTATTTTTAATTGTGCGAACATTTAAGGAATCTATTAAAAATATTGGTCAATTTTTAGTTGCCGTAACATTTGAAGTAGAATCAGTTTCAACTGAATCATACTTTGTTAATATAAATTTGAAGTCAGTATACAATTTAAAACCGGTGTTAAATTCAAATTGTCAGGGTATTGTGAGTAAAGCATCAGTGACCTATTTGTGTACCTATTCCGTAATATGGACTCATATAGATGCGCGATTCCATTACAATGCGCATTACAATAAAGTATAAGTTATATTTAGAATATTTTTATCAACCACTAAAGACAGTAATTTAGTTTAATCACTAGGAATGAATTCAAAACTCACTAAAAAATTTAATTGCTAGAAACTGTTTAATCATATTTTGAAAGATAATGCTTTTGATAAATTTTTTGTGTTTATTTAAGTCAATATTAAATGAAGTTCGTGTAAGTAAAGAATACAGCTTAAAAAAATTAGATTATATAATATATTTTATTATTATGAATTCTAGGTGTCCGGACCCGTAAAACAGATCATGTTAAGTTTTAAGTTTTTTTCAAAAAATTTTAAGATTTTTTTCAAAATTTAAATTCTCCCTTTAATTAAAGCCCCTCTAAATTGGATGATTTAACAACACTTTAAATGATAACAACGTAGGTGAATTTTGTTTACCTATACTGGTAAAATACGTCATCCAATTAATGTTATCTACAGATTAACCAATTGATTAAAATAAAAAAAGTTATGTAATTATGACATACAAAACAAAAAGTGCATTACGTATAAAAACTGTTTTAATCGCAATGAATAAAAATCATTTTGTTTATTTAATTTTTTTTTGGTATATATTTTGTCATCTTCATAAAAAGTTATTTACAATATTTTCTTAATTAAGATGTGGCAGGAGCAGGCAGTAGACAAAAGTCTTATCATTCAGCCCAGTTGTATTATTTACATATTAAACAAAAAGCCATCATATACAAAAAAGTTATTACAACCTCAGTAAAATAATATTAAATATATATAATATAATTTTAAATGGATATTGTTACTTTTTTTTTTCGAATACAATACAACTTAAAATAAAACAACAAAAAAACAAAAACAACGTAAAGATAAGTAATGGTGTAAATATCGCTTTTTAACAAAAGGAAAAGTTAAAAAATAAAATGAAACAAAATAAGAATTACAAATAAAATAGTATTTGAGATACGTCATTTAAGTTTCTTAAAAGATTTAATAGGTAATATCTAAAATTATGAAAAAGGATAGCCCATATATTACGCAACATTAAGTTTATTTTTAAAACAAAAGTAAAAAACAAAAGTAGGGAATTTTAAGCCTTTTTACGGGGCGATTTTCATTAAACTTAATAAGTTATTTTTATTTTATGTTTAACTTGAGGCTCTGCGAGGGAAACCTTTTAATATTTTTGCAAGTGAAACTTAGCTCAGCTAACTTAACTTAGCTTTGTGGACGATCCTAAAAAAGAATATAATAAAAATTAGATTTGTGTTTTTATAAAAATACAAAGTAAATTCTTACAAGTTATAGTTATACCAAATGACTATCCTAAATAAATAAAAAAAAAAGGAGAAAAAAAAAGTGCACATATTCATCTTATCATTCATCATTAGATCAAGAAAAAAACATCCAGAGTTTTTTTAGCTGCACAATTTATCTCAACAGTAAGCAACTTTAAAGAACTAAACATTTAGCAACTTTAATGAACTGCTTGCACAATCTGAGATATATGAGGTCAGGCAGTCTTCCGGTCAGTGGATCCATTCGGAACTCCGTCTCGACGGATTTTTCTCGGTTTTTCGGAGTTTCGGAGTTCGAGACAAATCGAGAAACTTCGACGAAACTTCGACGAAGTTTTTAGAAAATACCAATTTTATATTGGTAAAATAATCGAATTCTTATTTTATTTCTACGTGGTTTTAACAATTGTAAATTGTAATTTTAAAAACTGTTTCAAATGTAAGTGTTCTCTTTGTTTAATAACAACACTAATATACATCGCAAAGCAATTGGTAATGCACAGTGGGCCAGGTGATGATGGTAAAAAAAACCTCAAAAAAAGTTTATTCTGTTCAAAACCATATATTAAAACATGCTCATACTTTTCCATTGTACTATTTCAAAAACTCTTTTGTGTATATAAGTATCTTTTTAGTATTAGTATTTTTTTAAATCCACAAAAATCAATTGCGGTATAATAAAATGTAATGCATAATAAAAAGCAAGAATTTTTTAATTTTTAAGCAAAGATATAATAAACAGTAACTTTTAAAATATTATGCGAATGTGATATTAGTTTATATATTTTAACTACTCAATAGTTTACCTTTACAAAAAAAAAGTTTAGTCAAGATCATTATTTATAATATAAACAAAGACTGGTCGTAAAATAACGAGGTAAGTTTTTAACATATAAAACATATAAAACTTTCATTTTATACAAGTAGTGTCGTATTTTGTATGATCAAAATAATTTTGTCCACCATAAGTCTAAAATCCGGCCCACTGAGCATTGTGGAAAAATTGTGCAATAAAATGTTATCAGTGAAAATAAATAATAATAATAATTAATGTTTAATTATACTTACCTATCAGAATAAATAACTTAAAAACTTAAAATGTGATAACTTTTCACAATTAAAATAAAATTAAAAACAAATATGGGAGGTCATTATCAAATTGATAATTTTTCTTTCATAGAAAAAAATGGTTTCGGAAGCGTGGAAGTACTTTAATAAAGTTGTGGTAAATGATAAGAAGTATGGAGATTGCAAAAAATGTCATAAAAGAATCGCTTGTCCAGGAAGCAGCACAAACGGCCTTATTGGACACGTCAAAAGTTGCGAGAAAATAGATTTGAAACCATTCAGTTCCAGACCAGTTTTGACTAAAATGTCATTAAACGATCTTCTTGCCAAGTTGACAGCTCTTGATGGGTATTCGATTAGGTCCATAACTCAATCTGAAACACTAAGAATGCTTTTTGAAAATTACGGGCATAGTTTGCCTACGTCAGCGTCCGCAATTTCAGAAAAAATTAAGATGTTTCATGCTGAAGCCAAATACTTAATGATCGCTGAATTGGCTGCATTGAAAGCAAAAGGAGAAAAATTTGGACTAACAGGTGACGAATGGTGTAGCAATAGAGGTAGAAGATACTACAATTTGAATGTTCATCACGACAGAACGTATTGTTTAGGAATGATGAGATTGCCATCTCCTAGTTCTGCTGAAACATTAAACATTTTGATAATGGAAAAATTAAAAGAATTTGGTATAGATAGTGAAGATATTGCAGGTAAAACTACGGATGGCTGTAGTTGGATGGTGAAATTGGGTACCATATTTAAGTTTCCACATCAGATCTGCCAGAATCATTCAATTCATTTGAGTGTTTGTGATTTGATATACGCTAAAAAAGATTGTCGCAAAATTGTGAACAAAGAAACTGAATCGATTATTGAAACAGAAACAGAAACTGATGGAGAGTCTGAAGTTTCTTATTGAATATTCGGAGAATGAGATTGAGTATGAAGAAAATATCGAAAAAAATCTACAGAAACTTCGAATACTAATTAAGTTTTTGAAATATTCATCGTTTCGATATGAAGTTCTTAAAAGAAAAATACACGAAATATACGGATCTTTGCATGACAAAGGACTGTTGTTTGACAACCGAACAAGATAGAACAGTGTTTTTAAGATGATTAAAAGATTTCTGGATTGCTTAGAAGCTGTAAAAAAGACACTCGAAGAGCTAAACTGCTTAAACATGTTAGCTGAAATTGACTTGGATTTCTTAAAATCGCTGTCTGACTTATTGGAAGTCGTTGCTGACGCTGCAGTTCGCTTGGAAAAACCAAATACAACAATTTTGGAGTGTGACATTATTATGGAAACGTTAGTAAGGAAATTGAAGGTTGCAGAAACTGAGATCAGTTCTAATTTTGCAGAGACCTTAATCTCCAAATATGAAGATCGTAAAAACGTTATGTTGGTATCATTGAGTCGTTATTTGCACAATCCCGATTTTTTTAAAAATAAAAACCACACATTTTTTTACGCTTCCAAAAAAGATATTCAAATTTATGCTTCAAAATTATTTGATCAACTATTTGCAACAAAAGAAAATAGTCTCCAATCAAAATTAGATGATCACGCTAAAAACAAACAAGAAGAACCATCACAATCGACATCTTTTTTCTCCGAAATTCAAGAAGTTCTAATTCAAAATCAATCAGCAGCTAAAAAACTAAAAAAAGTCAAGACCTTCACCGATCAGTTGAAAGAATATGAAGTAACTGGTGTGAATTCAGAAACAGTTTTAAAATTTGAACTAGCCATCCACAGAATTCAAGCAACTTCCTCGGAAGCAGAAAGAGTTTTCTCCTCGTCTTCCAGATTTGTCACAAAGTTTCGTAGTTCGCTTTCTGATGAAATGATAGATGTTTTGATCTTTTTAAAATATTATTTAAAAAGATCTTCAGTATAAATACTTTTTTTTTCAAATTTTTTTTTTAATTTTTACTATAGGTGCCCCAACAAGTCTTTATTGCATAGCAACGCAGAAGGGCATTTAACTGAAAGTTCACGCCTTCTTCCTAACCGATGCCGGTTAGAAAGCCAATTATTAGATATAACTTGTTCGTTAAAAAATTGTGATAAAAAAAACATTTATGTACTAAGAAATATAAAAATATAAATTTTTTAAAATTTTATTATGAATTATGAATCGAAATATTTAAAATTAAAAAATAAAAATACAAGAACAATGTTTAATTATCAAATAGAGAGTTTAATTTTTTTATCAAATAGATAGTTTAATTTTTATAACAAAATATTATCGAAACTCCGATTTTTCTCGACTCCGACGGAGTTTTTTCTCGATTTCTCTCGACTCCGTTTTTTCTCGATTTTGGATACTTTGCTTCCGGTTTATAATAAACATTGCTATTGTTGAACACTATTATTTTAGAAAATTAGGAACTTGGATATTACATTCTAAAGTATTACAATTGCATTGTGGAGTATTTGCACTAAAAGAGTATAGGAAGTTATTTACTATTAATAAGGAGGCATTCAATAAGATGAGGAGACTGAGATTAATCCCCAGGTCGTCAAAACTAAAAAACTGGGGCTAGCTAAATGTCGAACAGTCACCTATATTCCTTAACAATCCGACTATAAGAATGGAATATTTCCAGCAAAATTTGTGAATTTTTTATTATTCTTGTTGGACGATTTATTAAAGGATATCAAAGAAATTGATTAACACAAATGATTTATTAAAAGATATACAAACAATTTTTTAAAGGATTGTTTAAGAAATTGAATAATTAAGTAACTTAAATGTGCTAGTAATTACTTGGTGAAGTTTTGGGGCTTTTTTTTTTAGCGTGTTCTAGCTATAAGATTAATGATTCACTACAACCCGTGCCTCAATCCTACCAATCCTCCACTAATTTTCACTTAATTATGAAAGTAAATGTATTTAAACAAGTTTCATGAGCCAATATACAATTTGTTAATGGAGACGTAACAACCTGTCTGTTTGCGGACTCAAAAAATAATTTACCTGAAAAACAAGTCCGCCTTACTCAGGGCCAGTGTATGAGGGGTGGCATATGTGTGCGTAGAGGGATACAATACCATCGACTTCTTATACCATACATACTTCTATGTCAGCAATCAAGGAGCTTCAGTCTGAAAATTAATTTTTCTATTGGTTAGCTGGCAAATTATGGACAACAATGATATGGTATGTTTTTCGGTTTATGTTTTTTTTTTAGTTGTTATTTATTCAAAAACATTTAGTAATTAAAAAGTACTTGTTAATTGTGATAAACTAAAAAAACAAACATAACTAAAAAATTTATTTGCATATAATGCTTTTGAACGCTTTTTGAAGACACTCTCTCCCCCATGAGCTTACGCACTTTACTTTCGATCCCTTAGTAATGTTTAGGCTTTCACAATATGGAAATGCGATTCAAACCACGCTTTAAATATCAAATATTTACAATATTTATTTAATATATTTATTTATATATGATATTTATTTAAATATCAAATATTTACTTTAATCTATAGAATACAATTTTACATCTAGTAATTAAACAACTTTAATAAAAATTGTTAGTTTTATACTGTACATAGTCACTCATGCGATCTTTTTTTTGAAAATAATAACCAATATTTAGTAATTATACTATAAGGTCAAATTTTAACTTAATTTGAACATTAAAATTATCTTTTTTTCAGCGGACAAAGACTTCTAAATTTGCATTACAAGTTATCTTGATGTGTAAGCTATAAGTGGTGTTCTTTGGTCAACTAGGTTGGCATTTATAGGATCCATGATAACCGTGTAAAGACTATAACACTAATAATTTTTATATTACCTTATTGTGCTATTAATAAACCGACATTCATAATATCTTGGTTATTACGTTAGAGGCCATCCATAAATAATGTCAGCAAATAGATGGTAAGGGGGGAGTGCTAAAAAATTTAACAAAAACTGACTATGGGAAGTTAAACGTTAAAAAACGTTAAAAAACGTTAAAAAACGTTAAAAAACGTTAAAAAACGTTAAAAAACGTTAACTAACATTAAATAAGGAGCAGATTTTTTTATCTTCCATTTCAAAGTTATTCATAAATAATTTTCAGTCGTTTAGTTAAATAGTCAATTTAACGAAAGCTGTAGTCATCCGAATAAAAATGCTCCCAGAAAAACATATTTAAACGCTTGGAACGATTCTAGCTTTATGAATTCATATAATGTTCAACCAATAGCTTTAACAATCTTAATTTTAGTGGTGATTATAAATACGACCTTGTTCAAACTTATAAAATAATTGCTCCCAGCGCTTAAATAGTTCTTAAGGAACCTTTAAAAAAAAGCAATATTTGTATTCAAAATGGTGGACATCTGAATTGAGTCGCTTTAAAACATTTTTCAATTCATTTTAACACATCAAGAGATTCTGGTTTTTTAAAAGATTTAAACTTTGTAATTTTCAATCGTAACCTAATGGCTTGTAAAAACATTCGCAAAGCCGTCAAGTTGGTTGAAAATAATAAAATTTGCGCACAGTATATTAAAATTGAAAAGTTAAAAAATATTAGAACAAAAAACTTTTGGAATGCTTTCAGATGTTTAAAAACAAAGACATGAAATCTAGATTATTTACCATAAATAATATTGACAAAGAATCCATTACTTCAAAATTTGCATACCACTTCGAAAGAGAACTGAATATTCCAAAAAAAAAAAAACACATTGTAATGAAAATCGGAGAAAAAAAATCTCCTGACTCGTTCGGTATCTCAGCAGAACATTTGAAATACGCAAGCTGTAATATTTTAACAAAATGGCTCACTAAATATTTTTATTACTCCATTAACTATGGATGAACACCATTATCAATGTCGACGTCAATTATTGTACCCCTTGTTAAATCGTGCAAAAAATCTTAAAATAACCCGAGCAACTATCGTGGTATTAAAATTATACCAATTTTTACAAAGGTTCTAGAATACCTAATCCTCTTTATATGTCCGGATATTCACCGGACATATAAAGAGGATTACTCACCCCTTGTTATTTGGATTCAATGCTAACTGTTCAACGCTACATGCTGAATTTCTTATTAGCAAAACAACTAAAAATTACAACAGCAACAATTCCCTTGCATACCTATACTCTTTAGAGGCAGAAAAAGCTTTTATCAATTCTTTTGCATCACCTATTTTTTAATTTAAATCTAAAGATTTAATTTATTTTTAAGTGAGTTAGTTTAAACTTTTAAATTGTTTTCAAAAAAGAAATCTGAAATCTAATAAATCGAATTCCATGTTCAGTAAATGCCGTTTTAAACCATCCTTAAAACTTTGCAAAAAGCAGTTTAAAACGAAGTTTTGTTTTTTATTAAAGATATTAAGAAGTTTTTCCAACCAAAAAAACCTATAACATTTACTCTGAAAGTCTTCTTGAAATTATTAAAAATCAAGGTATTGTCGGCACATCTATATACGGTAACTTTACCGATGTGGTCACATATGCGGATGATATTATACTTTTAAGCTCTACCCTCTCTGGTCTCAAAAAGCTTATAAAAGCATGCAATACTTATAGTAATCTAAATTGTATTAAAATAAATGCCGAAAAAAACTGATTTTTTGATTTCAGGTAAAGCACAAATACAAACCAATGCGATAACGATTTCTGGTAATAAAAAAAATCTTTAGAATAAACTTAAACATCTGGAATTCACATGGGATACTAAACATATAACTTTTGTTTCACTCAGTTAGACAAATGTTGATTAAAAAAGCTCAAAAAAACTTTAGAGCTGTTATTCAAACTCTTGTTTAATCTTTTTTTTTAATTATTTATTTATTTTTTTATTAAAAAAAGAATACAATGGCGTGTTATATAAATAAAATCTACATTACCTGGGCTAAAAAAAAGACAATATTTGCCTTATCGCTACGCCCCGACATATCTAGAATCCGGTTTGCCCACCCAAGTTCTATTTCCAATATATATAAATCATTGGCAGTCATTACCTTTGGTATAGAGCTATGTAAAAATAATTCTGCTTTGATGAAAAAGCTAGATGTAATTGGAAGGAGTGCGCTTAAACCGCTTTTAAATGTTTCGAAACTCAGTAAGTACTATACGAATTTGGTATTTTTAATTCCAGGAATTTTCAAAAAGTATTCATTTAATAAATTAAACTTGTTCCTTTGTCTTCTTAATAATAAATCAACTGCTAACATTTTCTTTTTATAACTGAAAAGCCCTTTATTCCAACATTGTTTTGTTGGTAATATATAGGACCTATACCGTTTTCAGATGATAAATTTTCAAAATTTAATTCGAAATAAAAAGAAGGTAAAACAAACTCTTTCTAAAAGTGAAATTCCCTCCGAAGTCGAATAAACCTTGAAATTATAAATTGAAAAAAAAAATTTTTTTTGCAGTAATATACTGCACTTTATACTCGGGAAATAATTATTTTTTTAAAATAATTAAATAATTATTTTAATTATTTAATTATTTAGATAAAATAAGATAAGAAATACTTTGTTTTGACATAAATGAAATAAAACAAAAAAGTTCAACAAAAGTTGATAAAAAAGTGAATATCCGAAACAATTTTTTATTTAGAACAGTTTGTACGTAGCCATTAGAGTAAAATAGGGTCAAATGGAATAGTTTAGGATTTCAATTAATAATTTTTTACGAAAAAAAAAAAATTTTTATTTTAAAGTTTCAGAAAGTATCATGAGTTTCATGAGCCGTATTTAAATATATAAAAATCTAACAACTTTTTTTTAAAGTTTTTTATGAAACTTTATTTGATTAAAAAAAAATTTATTCCATTCTACACTGACATTCGGGAATGAAATAGGCAAATATAAGTGTAATTAAAACAACACTTTATTAAAAAAAAAAAAAGTAATCAATTATAACAAATAAAAAAATAATCAGTAACAGCAATTAAAAAAATTATTCAAATAAAATAAACTTTTTTATTCTTGTGATGATGTTGAGTTGTTTAAAGGTACTAGAGGTTGAGTTGAGTTTTGTGGTAGTATATTCCATCCGACGAAATATTCCATCCTTTTGCGCAAAACTCAAAACGAGGATGTGTATTTAAATTATAGTTGTTAGAAATGTTCCTTCTGAGTCCGAAATGAAACGAAACACAGATTTAGCTTAACACTAATTATTATATAATATTATAACTTATAAAAGTAAATAAATTATTTTTAAGGTCACATATATAGTATTACCAGAAATACGATTAATATATGTAGCATTTTATTTTTAATATTAAAGAAGTGATATGGTAATGTGGTGATGTAATATTCAAATCAAAACATTATACTATTAACTATTTTCGGAACAATTCTAATGGCTATAACTTAAAAACACATCCTCGTTTTGAGTTTTGCGCAAAAGGATGGAATATTTCGTCGGATGGAATATACTACCACAGTTTTCACTTGTGCGGCACTTTTTGGTGGAATAAATTTAATTGTTTACAAATATCAACAATTTGCATATAAATTTAACAATCATTATTTTCTCCCTAGCAGATTATAGTTATGTGCTTTTAAGGCAAACACACAAAGTCAATTGTCATTATTTCAAATACAACTGTCATTATTATCGAAGATCACTTCAACAACCCATGGGAAGATGACGAGTGATTAAATTTATATTATAGGTATAGAATAAAATTTTGATTAGTTTTTTTATTATTTGATGAGGTATAACTGTTCTATATAAGGGGAGGTTAGCAAAAAATTTTGTCAAAAAAGATTTTGACAAAGAAGGTAGCGGGGGTAGGGGGTGTAAAAAATTGAGAAAAACCACTGACATCATTTATGAACAGCCTCTAAGCTTACGTTGTTTTTTAACTTGCTTTGCTGCGTTTTTTCTCTCAGCATCTTTCAACCTGTCAAGTATTTCAGATTTGTTGAGACACTCCTTTTCGAATCTTGGCACATCTACATTTTTTTTTTTTTTGTGTAAACGTGTTGGATACAAAAGATTTGTTGCAAAGCTGCTGCAAGTGATTCGGCTGATTGCAGTTGTTTTGCAACCTCTTTTTGAATTTTTTTTTTAATAGCCGGAGTTACTACAATATTGAGGGTTGTTTGCAGACAAGGTGACCGCAATAAACAAGAGAGTAACTAGCGCATTTCATTCATTTATTAGAACCATTTTATAAAAGCAGTAAGTAAAAGTTATTTAAATTCAATTAGAAAAATTTGTTCATTTAAATTTTTACAAAAAATTTATAGTTGGAGATTTATTGGTCACTTGAGATTTAATAAAAAAAAGCCGCTCTTAAAAAGTAAGCTATTGCTTCGTATTTCTTAATTTATTAGCGCATTTCATTTAACCCTTCAACACTTCTTTTCCGTTTTTAAATCATAACTTTTTTTCCTAAATAGCAAATTTAATTTTGAAAAAAGATTCTTGATCAGCGTAAAAAGTTGTACCAGTAAATATTTAAAGTTCAATGATACCTAATTTTATTAGGGATGTACCGAAGCTTCGGTATGCCGAAACTCAAGCCGAAGCTTCGGTACATCCCTATAAAAACAACTTTATTAGTTTATTATTCGGTTTGTGTTCAAGTGTACTTTACTCTGTAGGGGACATTGTGTCAAGTTTGCAAATGTTAGGTTAGACAAGAAATGATATTAAAAAATTTAAGCGTGTAGCCTTCCATTTTCAGTTTTCATAATCAATGAGCACGAGGGGCGTTCTTGTATTCCGGTCTTGTCTTAAATTGTCGTTGATTCGACGGGTAAATCAAGTTGTTCATGTTGATACACAAGCGGTTGTTTACAATTGCGTCTATATACTCTTCCATACTTATCTACAACATTGTAGGTCCTAGGTAAGTTTAAGTTGCAACACCACTTGAGAATAGTCAAATATCTGCAACAGTGCATCCCAAATAGATCAGAGGTAACTACCACTCTCCGCCAACTGCTTGAAAAAAGTATACATTTGTCATGGAACCAGGAACATACAGGTGCATTGGAGAAAATTAAAAAGATTCTGACACTGTCAACATTACTCTCATATTTTGACACATCAAAAGATGTCCAGATACAAGCTGATGCATCTTCACATCGATTAAGAGCATGTAGTATGCATGAAGGCCACTCTATTTGGCTAACCTGATATGATGGCCTTACAATGGCAGAAAAAAAATATGCCCAAATAGAGAAAGAACTTTTAGCAATTATTTTTGTTTGTAAACGTTTTAACCAATAAACCAATAATATGTTTTGAAATTTTTTTTTTGCATTAAAAAAATGGTAATTTGGAGTGATTGAAATCTTTAGTTTGAATTAGTTGGCATAAATATTTATGCTATGTATTTTAAACAAAATCAAGTACATTCACTATCAATGATTTAGTTGAAGACACGAATAATTTTAATTTTGAGTCGTAAGAAATTTTACTTTCTGAAGCAAAGTTTGAAGAAGCATCTACTGGTAACAACTTAACAAAACATCTACTGGTAACAACTACTGGTACATCTACTGGTACATCTACTGGTAACAACTTAACAAAACATCTACTGGTAGCAACTACTGGTACATCTACTGGTACATCTACTGGTAACAACTTAACAAAAACATCTACTGGTAACAACTACTGGTACATCTACTGGTACATCTACTGGTAACAACTTAACAAAACATCTACTGGTAACAACTACTGGTACATCTACTGGTACATCTACTGGTAACAACTTAACAAAAGTACTCCAAATCAACCTTTTTCTGTTTCAAATGAAGAATAAAAAGATATCTAACCTCAAAAACGGCAAAAAAAAAAAAGTTTTTAAGATAAAAATTTAAAAGAGCCAAGGAACAGCTAACAAAAAGGATTTTTGTTAGCTGTTTCTTGGCTCTTTTAAATTAAAAATATTTTAATTTAAAAGAGCCAAGGATTTATATTTTAAAAAGATTTTATCTCAAATGTTTTAAACAAATCTTTGGAAACTTCACATAATACCTGAATATCTGAAAAATTTGGTTGAAATTTATTAAGAAAGTGACTTTACAGGTAAACATATTGTTCCGTGTTTGATTGAAAATCATTATAAAAGTCTTTTGTTGCTCCAAAAGATAGACAGGGTGTGAGCAATAAAAACACAAACGAAATTACGCGAAATAGACTAGATCCGAAAAAAGCAAAATATACCATTGATTTCATATTTAAAAGCAGCCTTCTCCAATATGTTGCATAATGAGTCACTAGTAATAAGGTGCACAGTGAATTTACATATATTTTTTAATTTTGTCATTTTGGTGCTCCAAGAAGACCTAAAAGTCTTGTCACAGAGTACCGCAGAAGTTCATTTAACTAGAAAGTTCACCCCTCCTTCCTTACCGTGACGCAAAAATATGTCCAGAGCTCGTTTCGAAACAGGATCTCCTGTTTCTAAAGCGCTCTAATCACTTCGCCATGGCCGCATATATCTCGTACAGCATTTTAAATGGTGTATAGTAAATATATCTCGTGCAGTTTTTCAAATGGTGCAATAATAAAAAAATCTTGTTCAGTTTTAACTGCGAAAATGCGTCATAAAATTGCAGTTTATAATAAAGATTGCAGATGCAAGAATTGCTCTTTATTATCGTTTAGCAGCTCGGAGGATTATATACTTCATGCAATTAAAATATCTTAACCAAAATTTTTAGCTGGATTGTATGATATTACTGCTGCAGATTTAAGTTTTTTCTCAATGTTGCGAAGCTTATCTTTTAAGTAAATAAATAGAAAGTAATATTAATGTAACACAGCAAAGGATGTTACAAAACTAAATTCAAGTTCAACTACAGTGTGATCTACCTTAATTTTCCCACTGTCTAACTTTTGCTTTAATTGATTTTTCTAACAAACTATTGCTACAGATTTCAATAGCGCCATATGATAGCACCATATGATTTATCATGAGTGTAAAAGTTTAAGCAAATCCACATTTGAACTAAAAAGATTAGCGTCAGATAATTCAGCTGACGTGGATACATTTTTTGATATTGAAATTGCCGAAGAAAAATCATTGAATATAAAAAAACATTTAATGCCTTTGTTTACAGAAAAAATAGAATTTTTATTTTAGAGCATAAATGAGGTGCATCATTTTCATTCAGTTTGAAAATAAACATTTTTCAAACATTAATGAATTATTTTGATTGTGTTACTAAAATTTAAATAAAGTTTACTTTTGTCAAATGAGAATTCAATTTTTCAAATGTTTTTAAATTACTTAATAAAAATCATTATTCTTAGGTTGTCATTACTATTAGGTTGTTAGCGATGGCTACATGGTGAGCTGTACATCGTATTATTTTATTATTTTTTTTTTTTAATTTTTTTTTATTTTGCTGTTTATATAAATTACAATTTTCTTTCACCAAAAATAAAATATAACTACAAATGTACAAGTAATAAACAGTCAAGGGCTCAAAGAAGATATGGATGGCGAAATACCAACCTAATCTTTTTATAAAGCCCCTACAGATCATAACAATAATATATGGTAATATATGGTTAATAAATCAAGTAGAAAATTTAGGAAATAAAGAAAAGAAATAGTAAAAAAGAAGATATAATATTTAAGAATAAAAATAGAGAAAAAAGAAGATGTATCAATTAAAAGTAAAAACACCCTCAATTATTCAAAAAAGAAGATATAATATTTAAAAATACATATTGTGAGTAAATAACATATAGTAATATATATATATATATATATATATATATATATATATATATATATATATATATATATATATATATATATATATATATATATATATATATATATATATATATATATATATATATATATATATATATATATATATATATATATATATATATATATATAGTTAAAAAGATATAGTATTAATAAAGTATAGAGTCAAGAATCATTTTAGTCGGTCAATTTTGCCTGATCTTTTAAAGTACAAAGACAGTGAAATCATTTATGAAATTTTACCACCATTTAAAGCAGCACGGAGAATATAAGCTTGTAGACATAAGGTTTTGAAAAAATATAAAATGAATTTCAAGCAACAATGACTTAAAATAAACAACATATAAGGATCAGGAGTGGCGAAAGCCTTCGTGTTGTCTGGGACAGCATTTCTGATTTTTATTAGATTTTAAAGTCATTATTTTTCTAAATTTTTCAATATAATAAGTAAACAATTTTTTTTTCTTTTTTTAAAACGTTTTTTTTTATTTGGCGCTCCTTGGATATCTCCCACCTGGGACAATTCAAAAGTGTGTAATTTCAGCTTATGATTTTTAGTCTAAGAAAGGGTTTTCCTAAGTTTTTTTGAATTTTTTTCGAAAGTTCTACATATACTTAGTTAATAATAAAAAGAAACTGAGAATACAGTTGTAATAAGACAACTGTATTTAAATTTAGTTTAAAAAGCACAAAATCTCAATAATGATCTCGAGTGTTAAAAAGTCAAAAGTTTGACCAACCGCAACTCAAAAATTACAAATATTTAGAAAAAAAAAAATTTACAAGCTTTTTTTTACCCTATCAGAGTTACTGTATACAAAATTAAGCGTGATTGAAGGATATCACTTTTGAGCTAACAGTAATTATTGCCAGGTTTTCTAAGAAAATGTCTCTTTTACCTTTTTTTACCTTTTGATTTAAAAAATAAGATTTGAAACAAACAAACACGTTAAATTTGGGAAATTATTTTACCAAAGGTTTCTATTCTTATCCATTCCATTTTTAAATAATAAAATGTGTTTAAATTTATGAGTTCAAATGACAAAAAACGTTAACAAACATTTTTTATTTACATTTTTCTCGACACTGACGTATAAACACAAAACAAGATAAATCTTTTTTTTTCTAATTGAATAAATATGTGCGTTTAGATAAAAATTGAATAAATATGTGCATTTAGATAAATATGTGCGTTTAGATAAAAATTGAATAAATATGTGCGTTTAGATAAATATGTGTGTTTAGATAAAATTCATAAACAAATCCTTAGAAATATAACCATAACAAAAATTTTGTTTTTATCTAAAGTTAAAGAGTTAAATTAAATAATAAAGAAATTGACAAATACGCCCTGACGTAGCATCAAATACGCCCTGACGTAGCATCAAATACGCCCTGACGTAGCATCAAATACGCCCTGATGTAGCATTGAATATAGGGTAAACTGAGCAAATAATAACCACATATTTTTTTAAAGGCACTCTGCAGACAGTAAATTTTTCAGATTTAAATTTTTCTTGCTTTATTTAATAATGGACTTTCTTTCAATCTACTTTGAGTAATTGTTACCAAATTAAACAATATAAACAATTTATTTGAACTTAAATTTTGAATAAACACCAATTAATGGCCGAGTTGGGAAGAACCAGTTGGCATTTTATTGAAAAATTAGATTCCACTAATTTTGTCACGGGTTAAAATGTTGTGAAAATCGTATAATTTTCATAAGATTTTAACAAATTTTAAATTAGATTTTAAAACAAAATAACGAACTAGTTAAATGTTGATCATTAACTGCTAGACATCAAATTATTTAAATTTTTAAACGTTATATTTTGCTCAATAAAATTTAGCTTAGAAATAAGTAACCCCTCCAACAATGAGCAAAATAACTTACAAAGAAAATAAATTATTTGTAAAACTGTATCTATAAAATTGTATATTGATTCAAAGAAATTTCAACAATCAAAACTCAAGAAATAGGTCAAAAAGTATTAACAATATTTGATAAAAAATATTAACTGTTCACTTATTAAAAACAAAATCAATGTTTCGATTGGTTTCTTATTTCTCTATCCTGTTGAAGTTTTAATTTCTTTTCTTTTACCTTAAGTTGCTTCAATTATTTTATTTTTGCAGCCTCAACCTTTTCCTCTTTCTTTTTTAGATCATTTAACTTGGCTTGCATAGCTTCAGGTGAAGTTAGAACAAAATACTTTTGTTTAATATTTCTTTTGTTTTTTTGACTTATTGACATATAAATTTGGGTAAGAGAAAACATCATGATCATTGTCAATGGTACTTTTCAATAAACTTGTTTTAACAGATATTGGACTACAACAATCAACACTAGTATTTTTCAAAAGAAACATCACTGATTGCATTTTGGTTTATATAAAAGTCTTTGTATGCTTAAATACAAATTGTCAGAAACATCAAAACCATTTTAATAACAGAAATTAAAAGCAGCCAGATACTCTGGAGTTAAAAAACTACTCCATAACATTAATGCTGTGTCATTATCGAGTTGATCTAAATCTACATTCAAAATTTCTGATTCAGACAAGATGCCTACAGATTCAGTTGTATCAACATCATTTATAAAAGTACAAATTGAACTGGGATCCACCTGCTTTTCAAAAGCTTTGTTTAGTGATATTCCAGATTGATAGTTCATGGTATCATTTGAAGGTACTAAAACTTGATTCAAGCAAGTTCTTATTCCCTAATAACTGGTGAGAGTAAAGTGAATTGGGCAAATAGGCTTCATATGAAATTACAGAAGGATTATAGAGAAATATACCACATAATTGAAAACCAGAAATAATGTTTGCGGCAGTTAAGGCTTTATCCCAAGCTTTCTTGAACAATCCACAGAAGTTAGACTTACTGATTGTAACATTGTATTCGTTAAATCATGACAACAAGTCTTCATGGGATCAAACACAGTTCGGTCTGCAAATCGGTCTGCAAATCATTATCATGGCTGCAACCTATGAGAACAATGTGCTGGCATCTTAACAATATCAATGTTGTTGTCAATAGCAACAGATAATAACTCAACTGAATTGTGAGAATCATGGCCATCAACTATTAATACCTTTGGCCTGTTTGTTCCAATGTTTGGCAAAAATGTATTCGTAAACCAAAGATATGCAATTCCTTGTTTTGTCTATCCATTTTGAACCAACTGTTCAAAATGGATGGACTGTTTTAATACAAGCATCACTTGTATTAAAAGCTTAAAGTGATTTTATTATTTTACCTTTGGTATTAGATGTGGAGGTATAGTTTTACCAGCTGCATTCACAGCAGCAATTACAGTGATAATTTCTCTTTTCACTGAAGTGCGCAAAATAACTGAGTTTATAATAAAAAATAAAAACAAACAAACATATAGGTAATATTGAACAATTGTAATGGTTACAAATTAGTACAATTTGGTATCATAATCATTATCGCCCAATTATTGGCCGCATAATGATTATGCGGCCAATAATTGGGCAATGTGAGTAATACAAAACCTTTCAAAATTCTAAAACTTATTATTTGCAATTTAACAAAATATTTAAAAGAAAAATATATCACTTAAATTTTAAAATAATTGTTCTAGTTTAACTGAAATGTATAACTAAAAAAATCTATCATAAAAACTATTTAAATGTTTAAAAAAATCCAAAACCGGCTATTTTACTCTCAAAAAAATATATATCTTCAACATAATATAAATATTCTATTTATAAACTTTAACTAAAAGTATAAATAATTATTTTAAAAAAATAAGTGACCAAACTTGACCTATAATGAAATTTTTAAAATGGCGTATTCAAAATAGGTCAAAAACTTACATTTTGAGAAAAACTCGTTTGAATATTATATTCATAATTTTCCATAACATTTTCACTCATATACTCAATTTAAAAACTTTTATTTATATGAACATGAACCAGCGTCATAAATACAACCTTCTTGATCATTCTCTGCATCATCTTTTTTTTTTTGGCATCCACGAAAAACTTTTCGTCGCTTTTTAGATATAATCCGATTTTGATATTCTGCAAATATTAGGCGCTTTTTGTTCATGGTTTAACAGCCTTTGAGAGTATATACACGAAAAACCATATTAAAGTTTTCAAACAAAAGTGTACTTGCTTTTCTTCCAATATTAAAATTTGAAACAGCATCATAAACCCCTAACTCATACTGCGTTAATGAAACATACTTTGTTTTAGGTTTGCGCTGCCATATCATCCCATTTAAATTTTCATTCTGGTTTTGGGTTTTACCATGAAGGCATTTTTTTGAGAGTTCTTCTTGAGATAAATTTATATACACAGGCCTTAGATGACTGACAACTGAGAGTGGAAGACAAGCACCTGGCTTGTAGGTAGACGTTAAATTAGCTTTATCATTTTCATAACAACATCAACTATTGATACCATCAAAGCAATGGGCATGCCACTTAATTTCAGCTGATGATGCAACATGAAACAATGTTGCAAGTATGGCTTTTTTCATACCTTCTAAATCATTGGCATTTTGCCTTACAGCAATTACATAGTATTTTTGTAGGCAATCAATTATAGCATTTGTTAATTTGCCTTTGCCTCCAAGTCCTTTTTACGTTTTTTTTTCAAAATTTGCAATCTGCTACCAACACGTACATGTCCAACACACTCCAACTTATACACCGTTATACCAGGAAAAGTATCCTTAAGATACGAATAGCTTTTACAATTACCCTCACCATAATACTTTACAGACTTCAGTTTATTTTGTGCAATAGAACGGCTAAATATTCTTTGAGTGCCAGTTACTTCCATTCCAGGAACAGAGCCACGATAATTTATTTTACATACATGTGATGATTTCCAAGTTTCAAAGAAATTTGGGTTAGTTTCTTTAAGTTTTAGTTTTAAACTATATGTTTTACATGATCAACTCATTGGTTAACAATCAAAAATTTTACCTGTGTCCATTGATATTTGTACGGCTGTGGCGCAGTGGTTAGAGCGCTTGCTTTATAAACAAAAGATTGAGGTTCGAAACGAGCTCAGGGCATATTTTCGCGTCACAGTAAGGAAAGAGGCGTGAACTTCCTAGTTAAATGCACTTCCGCAGTGCTCTGTGACAAGACCGATAGGTCTTCTTGGAGTACCTTAATAACAAAAATAAATAAATAAATAAATATAGCAGTAATTACTCCATTTAATGAGGAAAATCCGCGACGTTGCCAGCTACCATCAACTGATACTGCGGTATCAACAATATTCGAAGAAGATTGACGTCTTTAACAGCATCAGACAATGTTTCTTTTGCAACAACTTTAGCACAATTAGAGACATGTTTAATTATTTTGTTATAATTGTTCTTAGTTGTTGGTGCAGGAATGTTCATTAAAGAGGTAAATTTTTCTAATCTTGAATAACCTTGACAACATATACGCATAGAATAAGCTATTCCATTATTTACATCAAAATATTTCTTCCCAGAGCAGAGTCTTTGAAGTATAAAATTCCATTTTTTTGTTATTAGGGCAGCATATATTCAACATCGAGCTAAATCCTTTTTTCTTAGGAAAACATTCTGCAAGATATAATCCAGATTGTAAACAATTTTTGCAACATAATTGACTTATTACATCAAATAAAATTTCAATGTCAATAATACGATAACCAACGCTTAGATGTGGTGTCTCAATTTTTTCAATTTTTTTCAAGGACATAGATAAATCTAACGAAGTATTCTTGGAAATAGAGTCATTTTCAGAACAGGTAACACTGTTATTAACAAGAGCTAGTGATAAAGTTGAATTGTTCAAAAAGCAAAATAAGCAAATTCTGAAAGTGAAGTCTTCAAATTGTACTTATTTTCAGATATTTTATAAAAAACAATGAAAGTAGACCACTGGTAATTTTTTTTTAAAAAAAACTCTTATTTATTCCAGAGATATTAGGTCCCAAAATTTGGCCCATTTTGTTAAATAATTGCACATGGTTTGCAATTATTTGAAAAATATATAATAACAAAAAAAGTGCAAATTCTACTTTGAGGACCATATTTAGCAACATGAATATGACAGACACATTTCTTTCGTGATGGCCCTTGGGTAGAAATCTTTCGTCTTCCTGTTGACAAATGTGCTTCTTACATAACTTCGTGGATTCAGGCTGGCATGGAATCCTTTATTCCTTCTCGAAAATTTCAGGTCAAGTCTCACTCTTTCCCATAGTTTTCCTCACATTGTGCTGCTGCAATTGCCAATTGAAACCATTACTATATCTATTCCATATCTATCAGCAAAACGATTCTCCACAAAACAGACGTCTGTTTATTACTGCTAGAAACCATTGTAAAAGGGTTTTGACTAATGCCAAAACCCGCTATTCTTAGGTCATGAAATCTCGTATTTCATCACAAAAATTAGGCTCTCGTGACCTCTGGAAAATCTTTAATAGTATCAATAATAAGGGTAAGTCTGTAATTCCACCTCTTTTGTATGGTTCAGAATTTGTCACCTCACCTAAAGACAAAGCTGAATTTTTTGCTAAAAACTTTTCAATATTATCTCTTGATTCCACCTGATATAGCCGTCAAACAGGTTAATCCATTGCTTGACATTCGTATCACTCCAGCTTTTGTATCTAAAGTGATTTCCTGCTAACACTCTTCTACAGCTTGTGGTCCGGACAACATACCTGTTATAGTCTTGCAGAAGTGTTTTCCGGAGCTGTCGTCTATCTTTACAAAACTATTCAACAAGTGCTTATCAGAGTCTTGTTTTTCAGCCTGCTGGAAAGCAGCAT
Organism: Hydra vulgaris; assembly: GCF_022113875.1. Classification (NCBI taxonomy): domain Eukaryota; kingdom Metazoa; phylum Cnidaria; class Hydrozoa; order Anthoathecata; family Hydridae; genus Hydra; species Hydra vulgaris. The sequence continues at coordinate 29,692,827 of NC_061165.1, forward strand.
CTATTATCCCTATTTTTAAAAGTTTTGGAAAGTGATTCGATTTGTCGAACTACCGTCCCAATAAACATCTTCCTATCATAAACAAGGTTTTTGAATCTTTAATTAAGAAACACTTAATCTCTCATCTTGAATCTAATAACTTACTTTCTGATCATCAATATGGGTTTCGATCTTCTGGTTCTACGGCTGATTTGCTTACAGTAATAACCGATAGATTTTATCGTGCATTAGATAAAAGTGAAGAGGTTAAGGCCATCACTCTTGATATTTTTTAAGCGTTTGAAAAAGTTTGGAATGCTGGTTTTCTCCATAAGCTTTATTCTTATGGTGTATCTGGAAACATCTTTAAGATTACTTTCCTTTCCAATCGTAGTATAAAACCTGTAACCTCAGGGGTTTCTCAAGATTCAATCCTTGGCCCTATATTATTTTTAATTTACATTAATGATCTTCCAGATATTCTCACATCTAAGGTGGCATTGTTTGTTGATGATACTACCATTTATTCTTGTCATGATAAAAAGCCAACTCTCTCTGATTGCTTGGAGGGGACATTTGAGCTTGAAAAGGATCTTACTTCTACTACAGCATGGGGCTCACAGTGGCTGGTGAACTTTATTTTAGATAAAACTCAATTTTTTTCAGCTAATTGTTATCGCAATAATTTAGATATATTTATGAACGATAATGTACTTGATGAGTCATCTACCCTTCATCTTCTAGGATAAACTTTTATTTCTGATCTTTTTTGGAAACCATATATTAAATCCGTTGCAAAATTAGCATCTGCTAAAGTTGCATCTTTTTATTGAGCTAGACACTTTCTTAATCTGGATTTTATTCTCTATCTCTATAAATCTCAAATCCGACCTTGTATAGTATACTATTGCCATATCTGGGGTGGATCTTCTAATGATGCCCTTTCTCTTTTAGACAAGATGCAAAAACGCTTTGTAAACATAGTTGGACCTACTCTTTCAGTCAACCGTCAACCATCATCACATTGTCGTAATGTTGTTTCTCTTTTTCTTTTCTACAAATACTATAATGGGCACTGCTCTAAAGAGCTAGTGTCTTTTGTCCCATCTACTAAAATTCACTCTCGTGTTACGTGTCATTTAATTAAGTCTTATCTTTTTTCTGTAACTGTTCCTTAGTGCTCCAAAAACTCTTATTCGTCTATTTTTTCTCTCAAACATCAGTTCTTTGGAATTCGTTTACTTCATCTTGCTTTCCTGTTCATATAATTTGCAATCTTTTAAGTCGTATGTTAATTGTTATCTTGCTCTAGAATCTTTATCTTTTCTCTTCCAATAACTTCAACCTAATTAGTGGTTGCTTGCAGCCTTGTTGGAAGCTAAGATGTTTAAAAAAAAAATGTTAACATTTTTTACATTAAAATTTTATAATAAGTACTTACTGAAAAAAAATGATTTGCCAAATGAATTATTTTGATATAATATATTTTTAAAAAGGAGTAGTACATGAGCACTTGATAAAAACTAGTTTTTTAACTTTGTTAATGAAAGATGAAACTTTCAAACTATAACGTTTTTTCAACGTTAAAGTTTGAGGGTTCTATCTTTCATTAACAAAGCAAACGTTTTTTCCATTTAAAATTCCATTTAAAATGAGAAATATAGTTTTCTAAGAATTATAAACAAACAACAAATTTTAAGAAGTTTAATAATGGCCATCTGAATTTTCACGTTGTTAGTATTGAGAAAGAATAATAATCTCCTCTCTGATTAGTTAGTATAGGTGCATCAATCCTCAAACAACATCAAGAAATGAATATTGGAGGATATTCGCTTAATTTGGCCACTTGAAGCAGTTCTTTCCAGGGGCAACAGAATATTCCATACAAGAAACATATGTCATCATCATTGACATAATGGTTGAGAAGACAAAGTAACGTCTATTCATTGCTTTCTAAATATTCTTTGAAATTAATTAATATGGTTGAAAAATCAATAGTTTTGTATTTCAATGTAGTAGATCTCAATACACAAAAATGAAGAGTGATTAAGTTTGTTGAGTTGCCACTTATTCACTTGGCTTTAAGATTGTCTTCAGCTGCTGGTGAAGACAAACTTCTTTTTTTGGTAATGCCTATCCAGTGATGTTTGTGAAGTTTTCAACCCCTTATTTAATGATAGAATGGAATAATAACAGGTGTTCAGTAGAATTAAGGCTCGAAATAAGGTTCAATTTGTTGACATAGGAAAGTCTTGCCCTGTCTACCATAGATTTTACCACAGATTGAGAAGATTTTCTGAAAGCATGTATTTTGCTATTCTTCTAATAATTCAGTATCATAAAACTACATAATCATTTTATGTTCAAAACTTATGAGTGTTAATACTGTTGACACGTTTCAGCTAACAATAACTTTCGCAATTTGAACTATAGGACTTAACAATTTAATTAACTAATTTAATGTTCTTTGCTTTTCTGATATAAAAAAATAAGGGGTTTGTGTCAATCGACTTTGATGTTCACTGATTTATTGGCATTAAATTGTACTAAAAATGGATTAATTAAACTTTCTCCCCAAAAAAGGTAAAACATATAAACCTTTTTTGCCCAAGCAAGGTAAAAAGTATTCAATAAACGATATTCAAACTTGACTTTTAAAAAATTTTAACTTTATAATTTCTATTTAATTAGAAGAAAAGTTTTAATATTGTTTACCCAATTTATATTGATATTATTCTTTATTTATTTACAGTTGAAAATTGCTGCAATAGTCATTATGATGATAACAACTTTCTAAAGTTAGTCAAGCAGCCGTGGCGCAGTGGTAAAATATCTGACTCAGAGCTAAGAGTTTCGAGGTTCGACGCCGGCTCCAACCTAATTAGCGACAATGGGAATGAAGGAGGCGTGAACTTCCTAGTGTTTTAGCAACACCTTAATAACTTAATAAAAAAAAATTACTAAGTTCATTTTTTAATGAGATTGGTTGCTGATTTCATTTTTTTATTGTTAAAATGTTATATACAAAGACTAACTAAAATAATTTTATTACAATAGTTAAGCTATTTATAATATTTTTAAACTCTGTAATTATTAATTATTACTGATAATTTAGGTAGTTTTGGATGATGAATAGCTTTTTTTTTTTTTTTTTTTTTTAAAAAAAACAGATAAAAAATAAATAAATAGATAAACAGAACCTACATTTTGAATTAGTTAGGCCAGCTTACTTTTTTGAAAGCCAATAGTAAAGTTAACTTTTTCAGCAAAAAAACTTTTTCTCACACAGAGCTTCAAAATACAATTAAAAATCACGAAAGTTTTTTAAAAAAGTGTTATAATAACCCCCTCATTCCCCAATAAATTATTTTAATGATAATATAAATCATAAAATTGGTTTTATATAAAAACTATTTTATCGAAAGCCATTAAAAAATAAGTTACTCGTTTTAAATAAACATAAACTTCATTCACAAGCTTAAGTTTTCATCATCTGTAACCGATTCATACAAAATAATAAGAATTACAGCAGAAAAAGGTATGATACCATTTTTGTCTGACTATTACATACTGAATATATACAAAGAACTTGCAGCCAAGACAACAAATCTTGTCCGCTAGAACATTAGGGATTTGAAATTAACACCTGTAATTTAATTGCAAAGAAAAATCAAGAGGATTTCTACTAAATTACGATAAAAATAATTAGTTTCTTTTATATAAAATAAAATAAGAACTAAAAATGAATATTTATTTTCATATTTAAAATATATTATAACCAGGGCTGTGGAGTCGGAGTCGGAGTCGGAGTTGCAGAGTTGCAACAATTTTAGCGGAGTCGGAGTCGCTAAAAAATATCGCGACTCCGACTCCGATAGTAATATTTCTTGGTATTGCACGTGTATGTACAAAACATTCAATTAACCTTATGTTCATACTAAACTTCAAAAAACGTTGCATAAATTTGTCAAAAAAAAAATTTCAACTTATCGCGCAATATTTTTTAAAGTATTCAAAGAATTTTTAAAAAATTTTGCTTTGGAGTTAGAGTCGGAGTCGGAGTTGTACTCAAAAAATTTCAACCACTGGAGTCGGAGTCGTTACTTTTTTTTTACGACTCCACACCCCTGATTATAACATGATATATAAAATAAATATAATAAAAAATAGAAGTTTTATTATATTTATTTTATGTATTATATATATATTTTTTAAGTTGATTAAGGTTCTTCAAGAAGTCCTTACGGTCTTATCACAGAGTACCGAGCATTTAATAGGAAGTTCACGCCTCCTTCCAAACCGATGTCGCAAAACCTGCCCAGAAGTGGGGTTTCAACCACGGATCTTATGTTTTTGAGGCAAATGTGCGCTACCACTGCGCCACGGCTGCATTTAAAAATAAAATAACAACAAATGTCAACAAACATTAAAATAATTTTACTTAAAGTTGTTAAATTAAAATAATTTCAAAATTAAAAATTAAAACAAATTCACTTAAAAATATTCTACACTGATTAGATAAATAAATTAATACATTTGAAATATTTTAAATAAATAATAAACATTTTTTATTTTTCATTTATTTATTTTTAGGTCTCCTTCAAAGCAGCTGCGAAATACTTTCTAGCCTTGGTTTATCAACTGTGTTTCAAACACCAAAAAACGAAAAGGTTTGTTATAACAGCAAACAACAAAGTTACTATTACCTAAAGTACCTTGAGCATTTTTACAACAACTTACCAGAGAACCAAAATGCAGTTTCTTTTACGGAACTGAATGTTGCTCATGATTCGTATGGTACACGTGTGCAGACAATAGACGAAGACTTGTCTGAATTTTTGAAAACAATGTCAAAACTCAAAAACACTCTAACTATAATATTTTCTGATCACGGTAATACGTACACAAGATTTGTTTCTAATTATATTGAGGGGCGATTCGAAATGTTTCACCCGTCAATGTTTATTTTAATCCCAAAAAATGTTCAAAATTATATTGGCCTTGAAGAGTTACGAAACTTGCGAGTAAATCAAAATAGATTATTTACAATCGTCGATGTACACAAAATGTTGTTTTATTTGGCTGAAAAAGATGACAATAAGAATGCAGATAATACCTTTGAAAAAGGTCTTTTAGAACGAGTTTCTGAAAATAGAAATTGTGATGACCTTTCTCTACGGATGCCTAATATATGCATTTGTCAAAACATCTATTCCAATGGCAAAAACGATAGCAATGCATTGATGTTTTTAGAATTTGCTTTGGGAAAATTGAACAATATAATTACAAACTCATCGCAAAACTGTAAACGTCTTACTCCACTTTGGTTTGAAATTTTTAGTCAAATTAGAAACGGCGAGTTCACTCTAACTAACTTTGATATTTATACTTTGCCAGGTACAGGATCAACTAATGATGCAGAAAAATTCAATATTGTTGTAAAATCAACTTTAAACGAACTTTCTGAAAACTTTGGTTTAGAATTAGTAGCGTGGGATCGAATATCAGAATTTAATGGCTACCGCAAATGCAGCAATGCAAAGTTTAGTTTTCGGCTGTGCGTATGTGATTTAAAAAATTATAGTTCAACAAACAGATTTGACACAAAGAAACTTTACAACTCTAAACGAACATCAGTAGCGTACACCCTTCTTACACCCTTTCTTCTTACATTGTAAGCGAAGAAGTTAATGTATTAGAGCAAGAAAGTTTATTTTTAATTGTGCGAACATTTGAAGGATCAATTGAAAATGTAGGTCAATTTTTAGTTGCTGTAACATTTGAAGTAGAATCAGTTTCAACTGAATCATACTTTATTAATATAAACTTCAAGTCAGTAATAAATTTAAGTGTCATGGCATTGTGAGTAAAGCATCAGTAACCTATTTGTGTACCTATTCCGTAATATGGGCTCATTCAGATGCGTGGTTTTATTATGATGCACATTACAATCATGTATAAGAAATTTATTTATAATAATTTATATAATTTTCGAATGCTACTTAAGTTTAACCAATGAGATATATAAAATCAAAATTCATGATTAAGTTTAATTGTTGGAATGTGTTTAGCCATAATTTAAAAATTGAAGTATTGTTTTTTGCAAACAACTTTGTAAATAATTTGTTGTAAATAATATAACTTAACACAGGGGACGATTGAAAAAACAGAGCGCAAAGCACTTCCAATAAAACTTATATTTTTAATATTATTCACGATTTTTATCTGTTAATTTTTAGCAAACATTGTTTTAGTTGATTTGCAGTTGACCTATATAGACATTTTTTAGCATTTCATTGGAGATTTGCTCATTGGTTACTTAGTGGACCAGCCGTGGTAACCACTAAAAATGGCAAGCCGATAACTTTCCAACATGTTAATAATGGCTAATCATCGGCTAGTCACTCTGTAACCGATAAGCAAAACTACAGTGGTATGTTCAAAATGCTTATATCGGTCCCCTGAACTCTGCTATAGAATGATTGCTGGGTTCGTGTTTGTGATTAATACTGCTTTAAGCGAAGTACTACTAAAACGACGGTGCGCAAAAAATATATTTTTAGTGGTTGCTACGGACCCTCATGTCGGTTCTCAAACAAAACGAAATCATATAAAAATTTTAAAACTATTTGTAATTTTATAAATATCAAGAAAAAAAATTATAATCAACAAATCTTGTTAAGTTTCCTTTTTTCATTTTTAGTTATAAAATATCATTTATTTATCTTTATTTATGTCTTTGTTTTAAATGTGTTATTATTCTTTTTATTTTTTGATTTTGCAGACTTTTGCTTTGTGTTCTGGAGTTTAATATTTAATAATATAAACAGTTAAATATTTTCTTGCTTTTATATATTTTAATTTTCTTGCTTAAACTTTTTAACATTTTCTTACTTAAAGTTAAATATTTTCTTGCTTTTAGAAAAATATGTTTAAGGCAATAGCGATTTATGCTCTTTTTTAATAATAGATGTTTTATTTATTATTTTACCACTTTTACATTTGTTTATTTTATATAGTTGAAGGCAGTGCTAGGTAAAAATACTTTATAAACATACTTAAAATACAAATACTGGAACAAAAAAGTATGTTAAATAAAAATACAAATGCTTCAAAAGTATTTAAACTAAAAATACTTTTAAAAAAGTATTTTAAACACTGAATACAAAATACTTTACTACTTTTAAAATTCGCAACTAAAAAATAAGCCATTTTTAAAATTTATTTTTACAAACTCTCATCCCAGGAAAAAAAGTTCTATAGAATTTCTATAAACTTTTGAAACATATTGCCTATAAAAATTCTATAGAATTTTATAAAATTTGTCTTTATTAACTTCTATAGAAATTTCTATAGAACTTTTTTCTACTTTTTTTTTTTATAGAAAAAAAAATTTTGCAGCAATTTTTATAGAAATTAATAGACATTCTATAGAACTTTTATAGAAATTCTATGGAATTTCTAAAAGTTTTTAAAAGTTCTATAGAACTTTTTTTCCTAGGATTGCACAAAAGTAGTTTTTAGTCACTTATACTACATTTATATTTAAATATCTTTCATTCAGTCATTCACATTTGTTTTTAGCCAGAGTAGTCCTTCAAACATTATACCACTTAGACAACTACGCCTTGGTGTTTGTATTGTTCCCGCAGTGCTAACAAGTCGTTCAACTGGTGCCGACGGTGGTACAATGACTGAATAGTCTTATACTTCAGTGCATTCAAACTTGTATCTTTATTATTCAGATACAACATGCATTCTTGCTAAGTGTCATCATTATGTACAACCAAAATTTTCAGTTGTGCTGTCAGTGTTCACATTGAAATTGGTCGCTGTCAATGGGTCACAGGCAGCTAATAGCGCATTTTCAAATATTTCTCTTCAGATATCTTGTTTATTTATTGGCATCTACCGTAACTTGAACAGTGGATGAGAAACTGCTGAAATAAGCTTGTATGAATTACTCACATCAAATTTCAGCTCCTTTTCAAAACGAATTTTCATGCTTGCTAACAATGCTGTAGCAAGTAATTTACCATACTTTAACTGGCAACTTTGAAACGCTTCCAATTTCACCTGTAAGCTATGCAAATGTGAAAACACAAGGCAATAATACACATTATTTCCTTTCAAAGTATCCGGTGTTGTAGCAACAGGTTTCATGAACAAGGCATATTCTTGCAGGCATTTTAATTCTTGCTTTTTAAACTTTGGCTTATTCAAAGCATTACATATATCATTTAGTTTGTCACATAATTCTAGTAATCGCTTGATAGCATTGTACTGAGAATTCCTACGTTTTGCCACGGGACAGAGTATTGATTTGTTTGCAACATTTGATGCTTTACTAGCATCAAAATATATAAAATATATTCGTCGAGTTGCATTCTATATTGAAGTGCATTTTGCCATCTACCTTATGTGTCTTATAGTCTCCACATTACATACACATAAAAAGCATAATGTTGATATTTTGTTACTTTTTTTTTACTATCTTTAATGGCTGGTAAAATTTTACTATTTTTATCAGTCATTTTGTTTTCGCGGCTCACGGCAGTGAACATTAAATTAAAATTGTTGATTCCCGCAAAATAACTTTATATTTATCCTAATGAAACCTAGGTAGATAAACCATGGTATATCAATAAAATAAGAAATAATTCAAAATAAATAGTGGCAGAGTGACACTATGACATTTAACAGTTAATTCATCGTGCGCGGTGAATGCTTTAAGCGGTATTTGAATTATAGGTATTTTCAATTAGTACAAAATACAAAATACTAATCAAAAGTATTTTAAGTACAAATACTAAATACCTTCAACAAAAGTATTTAAAATACAAATACAAAGAAAGTATTTAAAATAACATTTCAAATACTTAGTATTTCAAATAATCTGAGCACTGGTTGATGGAAATGCTTCTTTCTAAAATAAACTTTAGAGAGTTTATCAAGGGCTTTATGATAAGACATATTAATCTTCTTCTCGTCCCTGCTATCTATACATCTTGTTAATAACTTACAGATTGTATATATTTACACAGTGAAAAAAAAAAAAAAAAGAAACATGGCATACATTTGAAAAAGTTTTTTTATAAAATATTTGGGACCCATTTAATGTTCGAGGATACTTATTTTTGTTATCAAAAAATTTTTAAATCCAGTATTATTTTATTATATAAAACACATTTAGGGGGTGCTGGAAGTGTTGATAAAAACGTCATCCCTTACCCAGTGGGCACGCAACGCCCAGGGGACGTCTGTCAGACGTCTCACGAAAGTCTAGACGTCCTTAAGACATCCAACGGACGTCTTTCGGACGACAGTTGCCCACTGGGTATCAGTGGTTTAACATTTTTATCGGCAGTTGCGTAAACGCACTAACGTTAATAATCTGGGTTCACGTACAGCGACCCCATCGTATGACTCTTTAGTTTCTTCTGCTCAACCTTCTGGATAGTCTAGATGGGTATTTGGAAGTACACCTGTACAAATACATTTTTATAATTTTCGATAAATAAGACTTTTAATAATTGTATTCGACAAATGAGATTGAGTGTGCTCAATTATTTATTTTGAAATTTACGGTCGTTTTTATCCGCATTTTATTTTTAAACTATTGACATTTTAGTCGTTATATTCATTTAAAAATTTATAAAGATTTTTTACGAAACATTCTTTAAATACTTAGAAACTGAGCAGAAAGAAGTTACTGATATTTTGTTTGATCTTATTTAATTCAATTTTATATTTAAGCAAAGGGTTTCAAAAGTATATATTTTTTTACGTTGACCGTTATTATGATTGTTTTAGACAGTATATGTAATATTTTTTCCGCTTATCCGCTTATTCCCTTCATATATATATATATATATATATATATATATATATATATATATATATATATATATATATATATATATATATATATATATATATATATATATATATATATATATATATATATATGGCCGGCGCGAGTAGGTGTCACGTGGGGGGGGGAGGTGCCATTAAAACTTTTGCCGACTAAGGGGCTCATTACACGAGTAAAAATCAGCCCGGGCTAGGTTTCAGCCCGCTTATCCTGGCTGAAATTTCCCCCTGCCTAACAATTTGTTTTCTTACAAATTCAAATTTAGTATTATATGATGAGCGGGATGAAATTCCCCCCGGGGATCAATATCCTAGCCCGTTTTATAAAACCGAGGCAGGATTTTCAGCCCTGACAGTTTCCATTATTAATGTAAAATTAAAGATGGCTGCACTAAAACCAGTAAGTGAAGTAAGATAAAAAAAAGCGTAGAAGTTCGATTTCGTTGGGATAAAGACAATAAAATTTCAAATTTAATACAGAGTTTATCAAATTTTAAATCTCAAATGGAATATAATGACAAGGATTTTAATGCTGACAAATCAAATCAGTACAAAAGTTGTAGAAAAGCTTTGGCTAACATTTACTGTCATGAGCCAAGTTGGTTTGGGCCTGTTTGTCCTAATGACAATATCTTATCCAAACAAAATAAAATTGATATAACTCTTATTAAAAGAGGTTATACTAGAGTTCAAGAAAAAATCAAAGAAGTTCGTCAGAATTTTTCATTAGCTGTAACATCAGGTCGAAGGAATGGAAGTGGAAAAGTAGTACTTGAATTTTATGATCATCTAATTCAAATATAGGGTGGATCTCCATCTATAGAACCGTTATTTTTTGGGAAATCAACGTATGATGTTAATAAGGAAATTATGGATAATAACAAAAGTGTAGAAAACTTAACATGTAGCACTGAAGACACTACAGTTAAAAATACAGATAATGTAAATCTATGTTCAAGTTCTTGCAGAATTGAGGACAATAGTGTAGTTGATTTTTCTTTATTATTACAGAGTCCAGAAACTTCATCTGTTGATAGTGATATCTCAACTAAAAAAAAAAGAAACGTAAAAATGACAATAATGAAATTGTTCCAAAATTTATTGACAATAAGCGACGACACATGCAGAGACAATTGAGTGCATCACAAAGAGATCAAATTTTGTTGAATGAAGCAAAAGAAGATGCTCAATTTAAAAGAGATATCGCTGAAGCCATAAGACATTCTAATGAAACATTCTCAGCATCAATCGAGCAAATGTCAGAATCTATTTTACAGGTTGCCAAGGGACTTTCTAGATCAATGAAATTATTATTTCAGGGAATGAAAACTAATCAACAATAATTAAGGTGTATAATAAAATTAGTACATTTTATAGTAACTTTAATGATTAAAATATAATGGACTTGTTTTTATTGCTTATGAATATTTTTTTTCTTGTAAAACTTCATTTGTTTTGTTTTTAAATTTGAATTATTTTCTTACTAATAATTATAACAAGTTTGTAATGAAACGCAACAATTACAATAATTAGCGAATAAATAGCGAAATACAATAATTTAACGACAAAAAAGGATTTCACATTTTCCTTAGCTTTTTTATATATAAGCTTTTTATATTTTTAGTCCCTGAATAAATTTTCTGATATATATTTTGTTATAGTTTTGCGTATATATTCACCTTCAGGATTATTAGCAGAGTAAATACTGTCAGGGATGTTTGGGCTTTTTAATGCATCACTTCGACGTCTTTCAATTTGCTGATTAACCTCCTCTTCATTTAGGTCATAGGTTTTATTTTTTTCACAAAAGTCATGAAGAACAAAACAAGTATAAATAATAATAGGAACTGTTTCTATTTTTATATCAATTATTTTTCTTAAAAATTCCCACCTTGCTTTTAATCTGCCAAAAGCACATTCAATCTGATTCCTAGCAGAGCGTAACATGCTGTTAAATATGACTTATTCGTTATTTGAACAACTTTGAAACTCTTTTATGCAAAAGTTTGTTAACGGATAGGCTGTGTCTCCAATCAATTAATTAGGAATTGAATGGTAATTAGGTAAACTGTACAATGTTTGAGGTAGTGTGCCTTTTATTAATTTTTTATTGATAGTGGAATTTGTAAACATTTTTGCATCATGTACAGATCCTGGCCATTTGCATTCAACATCAATAAAATATTCTTTACTATCGCATACCGCTTGTACATTTAATGAAAAATATTGCTTTTAACAAAAGTAGTCTTGACCGTTTTTAATTTGGACATGAGTGCCATCAATGCATCCAAAGGCTTGTATCATGCCGAACTTTACTTCAAACTGTGAAGCTAATTTCGTCATATCCTCTTTATATATATATATATATATATATATATATACATGTATATATATATATATATATATATATATATATATATATATATATATATATATATATATATATATATATATATATATATATGTATATATATATATATATATATATATATATATATATATATATGTATATATATATATATATATATATATATATATATATATATATATATATATATATATATATATATATATATATATATATATATATATATATATATATATATATATATATTACAATCTCAGTAAGATAATAATAAATACTTTTAAATAAAGAAGTAATACTTTTTTTTCTTCTTTCGAATACAATACAAATATAACGATAAGTAATGATCTAAAGGCTTAATAACAAAAGAAAATAAAAAATAAAAGAGAATAAAAAAGATTAAAAATAAAATAGTACTTGAGCTTCGTCATAATCAAGTAACTGTTTTTTTAAAATACTTTTAAAAGTTTGGATGGACGTTGTAGTTTTATTATTATTTGAGAGAAATGAGTTCCACAAATGTGGCTTTTGGTAAGTTATTGAGAATTCAGATTGTTTTAACAAAGTTTTTGGCACTTGATAATTAAGCAATGAATGCTTTGTTTGATATTTATGATCTATAATAAAGAAAAGGTCTTCAATAATATTAGGTAGCATATGATTTTTAATCTAAACATGAATAAAAAAATATTAAAAATATTTAATTGGTAAACATTTAGCACTCCAAGCAATTAATATAAGGTGGCTTGCTTGTTTTTATTTTTTTAAGAAACTAGTTAATCTTGACGGATAAGTGGTTACCCAAGCAATGTTACAATGACTAATATAGCTATGAGTAAATGAGAAGTAAATAGATTTTAAACACTTTTTATCCAACATATATCTAGTTTTGTACATGATTCCAATACTTTTTGAAATTTTATTTTCTATTAGATTAATATGCTTTTTCCAATTTATTTGCTCATCGATTAAAACGCCTAAGAATTTAACACTGTATGTCAGTTGCAACTTGGTTTTTCCTATTAAAATATCCGGAAGTTTTAAAGGCAGCGTGTCAGATTTAGAAAATTTAGAAAAGAGAGTATATTTGCTTTTGGTAGGGTTCAGAGAGAGTTTGTTGGCTTTAAACCATTTATTAAGGTTATCAAGTTCACTATTCATAGTGGTAAAGATTGTCTTAATGTTAGAGTGAGTATAAAAAACTTGAGTGTCGTCAGCAAAAAGATTGAGGTTTAGTACACTAGATGAAAAGTAAATATTATTGATATAAATAATAAACAACAAAGGCCCTAGAACAGATCCCTGTGGAGCTCCGCAAGTAATGCTTTCTAACTTAGTGTAGGTTTTGTCATAAGATATACATTGTTTGTGATTTTTAACCATTTAAGAGTTTTATTTTTGACTCCATAAATTTCAAGTTTGTAAAGAAGAATATCATGCTCCACACTATCAAAGGCCTTAGAGAGGTCAATAAACACTCCAAGATTATATTGGTTGTTTTAAAACCCATTTAATATTTCATTAACTAATTTAATTACTGCATGTTCTGTCGAGTGTCCTATTCTGAATCCGTACTGATTGTTATTTAGAACTTTGCGAGTTGTAAGATAGTTGTAAGGCTTATTATGCATTATTTGCTCTAGAATTTTAGAGAAACATGGGAGTATTGAAATATGTCAAATGTCAGTAATTAACCTAAAAATAAACCTTCAAATGTCAGTAACTATCGACCAATATCTATCCTCTCTGCTTTTTCAAAAATTTTAGAAAGAATTATGTTCAACCAAATATCTAATCATCTTGCTGTTAATAATATACTTTACATTAATCAATACGGTTTTAAAAGAAATAACTCTACTGAACATGCAATAATTCATCTTACTCGTAGTATAACTGATTCATTTGAAAAGTCAGAGTTTACTTTAGGCATCTCTATAGACTTATCTAAGGCTTTTGACACAATTGACCATGAAATACTGTTTAAAAAATTTGAACATTATGGTATCACCGGTAATGTTTTAAAACTACTAAAAAGCTATTTAAAACATCGCAAACAATTTGTCTATGTCAAAGGACCTTCTTCACAAGATTATCTAAATATAACTTGTGGAGTTCCACAGGGGTAAGAGGGGCTTTTATTATTTCTAATTTATGTTAACGATCTCTATAAAGTCTCAAAAATAATAACTATAATGTATGCTGATGATACAAACCTTTTCCTATCTAATAATAACATCAATAAACTTTTTTATGATATGAACATTGAACTAACAAAAATATTTGACTGGTTTAAGTCAAATAAACTTTCACTCAACATTGATAAAACTAAATGGATTTTTTTTCATCCACGATTTAAAAAACATTTACTTCCAAGTAATATGCGTGTTCTTTATATAGATAATATTCAAATAAATGGAGTAATTTTCACAAATTTTCTAGCTATCATTGTAATCAAAAATTTATCATGGAAGAACCACATCGGACATTCATGCAACAAAATTGCAAAAAGCATTGGAGTTTTATATAAAGCAAGAAGCGTTTTAAACAAACATTCATTAACACAAATATATTACTCTTTTCATGGGCAGGAAGGGGGGCAAGAGGAGAGCACTTGCCCCCCTCTCCCTGTATTTTTTACATATAGAAAAAGACTTTATAGATAAAATTATAGGTATGTTTGGTATTGATAACAGACGACTCCAGTTCCTGTTTAAAGAATAAATTTGACTTTAAATAAATGTTATAAGCTTTTTTTATGTACTACCTTCACGTCTGAATACCATAATAAAACGCTCAGTAAACTACAGCTAAACTATAAATTTTTTGTCTTTATTTGATATGCTTATCAATGCTCTATTAATTATAATAAAAATCTTTAATTGCTACTATATTTTGTATATTTATATAGTATCAATTAAAAAAAAAACTTTATATGGAGGCTCTGTGCAAAGATTACAATGACGTATTATCATCTTCATCTTTTTTGGAGCCAATGTCTGTTTAATTCCTTACATTTAATAAAGATCAATAAAAAAAATGTAAATATTTTATACACAAAAACGGTGCTGACAAGTTTAAATTGTCTTCTTTTTTCCACGGACATAATTTTTTTCTTCTCTTTATTTTATATCTTACATATCTTGATTTTTACATAATAGATAACAGGAAAAAAAGCAATAACAAAAAATGTTTTGCCTCTCCTTAGAAAATTTTCTGCGGGCGCCTATGACTCTTTTATACACTTTCATATTAATTATGCTAATATTGCATGGGGTAGTACCCATAAAAATAAATTAAAGCCACTATAAATTTCAAAAATCGTTTTACTCACTCAAGGCCACTCTTATTTAACATGAATGTTTTTAATATATATCAAGTAAATGTTTAAAATGTTCTTTGCTTTATGTTTAAATGTAAAACCAATTCATCTCCAGCTTTCTTTTTTGATTTATATTCTTTAAAAGAAAAAAATAAATATTCTATAAGAAATGACAAATTTATTAATCAACCAAAATTTCAAACAAACTTTGGTAAATTTTGCAGTTCTTATCGTAGAGCTTTTTTACGGAATCAAATAATTTTACAAAATTTTGATTTTTCTCATGAATGAAAGTTCAAAAAAAAATTAAAAAAAATAATTTTTTCAATTGAAAATATATTTATATACTTTTAATTATACCCAGTTTTGTCATCACTTTTTTTGTATTTTACTTTTATACAATATTGATTTAACTTTTATGTGAGAAGCTATATTTAAACACCATTATTTGAATTTTGTTAAAAGTTGCACTGACATTATTTGTACAGTAGTCTATTATTATTTACAAGTTTACTTTAATTTTTATTTTAATTCGTAATATTTGTAATTAATTTGTCTTACGAACGGTATATACTTTTAATATTGAATTTAATTTTGTAATAAAAAAAAAAAGTTAAAAATATGTTTATATATATTATTATTATAAAAAAAAAAAAAAAAAAAAAAAAAAATTGATGTATGTGAATAAGTGTATCTGCAAATATTGTATGTATGATACTTCTAGAAGTTAACCATCATTTGACAGTGGTTTAGCACTTTTGTCAGTGGAATCATAAACGTAAACGCACCAACATTTAATAATTTTTGCTTAACACACAGAGACACCATCACTTGGCTTTCTAAACTCTTGTAGACAACCTTGAAGTTTGGATGTACCTAGTGCAGTCATATTATTATCTTTTTCGCTTATTTATTAATTAATAAACAATTAAGATTAGTGTAATTGTAAGATACATTTGAGTAACAAGATTCAGTGATCGTATAGATGCGAGTAAGATGCGAGACGTATTCGTTTATCAAGAATATGATGATATTATTGTTTTCGCTTGAGTCATACGATTCAGAAGAATTAGTTTTAATTCAAGCCATAAGGACCATAACTTAAGAAAAGTTTAAAATTTGTATTTAATTATTTTTGTTTTTTCTATAATCTAAATTAAGTTCAAAGTTCTTCAACAGCGGTTCTCGGTGACAAGACCTGTAGGGTCTTCTTTGAGTATCCGCGTTCTTTATCTTTTTTTATTTATTTTTTAACGGTTTCTTTGCATGTAATTTTTCTTATTGATTTATTTGTAAATATTGTATTAAATATTGTAATAAAGAACAACAACAACAACAAAAAAAAAAAGGTCTGTAATTCGATAACTTTGAGTTATCACCATCTTTAAATGTTGGAACTACTCTAGCTAGTTTCAAGAGATAATGAAAAACTCCATTTTAATAAGTGAGGGGTACTCAATAATATAAAAAACTTCTTTAATAACCTTAGGGCTTATACCATCACATGTGATACATATAAGATCTATTACATGTGATACATATAAAATCTATGTGGTATTACTTTATTTAGGAAACTCTATGTAGATCGGATGTGAACACTACATATCATTTTTATGATAAAACTAAAAATATCATTAAATTATAGAAATTTGTCTTTTGATTTCATTTTTCTAATTACCATAATTTTATTATCTTAGTCTAAGATTTTCAAAAACTAATATGAAACAATAAATTATCATAAAATAACAAAACTTTCTAATGAACACTATTAACAATAATGTTTCATTTTTCATTTTTGTTAAATACAATAGACTTCCGTTTATTCAAAGCTCCAACGGAAATAAGAATATACATCGAATAATCAAAATTTCAAAAAAGTAGAAAATTTACTTTTAAGCACCATATTTTAAATAACTATTACTTTTTCAAAAATTCTACCTATAAAAAAGAAGTAAATATTTTGAATAAAGTGCTGCATATATTATAATATTTTACTAATAAAATAACAAAATTTGGGCAGTGTTTTAAACATTTTCAGTTGCTTTTTTGTTTCTAAAGTGTGTTTATCGAATCTCTTCATTATGCGTCTCAATAGTTCTCTGATTTTATTTTATTGTTGTCAAAATAGATTATTGTTTATTTTAACTCCATTGCAAAAGCAATATCTGATAGTTTAGCTTTTCAGGAGGATCTGATTCTGTATAAAAGCAACGTTGGCACAACGTTGTATTTTAAGTTAGCAAAGTGTAATAATAAACATAACTTGGCTTCTATAGATTGGATCAACCTTCATCCATCTACATTAAATCATTGTTAGGTTATATTAGGTTATAAATTGGATTAACTTTAGGTTAAGATTGTAAAATAAATCAAGTTTTGCAAGCTTTTTAAAAAAAAATTTTCAATGACCTAATGACTCAGATTGGTTCATTGCTACTCGAATAAACAGGTTTTAAATAACTGTAACACAAATAACCAAATGATATTTACATGAGTTTGTTAAGCGAGTTCAGAAGAGGTGAAAGTTGCTTCACATAAGCTGGAACTTCTAAAAATGTGCTGATTCTAAAAACCGGAAATCTTCCTTATTCATTTTATAGCAACTTTTAGCTGAAACAAAACAAACAAAATATTCACTATTTTACGTAAATAAAAAAAAGTATGAATACATTTAAATTAGAAAATAAAATCTAAAAGTTCATTGTTGAACTATTTTTGAAAAATAATTTAATAAACTTTTTTTTTTCACTAGGTTAAACTTTACATGGACGTAAACGATTGGAACTTAAAATCTGTTTTATCTTATCCCGATCTTACCTTTGTGATACCGTCGTAGGTTAAATATTTTTTATAATATATATTTATAAATATATATTTATATATTATTTAAAAATTCAATGGTTATATTGTTATTCTTTAACTAATAAAAGCAAGCATTGAACTGTACAGTCATTCAAGCAGAAGATTCTTGGATTTTTTAAGCTTTTATTTACTAAGATGTTCTTTTATAAAACTAAGTTTTTATTAAATATTAACTTTTTCATCAAATATTAATCAGTTTTATCACTATGGAGTTGTTGCAAACAAACTAAAGATTGCGAAGATTTTACCTATTTTGAAAACTGGAGACACAGCCTTGCTAATCAATTATAGACCTATCTCAATTCTTCCAGTGTTTTCCAAACTCCTGGAAAGAATAATGTACAACCGACTTTATAAATATTTACCAGCCAATAAAATTCTAAATGAATGTCAATACGGTTTTCAAATAAATCATTCTACGGAGCATGCAACCTTAGACCTACTGGACAACATTAGATCATTTTTTGATGAAGGAAAATTTGTATTGGGAGTTTTTATTGATCTTTAGATACTGTCAACCATAAAATTCTGACAAAACCATAAAAGCTTTAGATACTGTCAGTCATAAAATTCTGTTCGACAAAATGAGAAAGTACGGTATAAAAAACCAAACTATTAAATGGTTCACTAATTAATTAAATAACAGACAACAATGTGTTATAATAGGCGGTATCACTAATACAAAGTTATTAAAAATAAAATGTGGTATCCACATTTTGTTTTTAATAACTTTGGTTAATATAAAACTTGGTTCAGTGCTAACATGTTATTATTAAACGCACAAAAAACTAAATATATTTTATTTCACTCAAAGAAACAGAAAAATAAAGTACCACCAATTCTATCCTCACTAAGTATCAAACACAAAAAAATTGAAAAAACTCAAACAATTAAACTTCTTGGTGTGATTATTGACGAAAATGTTTCATGGACAGCCCATATAAATGCTATCAACACTAATATATCTTAAAGTATTGGTATACTTCTTAAAGCTAGACCATTTTTATCACAAAAAAACCTAAAACTTCTTTACTTTTCCTTTATACATAGTTATCTCACATATGCCAACATTGCTTGGCGAAGCACACACAAGACAAAGCTAATGTCCCTTTATCGACGATAAAAACATGCCTCTAGAATAATACACCATAAGAAAAAACCCACGCTAAACCCCTATTAAAAGAAATAAAAGCCCTAAACATTTACCAAATTAATATCTATGCTAATATATTGTTCATGCTAAAATAAAAATTAGGATTAGTTTCAAACCGATATAAATAAAATTTCTTTCAATTTTATCAACAAACTTAACACAAGAGCAACTGGTAACTTTTTTGTACCCCGGAAAAGACAAAAAAATTCGCAATTTTTTATTTCTTATTGCGGCCTTTATTTATATAACAAATTAATTCCGAATTATACCTCAATTTCTCTTGCTGACAATATAACTTTTTTAAAGTCAAAACCAAAAAATCATGTTCTCAATACAAATAATTACTGAGAAATGTTTTAGTTCTAATTATAAATTAATATTTACGCTCACGTTCAAACAATCAGCAATCAATCAAAAATGAAAATGTATTTTTTTAATTAAAAAACAAAGCTAATATTATTATTATAAACCACAACACTAACACCATACATAGTATAATAAAAAGAAAAAAAAAAAAGTCTAGATCAATAACATTTAAAATAATTGTTTTATGAGAATCATAATGTTTATATGTGTACTTTACGCAATACCCCAAGATTCTCGATGATAAGACTAATCTCAGTCTTCTACGAGTTCCCTACAACAGGCAAAACCGTTAGCAAGTTATAGCATATTTACTTATTGCTTTCTATGTTTATCTTAATGGTATTTTGTAATTTTTTTTTTTTTTTTTTTTTTTTGTATTGGAAGTATATTTTGTTTATGTTATTGCAGTGTAAAAAAATTTGTAATCAATATGTAGTTGTGAAAATTTATATAAAAAAAAAAAAAAAAAAAAAAAAAAACTATATTTAACCAGAGAAATCACTTATCCACAAAATGAAAAAAAAAAAATGAAAAAAAAAAATTTTCTCTGTTTCTCTCTGTTTGAAACTTGATTTGTAAAAAATTTAATCTCGTGGTCATAGATTTACTGTTATTTTTTGTAAACAAAATAAATCAAGAAAACCTAAATAAAAAAGCTATAAATTCATTATATAATTTCAAATCGTAAGATATATCATAATCAAATTGAAATATTTTTTTTTTCAGATTACCTAAATAAATAAGTTGATGCAAATAATAACCATAAGTTTTTAAATATTATATTCGGTATTTTTATTGATTTTATTTTGAGAATTTTTCTGTTTATCATTTTCCTGATGATGTACAAAAACTCCTAATGTTCATCACTTTCGTGATGATTTTTGTTTTTTATTCATCATGAAGAATTAATTCTTATAATAAATACTTAATGACAAAAAAAAAAATTTTTACAAAAAAATATGGATTTTTTTAAATTGATAACTTTGAATAAAGAAACTTTATTTAAAGTTATCAATTAAAAAATTGTTTTATGTGTATATTACTAAATTGCTAATAAAATAGCAATTTTCTAATAAATATGTTTTATTAGGAAATTACAAATGAAATGAAAACATTTAATCAAAATTAAACTAGATTAAAATGTTAATTTATTAGAACTGTGCAAAGGCTGGAATAATGAATATTTCTATAAATATAATTAGAGAAGTTTTGGATTTTTTTAATTAAATTTTTTTTTTCATTTCTATAAACTACTTATTTCATGAAAGACTGCTTACAAACCGTAAATAAAAATTTAATGTTATATCGGAGGATAGATAAAAAGATTTCATAAAATTCGATTTATTTACTATCTGAAAGTATTTGAACTTTTGTTGACTTTATATTTACAAGTTTATTTTGAAATGTTTATTTGTTGACTCAATCTGTAAAAGCAACGCAACTGCTGGTCCAAGTTTTTAATGCTTTAAATACTTAGGGTTTGTGCTTTTTATATTCTGTAAATTAAAAAAATGTCTTACGATACTTTTTATTTTGATTAATTTGTATTTAGAATATAAATAAAAATTAAATTTAAAGTATAGGAAAACACTAATGATTACAGGTAAAACAGATAGTTGGTAAAAAGAAAGAAATTTCATTAAACCAATTTTAATTTACCTCCGTGTTTGCATTGTGCTTATATACTTTAGAAATATAATTGAAGACTAACTTTACTCCAATAATTAAGTGATAAAGATAAATGGGGTTATTTAGAATTAATTATAAGAAATAATACTTTGCATTTTACTTTCTTTATATTTATTTTTATGTAGCTTTCCATTAAGTTTCAGTCTAAGTTTAGAAAGTAATTAGTTGTAGTGGGAACAATCAGTAGATATACTGGGAACAATCAGTAGATATAATAACATTGCTTTAACTGTATAAATGCTAAAAAGAATAAATATGCATGAAGATACAATTTATTAAACGAGCCGTTGTTACTTTTTGCAAAAGGTGAAATAAAAACGAGGATCCCGTAAATCTCTTTTAAAAATTTGTTGAATACCGACGGTGGCGTAGATAAGTATGGGGTGGAGTTTCAAAGTAAAAACTTTTACCTATAAATAAAATTGTTTTACACACACGCAGTTTTTGATCCAAGTAATCCGCATATTTACTTTTTGCATAATCTAAAAAAACATATTATCTGCAAACATACTTTAAAAAGTTACACCTTTGGCAATTTTCCATGAAATTTTGTGAGACCGAAATTATTATTATTTGTATATTAACTATTTTTTTAAAATCTTTTTTTATTATTTTCCATTTATAACTTTTATATTTTATGGTTTTATAAAATTAAAGCTTTGATCTGAAACAAATCATATTTGATATGTTGAATAACGAAAGCAACTCCGTCATTCGTATAATCATTTTTAATGGTACATTCATTATTTTCATATCTAGGAGTTATACTACATTTAGGTTCTAATATATATGTAATGTTTTGTAATTCTATTGTAATGAAAGTGCATTGTCCGACATGTCTACCACCTGACACTCTGGTAAATTTACATTTACTCCAAAGCTATTTAAATTCATAACTTTAGTCTGCTACAACTTCTACGATTTTTGTAATGGTAAAGTTATGAAAGAAATCAATGACATTATCTTGAGATATTGCATTCTGTGTACTTTTTTTTTTTTGTGTTTTAAGATTTCGAGAAACAAGAAAAAAAACATTTTTTGTTACAAAAAACAAGTAGAACTTTTTTAGAAATCTTATTTTAAAAATCCTGTTTGTTTTCCAATACTT
This sequence comes from Hydra vulgaris, assembly GCF_022113875.1. NCBI lineage: Eukaryota > Metazoa > Cnidaria > Hydrozoa > Anthoathecata > Hydridae > Hydra > Hydra vulgaris. Next base: position 29,715,541 of record NC_061165.1, read on the forward strand.
TATATCATGCAGCTAATATTTTCTTAAATATATCAAAAATGTGAAAAGATTTGATAATAATAAACCTCTTTTTTAATAAACCTCTTCTTTTTTTAAACTTTCAATCTAAAATTTTAAAACGACTTGATCAAAATCAATGAGATTTTTTAACTCTTCTGATCTTTATGATCTATGTATCTAAATATCTAATCTTTGTTATAATCATCTAATCTTTGTATCGTAATCTTATTAATCTTTATAATCATCTAATCTTTGTATCGTAATCTTATTAATCTTTATAATCATCTAATCTTTGTATCGTAATCTTATTAATCTTTATAATCATCTAATCTTTGTATCGTAATCTTATTAATCTTTATAATCATCTAATCTTTGTATCGTAATCTTATTAATCTTTATAATCATCTAATCTTTGTATCGTAATCTTATTAATCTTTATAATCATCTAATCTTTGTATCGTAATCTTATTAATCTTTATAATCATCTAATCTTTGTATCGTAATCTTATTAATCTTTATAATCATCTAATCTTTGTATCGTAATCTTATTAATCTTTATAATCATCTAATCTTTGTTAAAAAAAAGTTTCACTTATAAGGCATTTACTTGCCAAATTTTATTGTAATTTATAAAGTAATGCCACAAAGGCATTGTAAACTTTAGCACAAAATCTCCGAACTTTCTCATAACCCTCTCTAAATGCGACAACTCCAGCTCTCAAATCTTTGTTGTTGTATTTTACATTATAAATAAATATACAAAAAAAAAAAAATTATAACTTTTGAAGTTAATATTTCTTTATAATGCACAAATCGTTTGAAACAATTTTATAAACAGTTAAAAAGATTTAAATATAAATATAAAAAATCATTTGCGAAAAAAAAAAAAAATATATATATATAGTTTTTGTTTCTGGCGAGATAATGGTCAAATTCTTTATAATAAAATTCAAGTAAATTTAACTTCAAATATCAATTATTTTTTACGTTTTTATTATGTGTCATAAATTTACAAAAAAAGGGTTAAAATATCTGATAAAAATATAATTCAATATCTTTTGCATTTCTTGTGCATTTTTTTGTCAATGCACAAATTGGAAATTGAAATTAATAAATAATATAAAATATTTGCTGTATATTATTTACAAAAGTTATTCTTTCTTTTTGAATTTCACATTTGCGGCAATTAAATGTTTGGTTCAATGTAGTAAGTTTTCTCTAAATGTACATAAGCGCGGACTTGTTTTACACAAAAACAAAATTTGAAAACCCATTTTCGTCACATGTGCAATTCGGAATAATTGGCCCAAGTCGAATCCAGTCCCCTTGACATTGAGATAATCCCAATGCTTTCCATCGAGTTTTAACACCAATGGATCCTTCTCCTCTACATCGACCATCATTCATAACACGCGATTGACATTCTGCACATACTGGAACGCTGCTTATAAAACTATCGGCCCATGTATTTTCACAAGAGGAGCGCTTGTAACTCATCCTATAGTGTACGCAATACGAATATCTAAATTTAAAAAAATTAAAGTATATCTATTTAAAAATATCACACCAAGTTCATATTTTAGAAAAAGTTTTTAAGTTTTAATGGTACATGATTACAACATATATGTTAGTATACATACATACATATATATATATATATATATATATATATATATATATATATATATATATATATATATATATATATATATATATATATATATATATATATATATACATATATATATATATATATATATATATATATATATATATATATATATATATATATATATATATATATATATATATATATACTATATATATATATATATATATATATATATATATATATATATATATATATATATATATATATATATATATATATATATATATGTAGAAAAAAAAATACGTGGGTGATATTCGTTGTTTTTCAGTTAATTCACTTGATTTTTCAACTGGCAAAATATTTTCAAACATAAATTCTCCCAAAGGTTGTCGGCGATACGTTGTCGGTAAAATCAATGCGCTTTCGTCTACAAAAAAAAAAGTTTATTTTTAACAAACCAAGAAAGGTTTTTAAGTAACCAACATTGTAACTAAATAAACAACAGAGGGTATTCTGTTAATTCTCTAGTAATAAATATAAAAATTAAAACTATAAAGAACTCAAAAATAAAAGTTTGAATGTTATAAAAAAGCTCCTAGTGTAGTTTAAAAAAAAAATAACTTTTTAAATATTTTTTTGAAAAGGATTTAACACCGAATATTTAAACAAATTAAAATTACTTGTCGTTCCAAATACATATAAATAACTGAATTATTGATTAAACTAGTTATTAATCTGCTAATATGTATTATTGTTTTATTGTACACTTGAAATTTAAAAATTGAAAATCTTTATTGAAGAAATCATCATGAATAATCAAAATTAAAGTTTTTAATTAGTAATTTAATTTGCAAAAAAAAAAAAAAAAAAAATTATCAAAAAAAAAAAAAAAAAAGAAAATGACATTTATGAATTAAGTGTGCATTATGTGGAACTTAATTCAACTAATAATAGTTTTGATAAATTTAAATGAATATAAGTAATAAATAAACAACTGTTTTAAAAATACAATATCTAGTTTGCATAATAAGATGATTGACTCTTTTCACCGCGCCACGTCAGTACTCTAACCACTGCGCCACGGGTTCATAAGCACAAGTAAATAAAATTATTGAACTTTATTTACTTCTAAAGAGCCAAACAAGCTTATAATTTGAAAACTAATAGAATTAGATCATAAACATAACTTTGTTGAAAAATATAGAGTAAAAATGTAATTATAGTAAGTAACGGATCCCGGAGGGGGAGAGGGTTAAGGGGGTTGATGCAAATGTAATATAAATTACAAAAATATTTCAACATCCCCCTCCACCAAATATTCCTGGAGCCGTCACTAATTTTAGTTGTAACCTTTTGTTGAAAAAGCTTAATTTAAACTTACAATTGTCTTTGCACACATTGTTTGTGTTACAGCCTCGTGTTTGTAAGAGAATAGGACATGTTTTTCCTCCGTTAGATGGCATCTGGGTTATTTTGCGCCTTCTGTTCATTACCCCGGATCCACAAGAAGAGCTGCAGTTCCCCCAATCTCCCCACTCGCTTACCTCGCAATCAATAGCTCCTAAGAAGTGAAAAAAACACTATTTTTTTATACTATTTGAGATAATTATAAAAACTTAATTATTCAATTTTAAATGATTGTTTTTAATAAAATCATTATTATTTAAAAAATAATAATTTTATTAAAAATACAATAATATTGATTAACACTAAATTTTTTTTTATTTAATTAAAAGTATAAATTTTGTTTAAATAAAAATAAGTTGAAATCCATAAAAATAATATTTAGTAAATATAATTCTGAGATAATATTTATTTATAGCAGTTGCGATAAAAAAATACTTAAATAATAGTTTATAGCTTTTAATAAAGCATTATGCTTACCCTGACAGAGCTTTTGTATTTTATCGTAGTCTTGGCAACAGTCGTCTGTAAATTTACAGTGTGAATCGCAGTAACATATTGCATTAGTTCGTCCAGGTGTACGGTTGTTCTCCATCTTTACAAAACATTGTGCATCTTTTCCAGTGCAACACATCATTTTTCCACCATATGGTCTTTGATCACACATACTTTGGCAAATAGTGATAAAACTTGCAAGAAATACAAGCAGACGTACAAGGTTTTGTGAGAACATACTGAACCAGAATCACTTCAATTCAGAGGACGCTTCTTTGTTATTTATTTTTGTCTTTCTTTTTAATATAATAAACAAAACCATTTTATTTATACAGTTTAAGTAAAATATATAAATTAATAAATACTCTAAAGTTAATATTTTTTGTTGTTAAAGTTTCAAAATTAAAACATTGGAAATATAAAATCTTACAATTTTATAAAATCTTACAATTTTATAAAATCTTAGAATTTTATAAAATCTTATAATTTTCATTTAAGTTTATATTTTTATATTGAAACTTAATATTTACTTAAGTATTTTTTCAAAAAGTTTTTAAATAAAGAAATAAATATTATATAATATTTTTTCATATACATCTATAAAATATTATACTTAATTTTCTAGACTTGAAATTTCTGGTCATCAATTGTTTTTTTTTTTTTTCTGTCTAATTTTATTTACATGTTTCTTTCATTATATTAATAATTTACAAAACATTTCCTTATTTAAATAAGAATGTATCATCCATCAGTTTATGACAAACAATAGCGGTAAGTATATAATCAATTTTAATTTTTTCCTGAAAAATTATAAACACGTTTTATTTTATAATCATAAATAGGCTTTATTTATTTGATTAGACAAGACATAAAATTTATTTGTTTGATTAGACAAGTCATGATTTACGGACTTAATGCGCATGCAAATATTTTTCTATTAAGTACTTCGGAATTTTTATTAAAGCTTTGGTAAATATATCTGATAGCTGTTAAAATGCTATGTTAAAAATGCTTTATTTCAGTAGAGTGTAGTCTTTAGTTTTGAAATAAGAAGTTACAACAAACTTTACTTAAAAATTATTCAATTTCTTCTAGTTTTGTAAACTCAATCGATAATTTTTTAATGTTTTTAAGCAAAAATAATGAACCAAACCATTACAAAAATCCACTAAAAAAAAAATGCATAAAATTTAAATAAGAAATAATTAACATTACTATAACATATTAATATTATTGAAAAGCCATATGACTGATGAATACGAATCGATACGTAACCGGAAATTTTAAATCAAAAAAATTCCAAGCAAAACATTTAACGTAATTTACGTAACTCTATGAAAATAACAATTGGATGTTAGTGCAAACTATTTTTAACTCGAGCTGTGCCAAATGCAACTTTTTTTTTTTCGATAACGTAACTACTTATACCAAATTAAATATATATATAAATAAATAAATATATATATATATATATATATATATATATATATATATATATATATATATATATATATATATATAATATATATATATATATATATATATATACATATGCCTCATTAAATATCCATTAAATAAGTATATTAACAAACCCTATAATTAATGTTTAGAACAATCAGAAAATTAAATTAAAAAAAAAAGAATAAAACTTGCTGTTTAAAAAAATAATCGTAGTTTATTTACAGTTTCCCAGATAAATTCCAAACACTCTTCATGAACTGCGAGTGTCAATGAATACTTATTTTACTTTTATCAAACTCCATAGTCTTCTATAAACAGTTTAGTTTTGAATATTTGCTTTCGTTGATAAATATCTTTGGTTGATTTTGGTTGAACACAAAGAGTTTAATACTGAAATTTTTTCTTCAAAACGGTCTTCTTTCAAAGTAAAAAAAAGAGAAAGTCTTTTTAAAAGTCGCATAACGGAAACAGTGTTTTTTTTTTAAATAGACGGTGCTTTGATTAACAGGCACTGGTTGAGCAAGAAAAACATGGACTACTGCTTTGTCATTCGTTTAGTGATGATTAATTGTTATTGGAATGAGCGTCATACAGTTTAAGGACATGACTATGTGTATTTGTAAGTGGGCTATTAGCGAAAACAATAAGTGTTTTTTATTTATTTTCTATTTAAGTAATATATTTTTATGTGTTCTGCAAAAATATCGAGTATGAAGTTTAAGGCTACGTTGAGTAATTTCGTGTAAAAATCAACTTCAGTGTTTCCAATTAATCATGGAATAAATGTAATTAAAATAAAAAAAAAGTATAGCAACTAAGACAAAAATAATATTATTTAAAAAAATATATATATGTATACATGTTTATTGTTATTGTCGTCATCATTTTCGTCATTACCGTTATCATTGTTATTTAATCACGATAAAAAAAATTTTGTTCTTTTGAAACTTATGTACTCGTCTTCACATAAAGTCATATTAAAATTGGTTTATTTAGTATAACTTTTTTCTTTTTTAAATGTTCAAAAGTTAACTTGGTGAACATTTGTATTTTATGAAAATATTTGTAATACTTTGATAGCATTTGTACAACTTTGATATTCAGTTTTCTTTCGTATTACCTGCTTTTTAGTTAGGTAAACATCATCTGCATGTACACTGTTTGTTTGAGAAATGCCTCAAAAAAAGACAAGTTTCTAAATTTTTAGATTTGTAACTTTTGTTACCAATGGTATATTTTGCGTATGCAGACAATCTGTGACTGATTAAGCATAGTGTAAAAACTGCATGTAATTTAGCATAGTGTGACCCTGATCCTGACTGATTTAGCATAATGTGATAAAGCTAGATAATTCCAAAATTATTCATAAACTTTTTTAAATAGATAGTTAAAAAAAAAAGATAACTTTTCCCTTATTTATCAATATTTTGTTATTGATGTGATGATACTGAATAAATGAAATCACCCATTTCATTAAAAATATTTTGAGGTACACTTCTTAGTTGTGTCACATGGTCTAAAGTGGATTCTACTATTAGGTAAAATAGTAAACTTAACAAAATTATGCGAGTTTATAAAAAATTATTTTAATTTTGGAACTACCATCTATAATTTGGACAAGTCATTGGTCGCTGTACGAAAATTCTGTTCTTTCCTTTTTTTTGAGTTTTAAGTAGAGATTTTTATGTCTTTTGTGTGGTTTATTTGATTAATTGTATTAGTTTCGTTTACGAGTAGTTAATCTAGAGCAACTTTCTTTAAATAGCGGTTGTTACAAACGATTTACCTTGTTGATGTTTGGATTCTTTGTTTTATTGTATCAGACAGTCCATAGTTCTTCTTGTTGTAGTTATTATTACTACTGTCATTGTTGTTGCTATTAATTTTTTGTATATAATGCAAACTACGAAAAAATTCATTATTTACATGAGTTTTTAGTTTTCTTCTAAGAAGTAGGAGGAGGAGTACCATCTCTTTGTTTTAAATCAAACTATTTTACCTTTTTCAAAGCGTAAAAAAACTTTCTCGCTAAAAATCACGCCAGCCGTGTTTACAAAAAACAATTAGTATTTTAAAGTAATAAAATAAAATAATAAAAAAATTAAACAATAAAAATAAAATAAAAAATTGGGTGGAAACGAAACTGGAAATATAAGTATATTTGTAGTTTTTGTTTCCCACCCATTATCTTATTGTTTTGTTGAAATATACAATTCCTCACAATTAAAATAAGTGAGTGTCATTGGTCTTATAATTTAATTCAACATCAATTTGAAAAAAAAATAATACAAAAAATAAATAATTTAAAAAATATATAAAAATTGTGCTAATACTATTGATTCTATCTAAAAAAGCGGTTTGCAGTTCCAAAAAAAAGCTAATGAAGTCATAAAGACAATTTTGTAAGTGATCTTCAAATCTTTTGATAAACAACACTATTTCTTTTCATCAATTAAAATTTTTTTAATCCATTTAAAACAAAACTTTTCTTGATGCTTTTACAAAAATGTTACTAAGGATAAATTAAAGATTGCCAAACTTTAAACAAGGTTTAAAATTATTTCATAAACTATAAGCACATTTTATATAAAAACTATACATGAGTACGATATATTAACATCATTAACATCCGTAGTTTTTTTTATCCGTATTTGTTAGCTGTTTATAACCTTCGTATTTTGAACAATTTCAAAAACTGATTTTTTGAAACTTTCCTTTACGGATAAAACAAACTTAGTAAACCTTATTTATAAAAAAATGTAACAACCGGTATTTTGAGTACTTCAATAAAATTGTTACTAAAAAAGGAAGAAAAGATTTATATTTTTAAAAAGTAATTGTTTTTTTAAATTGATTGTTATTAATGCATTAACTATATAAAATTTGAAACTTAGTCAAATATTTGAAGTTTTCCGGTCCGCCTTTTAAATAATAAAGAAACCTATGAAATCATCAATTTCCAATTTAACCACTATTCAGTTAAATCTTCTTTTTTAGATGATATAAAAGAATTATGTGATCTTCATAAACTGAATATGAAAACCTTAAAACTGGTTAAAAAAAAAGTAAAACTTAGAGACTCAGAGAATTTAATTCCTGAAGCTCTTCATATTTTGGTACAGACAGTTCAATGTTGAAATGTGAAACAACAGCGAACAATTTTTAAAAATACGCTTGAAGATAACATTCCTAAATGATACTTTCTTTTTTTTATCTTTCTTATTTCTTAGTTTGTATTTTTACGTTATAAATTTAATTTACAGAGGGTGATTAATAAATAATAATATATATATATTTTGCAACACGTCGGGCCAACAAACAACACAGTATAAGTTTCAATGGCACACATTGAACAAATCTGTCTGCGTAAGGAGTTTACCCCTTGAACCCCCGTAACGGTTGTATTAAACAATCACAAATCTCTGCACCAATTACATATGATCTAGGCGTTTTATGTCTACTTTTATAACATAAAAAAAGTAACTTGTCTAATAAATTAAAAAAGAAAAATCTAATTTAATTTTTTATCAAAATTAAATTAGATTTTATATCAAAACCAATAGGTAAAGACTTTACCTATTTGTTTTTTATTTTATTGGTTTTAATTTTAAATTAATAGTTTAAAGTTTGATTTAAAATTTAATAGTTATACTTTATATAAAACTTTACTAAAATTTTATATAAAGTATAACTATTAAAATTTATATTAATAGAAGAAGAATTTTTTTGGTGTTTTAAAAAAGTAACTTAAGGTGTTTTTACAAGAAAAACAAAAGGTGTTTTTACAATAAGCATTTCTTGTAAAAGTTTTCTTTTTAACCTTTAATTCTTTAATTTTTGTAGGTTTGACCTCTCAGCCCGCAGTATATTTAGCAAAAGTTGTAGGTATATTAAAACATAAGAATTTGTTATGTTATCCTTATGTCAAAACCTTGAAGTAAAGTTTTCTGAAAGTCAAATCAGAATATTTTCATAAATTATATAGATGGACACTATACCTATCATAAAATGTATACTAAAAAACTTTTTTTTATATTTTATAAAGCACTTTTTTTTCAATAAATAGGCATTTTTTATGAAAAAAACAGATATGTAGGTAATAAAGTTAACCTTCTTTATTACCTTATAAACATTTAAATAGATTAATCAAAACATAAACTAATAGGACTTTTTTTCCGCATTTTGAAAAATCGAACTCGAAGTTTTGACTATACTATGAGTAAATAGTTTAAGAATATCTTTAAAATACATTTCTATAGAGTGTTATACCTTTATTTAATATAGCTTTATTAAATGTTGCTTAATAATTTTTACATATAATTATAAATAAATATTTTTTATAAAACATGATTGATAAGAAGTTTATCTTACATTTTAGATTTCAAACCATAAGTTTAAATTAACTTTCCATGGTTAAAAAAATTCGACTAAAATTAGTTATCATACGAATCGTTATTCTTTCTCTTTCTAAGCTCATCTTATTGATGATTATTAATTAATTATTAATTTAAAATTATTGTTTTAACTTGGGATTGTGTCAATAGACTTTAATGAAATATACTTTTTAAAATGTCATTCAATATAAGAATTAAAAAATGATAAGATAACTTGAACAATATTAACTTTTCCGTTTTAAGGCAAAAAAAAAAATTTAGAGTGACTAAATCATATGTTTAAAATGATGTAGATTGAGCTATAATAAATAATACATTTGCTAAATGTCATCATTGTAAAACAAATTTTTTTATTCAAACTAAAAAATTTTTGCTAGATTATTGATACTAGCATCTTCAGCTTTAATTACAACTGAAGATGCTAGTATCAATAATCTAGCGAAAATTTTTTAGATTAAATAAAAACATTAGTATTGAGAAAATTCGTATTCATTGATGTTCATATATTAAATTTATTCAACTCTCATACAAGATGTACACGATGTCGTCATTTAAATATATATATATATATATATATATATATATATATATATATATATATATATATATATATATATATATATATATATATATATATATATATATATATATATATATATATATATATATATATATATATATATATATATATATATATATATATATATATATATATATATATAAGATATATATGTATAAATTATTGAAGAATCATTTAACAACATTATTTTTATTTAAATAATAAATAGTAACATATGTTTGTTTGTTTAACAGTTTAACGAATGCTTTCGAGTCTTTTCCGTAAGTGCACATTCCGAAACGCTCCTTCCGTAAGGAACTGTTTCAAAAGTATTCTTTTGAAATGATTTGTTTTGTAAGTTTCTTTTTGTAAAGCGTTACTATGGAATTATTATTAATTTTTTTTGTTTAATGCGTTACGGAAGGTAAATATGCGTATATACAAGCTCTGCAATAGCAACTTGAAATACAGAAGATAAAAATGCAAAATTTTTGTAATTTTTTTTTTTTTTTCGGCCCTAATGGGCACAGAAAATTTAATACACAAAGCTTCAAATATAAGTAGTAACTTGCCTAAAAGTGTTTCATGCATTAGAGCTAAAATCTTTGATATTGCAATATTGAAGATGGTAATAAATTCAAAACTGATGATTAACTTTTTCCTGTCAATTTTCTTTTTATCAAAAACTTATTTAACTTGGTTAGTACAAGTTCTGAGAGTAAAAATTATAAAAAAGGTTGAAAGATGTTTGGTGTTAAAATAAAAATTATAATTGGATTTCGTAAAATTGGAAAGGAACACTGACCATATAATTAATTTTTCAAGGTTTATAATTATGTTATGGTTAACGGTAAATGTTTTTGACAATACATTTGAACTAAATTTAAAGCTTACAAAGTTGCTGTAAAAGAACCAATGTATGTTGCTGCTCTTAATGCTAAAAAAGGAACCAAAAAAAACTTAGCCCTAGAGAAACACTTGTCAAACTTGCTATCAACTTTTCATTGCAAATGTAAGAATAAAACCTACCCAGTAAACACGCTTTAATTGGTCCAACTGGCGGGCCAGTATTGGCTATAGTTGGCTAACTGTTGGCATTCCGTGCCAACCATTAACCAACTGTATACAGCATGTTTTTAATCGTAAAAATTTCCCATAAGTTTTATAAATGTATTTAATGTTTAGTCGCGTGGTCTAAGACTTAAAGCACGTTAAAATACATTCACTTAAAAAACATTTAGGGGAGACCGGGTCTAGTTGACTTTTTTACTCTATGAGCTCTGTAGTCCTAACGGAACATTTTTATGAAAATATAAAAGTGTAGTTTCGAAGAGTATGAATTTGGGTAACTTATAAAAGTTGCATTCATTTACAAAAAAATATTTTGGGGCCTTTCTGGGCCCTCAAAAAAAAAAAAAAATTGCGCCAACTTACCCCACCCTGGGGTAAGTTGTTTATACTCAAGGGGTAAGTTGACTCGCAATAATAAAAGCTAAAGTTAAAGGTCCTATTTAAGTGTATTCCAATAATATTTTAACCCCCCGCCCCTTTTTTTAAAGGAATCATAGCTGAAATATACTTTTATCAATATCATCAAACTTTTGCATCAAGTCATTGTAACATTTTAAGCAATATAAAGTAAATATAATTAAAAAATACAGAGACAAAACAAAACAGTGTTCCCAATTTATGGTTATACAATAAGAATTAAAACTTATATTGTTTTATTACATGAATATTTTTAACTAATGGAATTTCAAATCGGCTAGCAGCAATTATTGCAAATGAAAAACAAAGATTTTCCGATTATACATGACTCGTGAGCCCAAAGGTGACATAGGGTGCATTGAACCCAAACTTCCTCTGGTTTACTTTTAGAAAACATTCCAACACAAACCAAACAAAGCTGTGTTTGTGTATTTTTTATATGGTCCAAATACACTTCGATCTAGAGGTTGAAATTTATGGCTGCAATGAGGAGGAAATGAACAAACCGATACCCCATTTTCTTTAAAGTAATCTAAAGCCCCTACTGAATGAAGAGAGTCACGATTGTCTAACAGCAACAAAACAGGTCGTTCTTTTGTACTTCTGGCATATTTGACAAAATGATGGGAAAACTGCAAAAATTGAACTTCAGTCATCCAACCAGATGGGTTTGCAGCGCCTGCACTTCCATCAGGAGCACCATTTAAAAAATAGCTTTTAAATTTCAGACGAGGAAATATGAAAAATGGGGGAATTGAATTTCCACTGGCAGAAACAGCAACTGCCACAGTTACTAAATTGCCTCTCTTAGCCGAAGTAACACGCCCAATTTGTTTAAAACCCATTTTTTGCTACAATATGATCTGGAGTTTGAACTGTGGTAATACCAGTTTCACCCATATTCCAAATATCTCCACTTTCCAACTTTAAACGATTAAGAATAGTTTGTTAATTGTTGTAAAACTTTTAAACATTTGTTGGATTAAAACTGGAAACACGTGCTTGACTTGTTGCCTCAGGTTTTCTTATTGACAGTTTTTTGTGCCTTTTGAAGTAAGCACTGAACTAGTCTTCTCCAGCTGCTTCATTTGCACTCCAATTATGAGGCATTTTTATGCTATTCGCTTTTCCATACTTATAAGCTAGTTTCCTCACTTCCTTATAATAAAGTCCATAATAAATATCAGAAACTTTAGTCACATATTGTTCCAACAGACCTTCTTGTAAATCAGTAAAGACCTAAATGAACAATATCAATATTAAAACAAATAACACTATATATATATATGCTCTCACGTGTGTGTGCATATTTATATATATATATATATATATATATATAAAATATATATATATTTTATAACTGTGTGTGTGTGTAAACACACACACATTAGTATTAGTATGTGTTATAACACACACACACACACACACACACACACACACACACACACACACACACACACACACACACACACACACACACACACATATATATATATATATATATATATATATATATATATATTATATATATATATATATATATATATATATATATGTATATATATATATGTGTGTGTGTGTGTGTGTGTGTGTGTTATAACACACACATATATATATATATGAGTGTGTGCATATAAGACATACTAATATATATTTAGGTACGTGGAATGATATTTTTAAATTGATTAAACACATGTAAAACGCTTTTTAAATACATATAAAACAGTATGAAAAGCTATTTTACCACGTTACAGTGGTGTATAAATTGCCTTCATGAAAGAGGGTATTAGCCGCCCCCCTTCCGCCCAATACCTAAAAAAAAGTTTTAATGAGAATTTAACAAAATATGTTTAAAAATGCTTTTTAAACACATATAAAATAGTACAAAAAAACTATTTTACCACGTTACAGTGGTGTATAAATTGCCTTCATTAAAGGGGGTGTGAGCCGCCCCCTTCCGCCCCGTACTTAAAAAAAAATTAATTAGAATTTAACAAAAAAAGTTTAAAGATGATTTTTTAAACACATATAAAATATTTTAAAAAACTTGCTGTACTCATTTGCAAGCCACAAAACTTGCTGTACCTAATTGCAAGCCATAAAACTTGTTGTACTTGTTTGCAAGCCACAAAACTTGCTGTATCTATTTGCAATCCACAAACCTTGAAGTACTTGTTTGCAAGCCACAAAACTTGCAGAACTTTTTTTTCAAGCATTTTTACATTATTTCATGTTCAAACTAAGAAAATATGAACTCATCTAATATAACATCAGCAGCTAGCGGGATTTTTTTTTCATCTTATGCTCAACAGCTTTAATATCAGTTTTATCTAGTTTCCAGTGAAAAATAGTGTAAATTCTATCATTTCGTCTTTTGCTTACTTTTTCTAGTCTACCATTATAAATGATAAACTTTGATGAGTCGGTATCATACCATTCATGACAGAGTTTTCTGCCAACAATTCTTTCAGACATCACATCATTAAAGTTGTTTTGCAGATAAGTGTTTCTATAAATTCATCTTTTCGCTGATAGTTAAGATTTGAAAGCATTATGAAACATTTTGTATAAAAAATTAAAAACTTTTATTTAGAATTTGCTTATTTAAAATAAAATACTTTTATAAAATATAAAAATAAGCATTAAAGTTTTTCAAAAACGAAGAACAATCATAAAGAAATATTTCAATTTATACATTAACCTGGAGAAGATTGTGCTGCAGGAACTAAAAGTTAAAAAATGATGTAAACAACAAAAATAAAAATTTGATTTAGGCATTGAATTATTACAGAGATTAAAAAGTAATTGCTTTTAAACTTTGTAACTGTGGTAAATATAGATTAAAAAAAGGTGTAACCAAGAAAAAAAGTATTAAAAATTGGCCTTACATACACATATTTCATACAAAGTAAACAAAGAAATAGCTTTTAAACTTTCCAAATGTGGTAGATTTTGATGAAACTAAAAGTAAAAAAAAGCTGTAATCAATAAGAAAATTGAATTTGATATTAAACCTATAGTATAGCCATAATAAAAGAAATGATATCGACATCCGCATCAGGTGTCAATAAAGCTTAATGTAAAAAAGGTGTAGTTAATAGAAAAAAAAAAAGGATGTAGATGCAACTAATATCACGAAAAGATACAATATAAAAATAAACAAAAAAAAGTTGGAAATGGGATTAAATCAATACATTGCTGAAAAAGAATTGACTCTTAAACTTACCAACTGTTTCAGAACTAAATGGAACTAAAAACAAAATGGATGTTATTCACACAAAAAAAAGATATTGGCAATAAATCTTCCACAAGTTAAAAAATAAGAGCTTTTACGATTACTTTTATTTCACAGTTGTTTAAGAAATGAATTGAAATAAAAAACATGAATTAAACCAAAGCATACATCTTTAAATTTCTACTTATAAAAACATGATTGAAATTGCAATATACAAACTTACCAGTGGAAGGCTGAGTTGATTGGACTAAAATTAACAAGAAAACTGTATATCAAAATAAAAAAACACCTTAAATTTGACAACAGCAAGTGAATAAGTAACAACATTCAAACAAGTTCTGCATAATGTGCAACAACATTATTGATAAAGTATAAATGAAAACATAATTACACAAGTAAACATTAAGAAAGGTTGTATAATGACTTAAACAATAGAAGAAAGATTAAAAAATATATCTTTTGTGTTAAAAAACTTTTAAGGCATCAAAATATTTATTTTATTATGAATAACATTATAGATTATATTGTTCATGTCATCCCTATATGTCACTATTATCTATCATATCTATACATCTATACATCACTATCATATCTATACATCTATACATCGCTCTCATATCTATACACCTATACATCACTATCATATCATATCTATACACTATACACCACTATCATATCACTATACATCACTATCATATCATATCTATACACTATACACCACTATCATATCACTATACATCACTATCATATCATATCTATACACTATACACCACTATCATATCACTATGCATCACTATCATATATCACTTACGGAATCTCGAAAACTGCCGAAAGTGTAAACCTGCATCTAAAAAATTATATTGTTCATGTCATCCCTATATGTCACTATTATATATTATATACATCACTATCATATCTATACATCTATACATCACTATCATATCTATACACTTATATATCACTATCATATTTTATCTATACACTATACATCACTATAATATCACTATATATCACTATCATACATCACTTACGGAATCTCAAAAACTGATGAAATAATAAGCCTGCATCTAAACAAGAAGGAAACATTAGAAATGTTTGTGTAATGATTTAAACAATAATCAAAAGACTAAGTATTACACAATAGATAAGTCATAAAAGATTAACATACCAAATGTTCTCAATATAGATAAAGCTAAAAAAAAAATGTAAAGAACAAAACATACATAGTTTTTGCCAACAAATCTTTACATAGTTGTTTAAAAAAAAAGTTTTCAAACTTACCAACCATAGCAGATGGTGACAAAGCTAAAGGTAAAAAAATTAACCAAAATAACTTTGATTATGACATTAACTCTATACAGATCTGAAAAAATTTACCACTGGCAGATGTTGATAAAACTAAAAGAAAAATAAAGTGTCATCAAATGAAATATAAAAAGGTAATAAACTTATAGTATAGCTTTAAAGAATAAGTAGAAACACCTAATAAAAAAATAGTTATTTAACTTACCAACTGCATCAGATGACGATGAATCTAAAGTTAAAAAAGGTGTAATATAAAAAAAAAAATTACACATTTTTGGCAACTAATCCCATAAAACAATTTTGTAATGAGCAAAGAAAAGTACTGTGTAAATAACAAATAAAATAAAGGCGTAAATAACAAAAATTAGGGGTTACTTAAAAATTTTTTAAAAGTTTAACAAAAAAATACTTGTAAAAGTAATAAACAATAGTATTATTATGAAAAAACATATAAACTTACTATCTGTTTGATTACTAAGTTCATTTATATCATTTATTTTTTTAATTTCTAACAATCTAAGTGAAACAATATGCAATAAACATTTTTAAAGAAAAAAAAAACTCTCTCCCCCTCAGCCCCACTTTGGCTATTTTTGAAAACAGAAATTAGGTACTAAAAGTGTTTAACTGAATAAACTAATTGCTACATAATATTTTTTCATAAAATTTGGCAGGTGCAAAGGAAATGCATGTAAAAACTTATTTAAAAAAATCAAAAAAGCGGAATATAGATTCCTTCAACAATAATTTAACAAGTAAACATTAACATAATTTTTATGAGAAAAATAGCCAAAAAAAAGGTATGACAATCATATATAAAAATAACACGAAAAACAAACCTGGCTCTTCTTCTTTCTGAAAATATACTGTGTGTATATGTGTTTCTGAAAAAAAAACAACAAAAAAACATTTACCTAACCCTACTCAAAAAAATGAGACGGTAAATCCGCTAAAAAAAACCGGAAAAACAGAAACTAGGTACCAAAAGTGCTAAACTGGTTTAACTATCTGCTACATAATATTTTTCAAAAAAATTTTGTATGTGCAAAGAAAATGTATGTAAAAACTTATTTAAAGAATCAAAAAAGCGGAATAAAGAGTCCTTCGACAAGAATTTGAGAAGTAAACACCAACCTATTTTTCATGAGCTAAATACTTCAAAAAATGGTAAGACAACCGTACGTAAAAATAACATAAAAAACAAGCTTAACTCTTCTTCTTTCCAAAAATATACTATGTTTATATATGTTTTTGAAAAGAAATTCCTTAAAAATACGTTTGCCTTAGGCTACCTAAAAAAAACGTCAAAAAAACGTGTCACAGAATTTCAGCACAAAATTCGGCTCCGTAAATCGCTATTTCCGCGTACCTAATATATTAGCATGTGTTATACACACACATTGTATTAGTATGTGTTATAACACATACTAATACACAGTTATAAAATATAACTTATATGTTTTTAAAGATCATTGAGCACTCTATTTGTAAATAATAACACTAACGTAATTTTTATATACAATATATATATATATATATATATATATATATATATATATATATATATATATATATATATATATATATATATATATACATAGATATATGTATATATATATATATATATATATATATATATATATATATATATATATATATATATATATATGTATATATATATATATATATATATATATATATATATATATATATATATATATATATATATATATATATATATATATATATATATATATATATATATATATATATATATATATATTAGGTACGTAGCATGAAAATTTAAAAATGATTAAACACTAGATTGTTATATATTTTTAGAAAGCACTTTTATACAGAATTTTAAAGGTAAAAACGTTGTTATGAAAATCAGACAATTCTATAAATAGTTTTTTAGTAGCAAATTTTGATATATGGATTTGTTGAAGTAACTGTTGTCAAAATTGTCAATTTTTATCCAACTTCTATAATTTGGTATCGAAAGATAGATACAATAGTGGGCTATAAATATATAATAGTCTCTATCCAATGCGCGCATTTTTTTAGCACACACACACATATATATACATATATATATATATATACATATATATATATATATATATATATATATATATATATATATATATATATATATATATATATATATATATATATATATATATATATATATATATATATATATATATATATATATATATATATATATATATATATATATATATATATATATATATATATATATATATATATATATATATATATATATGTATATATATGTGTGTGTGTGTGCTAAAATATAATATGTGTGTGCTAATATATATATATATATATATATATATATATATATATATATATATATATACACACGATTAGCACAGTTAGCATCCTTATAATGCCTACCTAGCTTTCCTAAGAACGTCACTTATACGGAAAGTAAGCGTACACATCAAGGTACCCTGTAATGCAAATTTTGAAATCATTTAATTTTGTCCGCGAAAAATAATTTAATTTGAATGTTCGAGTTAAGTCAAATTTTGACTTCATAGTGCGCCAATAAAAACATTTGTAGAAGTTGAATCACTTAATATAATTTGATAAAAATTAGTACAAATGTAGCCAATAGTCACACCAAACTATGGACAAAATTTCAGCCTGATTGGATGACTGGTGTAGGATTTATTGCAGTTCTATTTGAAATTTTGTCAGCTTTTTGCTACTTATACCTCAAAGCGTTACCGATTACTTTGAAATTTGGTCACTTTTAAAATAACGGTTACACAAGTGTTCTACTATGTAATACCAACAATTTTTGTTATACTTACTTTATCGGTAGTGGTGTAGTGGTAGAGCGCTCGCTTCATAAACGAGTGGTTCCGAGTTCGATCCCCACCACGTCCCTGGTAGTACCGCGCTCAACTCGTTTCTCAGCGCAGCGGCCTTGCTCGTCAAGGTTCGTGTTTCGGAGTTATAGAGTTGAGAGAGGGTTATAACCACAAATAAGTAGCCTCCTCGTCTGTAGTGGCCTTCTCGGCCTTGAGGAGGTGAATTAGAATAATAAAAAAAAAAACATGTACAGTTTTTATTTTATAGACTAAAATAGTGATTTTCTACCTAAAGCGTGATTTAAAAAGTCTTATGCTAATAGTGTCGACACGGCCTTCAAAGTGGAGGGGATCAACCTCTCAATTTCTAAAATAAAATCCATAATTTCTAAAATTATATTTATTATACGCCGTAAATTATGAAATTCAGCAGCCTAATTTCTAATAACTCAAATGATGTTTTTTAAAGATGCTTACTGTTTAGATCAATTATGCAGCGCAACAACCTTTCTTTGTACTCTGGATAATTATTATTTCGCTTATACCTCGACCGATGTAGATAAAAATCTTGATGAGAAGTTTCGACAGTTTGTTCACTATAGGGCCCCAAGGGGGATCCTTTGTGACTGATGAAATCCTTGATGTGGTAGAAAACGGCGTGGGTTTTGGGTGTTATGCTTGCACCAGTTATCATTAGATAACACTTTTTGAAATTTTCAATTTTTCAGCGAAATCCGGCTGAAGAATGTATCCAAAGACAGCCTTGACAACTAAATTGAAGCTTTTGAATGCTTCAATTATACACACGATATTGGTAACCATGTTTGTCTCAGCAAGTTGCTGCAGCATATCCACATTTTTAAGAAGCTTCCTGCATTCTTTTCCCTCAAACTGGCCCCTGTGATACGGGCTCAGTTGAATGTGAAGGGCAGCTGGCCACTTAACAGCTTCTATCCCAGCAGTTTTAAGGATCTTGAAAAGGTGGTTGACAACTCCTAAGAGGAGATGCAATTCCATCTCTGGAATGATTTCCAAAACCAGAACATTGACAGGCCCGCAGATGATTGGCTTTCGAATGACATTGCCAAACAGCTTTGCATTAGCAACAACCCCGTCAGATTGCTGAAAAGACTTAAGGCTTGAATTAATTGAGCCCAGTGTTCGGAAGTTGCTAGATTTGGCAAGAAAATTGGATTTGATGTCACACCAGGTGCAAGGGTGCGTACTTGAATGAGTTTGAAGACCACAAAGTATATTTGCAACTTTCATATCACAAGTCAAAATTAGTTTAACTCCATTTGCATTAATTAGTGACCAGATTTGTTCAATATTGGAGTGTGTTTCTGGCAAATCTTCTGAAACCCCAACAATAATTTGTCTCTTGTATTTACCTGTCCTTTGAGTGATAGGTTGTTGGTGCGGTGAGCTAGTTTCATCCCTGAATGCAGTATCAACAATGCTTAAGCAAAACTTGAGAAAACCTTTGCTACCATCAATTCCGAGCTTAACAAAATAGCCACAAGAAATTTTGCGGGACTGAATAACATGATTCAGACTTGATAAATCATTGCAGTGAGCAATAACAAGAACTGTACAAGAATTCGTTTTTTTGTCTGTGATTTTTAAGTCAATGCAGGTGAAGAAATCGCTCAATTGTTGACCTAGTCTTAGAAAATTCATGTAGAAATTTCGAATCTTGCTGCTTGATGTTTTGTTTAGAGTTCTAACAAGTTTTTTTAATCTATTGTTTGACAGGCCCGTATTTAATTACACATTTACAAAGGCTACAGTGGTCAATTTCGGAGCACTTGCGCACTACTTTGACCTAAAACCAAAACATACATGTTTTATAGTTACAATAAACTTTGTTTAATAAGTTTGTGTAAAACTTTCAAATTATTTGTTTTTAAAGAAGTTAGACACTTGTCAAAAATATACTTCTTGAAATCTATCTAGTATTATTACTTAAGCTCAAGACTTTATTTCAATATATATGTTAAAATTATTTAAGTGTAAATATTTACCAGGGGTAACTATAAGTGGCGGCCCGCCGGATGCTTTAGCCAGTAGAATAGTTCCTTCCGGAGGAAGGAACTATTTTTTATTGGAATTCTATATATTACTAATTCTTTATTGGAAATAACTTGAGACTTGATTTATTTAGATGATTTGGCATCTTTTGCTGCTAAAGATTGAATGTTTTCCCTTAACATTATTTGAGAGCATTGGTGGGACAAACCTTTTCCTAAAGGGCTGAGGCATTTGCTGCCACGCACCTTTGGTTCTTTCTCAATAGTGGTTTGCTCTATAAGAGAATGTTTTTCTTGCAGCTTTGAACGACCAATTCAGCATATTATGAAACAACACATCGTGCTTCTTGTTTCAGGTCTCACTTGTATTGACTTAAAATTAAACAAAGGAGGGAGTACAACTTCGTTTCCTGCGCAAAGTAATTCTACCCAATTCGCAGAATCCTTCGTACCCGAGTATCACTGATATTGATCTTGGTCTTGTACAGGTGGCATATTCAATCTGCTTGAAAAGTAATAAGCTGTCTTAAAAATTTTTTCAGACAGAGGAAGCACACAAACTTTCGATTTTCATCATGGTTCTTTGCTTTTTTTGGCATCGTGACAATTCACTAAATTTGACTTCACTAAATCAAACTCTGCTTTTAACAAAATTTGACCTATATTTATATTTTATAACAATCCACTTAGCATAGTAACACATATTATTAATTAAAAACTATTAAAATAAAGGAAATATTTACTTGATTTAATTGAGGTAATGTTAAATTACAAGGAAATAATTCTTGAATAGTTCTTTCCTTACCAGGAAACAATTGTTTAAACTATTTAGTTGAAAGGAAATTACATTATTGATAATTATCAAACTTATTAAACTAATGATACTTGTCACACGAGTTGTTTTATTTTAAAACAACCCTTTAACTTAATTAGTTATTCAGTTAGAGTAATTTTCCTCCGACTGGCCCTCCAAACTTTGTATTGGTCAGATATCTTAGTTAACTTTTCTAAATTTTTAAAGTCAATTATCTTTGTCAGTATAAAAAATATTTGACAGCTGTTTTCAGATAAATAAGTATTTTTATTTTCTAAAAATGCCTAAAAATATTACGGGCCTAAAAATCCTTCTTAACCATTTTTTTAGAAATTTTTTGCATTCTGGCAGTAGTTTATACCTTAGGAAATGTTGGTATATTCACGCTATGCATACATGGCCGTTAAGGGAGCCATTGCTGCCCACTATTTTTTTGTGAGGACCTTTTGTTTTAAAAATATAGGCAATTATTTTAGAAATTGTGGATTTTATTTTAGAAATTGATGGGTTGACCCCCTCCACTTTAAAGGCCGTGTCAACGCCATAGGCATAAGCTAATTCAAATTACGCTTTAAGTAGCAAATTACTTTTTTGGTCTATAAAATGAAAACTGTACATGTACCGACAAAATAACTATAACAAAAATTTTTGGTATTACATAGTAGAACACTCATGTAACCGTTACTTTAAAAATATTGACCGAATTTCAAAGTAATTGCTAACGCTTTGAGGTATAAGTAGCAAAAAACTGACAAAACTTTAACTTAAACTGCAATAAATCCTACACCAGTCATCCAATCAGGCTGAATTTTTGTCCAGAGTTTGGTGTGACTATTGGATACATGTAGCCAATAGTCACACCAATGAAAATTTTCGAATCGTAACTCGAATCATATTTTTGATTCGATTCAATTTGAAATTTCGAAGCTTCGCAGGCCTTTAATTAAAACATTTTAACACTTTAGTTTCAATGTAATTTTCACTAGGCAGTTATATAATGTATAAGTTAAAGTGGTATTTTTCTTTTAGTTATTTTACACTAACAAATGTTTTATGTATGAGCAAATGTTGTTTTTAAAAATAAACTTTTAAAAAATTTTTTTTCGAGCTGTTTGGATAGAAAATAGAGAGAAATAAAGAGAAAATACAATTGATAGTTTTTTTTGTTGGCCATCATCATTAAGTGTAATAAATTGTTTCAATGAAATGCATGAACCTCAGTCTAACTAATACATATTTAAGCTGCTCAATATTAAATGTTGCGGAGATAATGTAATTTTTTTTATAAACATCAAGTCATTACTTTTTTCCCTTGTTTCTTTAAAATGCTCTATTTACTGTATATGTTGTTTTTCGTGTTTAAGATATATATTCTTTATTACATAATATATTTAAAACATAGTTTTAAATTGAATGAATATTCTTAGATCATTAGTTATGTGATATTTTTGAATTTGCCACTACTAGTGATGCTCAGATAGAATCAGAATCAGAAAGTGTTAACTATTTTAAAAGATTTAAACTTAGGTTAAAAACTTAATTCAAATGTTATTAGTTTTATTTTGATGTTATTTATTATAGAAACCGCTACCGTTC
>NC_061165.1:29743779-29843779 GCF_022113875.1 Hydra vulgaris
AAAGTACTTTACTTACTTAATTAACTATGGTTTGACTCCAAGATCAATGTTTCCATCTATCATTATATCAATTGTTAAATCATACAAAAATTTGTTAGATAACCCAAGTAACTATCGGTGTATTAGTATCTTACCTGTGTTTACAAAAATTTTAAAAATATCTGTTTTTAATAACTTGATTAGATTTTAATAATTTGTTTAATATAAAGAATGCCCAACCTTTTCAATTTGATACGACGATAATAAGACAGTCAGTGTCTTCTTTTTGACCGGACCAATATTTATTTATACAATATGTTTATGGCAAATATAAAAAACAGCATAAAAAAAGTACCTCAAAGTCTTTATTCAATATATCTACACTTAATACGTATACACTTTGAGAAAGTTTTTAAAAAAAAAAAACTTATTTTGTAGCATACAGTAATACAGACTAGTCGGTTGAAAACCACCTACTCTCAAGTCCTTAATGCAACGGAGGGGGACGTTTATAAATTTATAGAAAGTTTTCCCACCCACCTTAAGTTTATTAGAACTCTTAACCCCCCCCCCCCCCACACACACCTTCGTTTTTTCAATTTTTACTTGTTATCAACAAAAAATTTATATTTTAAAATTATATCTGAAAAATTCAGTGAAACATGACCTTTTAAAATCAAAAATAACTATTTCAGTTACCAACAAAAACGAAAACTTTTAGTGTAAAACACTGAATAATTAATGCATGATAATTTCAATAGGATTTAATATGCTGATTCAGCATATTAAATCCTATTGAAATTATGATAAAGCTTTAGTTTTACTTGTGGTTTGTAAAAAAGTTTAGATTTATAAATTATAAACTACCAATACAACCTCCGGTTTGTTAGGTTTAAGGAAAATCCCCTCCCCTTCCCCCTCCCTTTTTTACCGTTTATTTATATTCATACCCGACTGCACATCCAAGTTAAATTGGTCAGATTTAAAATTATCATCACTAAACCCAAGTTTGAACGGTAACATTTATAACAAGAGTGAATGTAGTATAAAGACTCTCAATGCATCAGATTTAAAAATGAACAAACTTATAATAATGGTGTACGCATCAACGTGCATTGCATATTTACCATTTGTTACAATATTAGATATATATTTGAGGCAACATAATAGCGATTCGGTTAGTTGGAAATCGACTTGCTGTTTTTATGTATGGGCACATATATTGACGTTCCCATTTGTTTCACTATTATATTTGTGGCAATTAAACAATAATTCGCTTAGCTGGAAATGGACTCGCTATTTTTATATATGGGTATATTTAGTAGTGTCAACTAAATTATTAGCAAACCCAATAATTTATTTTTATCGATCTAATATTCTGCGCAGATGTACCGTGTTAGATGTTAAAACCGATGTCAAACCGTGTTACCTAGTTACTCTTTAAATCAATTCTCAAATTTCAATGATGAGAAAAAACAAACTATTTGTTTTTGGTTTTCAAATACTACTTTTTTGTTAATAAAATTTATTTTTAAAAAAAAAAGTTATGTTCTACACTTAGAATGGTTTTTAGAGTAAAGTTTTAAAATTATATAATTATGCACATCGCGAAAATTAGAATTATCTCTTTCTTTCTCTACCTTTTGAATTTTGAGATAAAACAATTTAAGAAATTTAAGACGGTTTATAACAAAAATTTTGTTTACTGAGGTACATGATAACATCAATGTGTCAAGTTTTTTCAAAGAGTTGAAGTAGAACCTTGCAGTATCTTGAGCTCACGTCATACCAAAATTGCAAGCACTTGTTGTGCCTTTTTTTTTTTTGATAAAGTCATGTGAAATTTGTTCTCGATATAAATCTTTAAATTTTTCAAAAAGTAAATATTTAATAATACTTATACTGGAAAAATGAAGTATTTATATGAAAAAAAAATATAAGTAAAAGGTAGTATAAGATATTTATTTAAGATTAGATCATCTTTTTAAATGAACTTTTAGTAACTTTTGATAAGTTTGGTCACTAAATAAAACAATTTTTTTTTTTCCGATAACATTTTTTTGAGAATAGAATACTTACCACATGTTACGGTAAATGTTTTTTTGGTCATCTGGTCAGTTGACTACGTTTAAATTATTATAGCAGATGGTACGGCCATCTGTCAAATGAGCAGTTATAACTATTTTGATCCGCACGTTATGTCCGCTAAGTTGTGTTATTCATGGAGCTCCTTGAATAACATAACTTATTCATGGAGCTCCTTGAATAACATAACTTATTTATGGAGCTCCTTGAATAACACAACTTAGCGGACTTAACATGCGGATCAAAATAGCTATAATTGTTCACTTGATAGATAGCCGTACCATTTGCTGAAATGATTTAAACATAGTCAACTGGTAACCGAAAAAACAGTAAAATCGTAAAAAAAAGTAAAATCGTTCTGAATCATTTGATTATATATTTCTTGCGTTAGTGCAATTTGGATTGTAAATAATTGTATATTTTTCTTTTCAATTACAAAAAAATAGTTAAACAAAATTTAAATATGTAATGAGTAATTATAACAGTACTGTAAGAAGTAAAACAAAAAAAATTTAATGGCAGTTGGCAAACAAAAAATGTTACACAAAGTACCGAATTGAGCTGTTTAACCAGAAAACAGTGAATATTATGCATGTGGTTTGTTGTGGCATGATACCAGAAACAAAGACGATTGGTTTAAATGTAATATCAGTAGATGTTACATCTAAACCAAACAGTGGTTTAAATTTAGTATCGGCTTTGGGCTCATCAAAATTGTTACCAATAGGATTTTTTTGTGAAATTTATTTGATCCATAAAATTTTGAGTTTAATTTTAAATTTAGTAATATTTACTAGTTTAATAAAATATACCGTTTTGTCCTACTTAATATTTAGCATATTTACTTAAGTTTGCTTATTTAAAGGAAATTTATAATTAAACACAAAAATTCTTCATTTCAGTTATTATCATATGGGTGTATGGGAGACTAGTTTATACGTTAACTTTTGAGGGTTTAACATTAGAATATTTTTAAATTATAAACAGTTTGCTAATCTAGAGTTTTTTTACATTGGATTTCGTAGATTATTTTTATAATTTTTTTTCTCTGTTTTTTTTTTTTTTTTCTTATACCAATGAACTTTATAAAAAAAAAGTGTTATTTTAAATAGTTCATCCACTACTAGCATTTAAAACACAAAAAGTTTAATAAAAACATTAATGTCTTGTTATTATATTTATTAAATCAAATTTATAAAACTGATTTTTGAATTATATTAGGTTATTACAAAAATATATATATTACCTATTAAATTCACTATTAAGGAAAGTTCTAAACTTCAAAAATTAATTTGTATTAAATTCATTACAAAATAATTCTTTAAAAAAAAATAGCAGAATAAAACAGAAATTAAATAATTTTAGGTAAGATTAATGTTAGCAATGTGTGTCAAATGCTGCTTCCCTAAAGGTGAGTCAAAAAAGTCATTGGTAAAGGGTACTCTTTTCCGCTTCAGTTTAAATAAATGTATTAGAGTAGATTTTTATCAAAATTTGTTTGTTAAAAGTGATTACTTCTTATTATTTTACAATTAAAACAAAGTTCTAACAATCCTATTGTTTAGACTTTAGCCCAAGTAGTGATCCATACTTTGAAAGAATTCCTCAAAAGAATATCTAAGCAATGATGTGGACAAAGGTAAAGAAATGCTGTTTCTAATATTATAAAACTTGCTTATTTTGTAAAAGGTGATGTATAAGTTATTAGTCAAAACAAAAGTTTTATTTTGACAAAACAAAAGTTTTATATTTTAATAAAAAACTATGAGAATTATTTTCTAAAATTTATATAAGAGTTACTAATTATTCTCGATGACACTATGAATGTAAACACTGAAAAAAAATGAGATTGTAAATCAGTTACAAAAATGTTTTTTTGAAATGAAACTGGAAGTGCCACAATTTATTGGTTATCAACATCATGTTATTAAAAGAGTCCTTCGTGAAATAATGGATGAAGAACATGAAGAAAATAACATGTCGCCTAATATTGAGTATCCATTTACCCCACAACTTGTAAAGAACTAAAAACAACTTAAAAAGAATTATAAGAATGGTAAAGAAGTGTCTACTAAAGTAGCAGTATTGAGTGATGATTTAAAACTTCTTTTCATTTAACTAGGTTATTCCGTTTTTTTGAAGAACTTGTTGTATTTTCTAAAGTAAAGTTTTAAAAAATTGTTTTTTAAAAAATGCAAAAAGGAATTCCCGAAAATAACTAGCTTTTTTGGCATTTATTATTCTGCCAGGCTAATGAGACACACTATTCAACATTTGTAATTTCAATTCTTACATATGGGCGGACCATTGGTTTACTGACCAAATGTACAATGCAAAATATTATTAAATGCTATGTTGCAGCTTGCACGGTCACGAATGCGTTAAACTCAGTAAATTTTTTTTAGAATCAAGATCAATCGAGCCTGGAAATTCCCAAAAAAAATCATTGTTCAGAACGACCAATCAAGTGCCTTTAACATTTTTTTGACATATGTAAAAGAAAAGAAAATATCCAGCTTAGATTAACTTTGTCTAAAAAGAATTACCATAAAATGATTTGACTTTTGCCAAATTTGAAATAAATTAGAAAAAAATGTTCTGTAATTATTTGCTGTTCTAAAGTAGATCACTTGGTTTTTTTTACAAGTCGTTTTTTTCTTGGTCTTATTTATATTTATAGCTGTTTGCATATAAACTATATTAATTGATGAGTTGATGTTTTTTTATTAGGCGGTATATGATCATCACCTCTAGCCACAACTAAATATTGTATGAAAGAATCACTGACAAGAGAACCTATTTCAACAGCGACATCTTTATTTGTAAATGTTCTATTAAGATGTCTCTATAGCATCTGTTTTTGATTAAGTTTTTCAGAAGCCTGCCTTCATACTTCCACAAATAGGTTCTTCAATTTTTTTTTTACAAGACGTTTAAGCAATGCTGGAAACTAGTTTTTTGTTGAAGGAAAGGAAAGGGAAGGTGCTTTACGCCCTTTGCCACTTTTCTTCCAAGTTGGTAATATTTTTTTTCAAAGGGTTTTCATTGGTCGATAGTATGCAACATTTAATGGCTGCATTAAATGCGCTGATTTAGGAGAAAGTGCAATAAACTTGATGTTTTTTTCTTCACATAAAGACAGTACATATACATATGTATATACTCATACATATGTATAATATGTGACGGCATTTTATACATATAGTATAACATTGTGACAACAAATTGTCTCCAGTTAGAACATGTTTTCCAAAAGTTTTTTTTATTTCAGGTAACAATAAAGATTCAAACCAATCTGTATAACAACAGGAATAAAACAATTCACTCTTTGGGCTGTTTTGCTCCTTTTGAGCGGTTTCGCTCTTTTTGATCCATTTTCTGTACAAGTTTTCCACATCGAATCTGCTTTATATACAATATGTGGAAAAAGAATATGCTCTTCTACATTACCATAATACGTAAAAGATGTAGCAGATTTTGTTGAATTAATAATCCTCTCAGGATATTTTGATCCTTGCTTTGTTATTACTAGTTTATTTTCAGTGTCATCGGTTATATTAGGTTCATTATATAGTTTCAAATCTTTGATGGACAAACCCCTTCTAGTTCAGGAGTCATATAATCAAAAAAGTTGTTAATAATGACAGTACCAACTTTTTCCTTCTTTCTTTTAATGTTACTTCTAAATCTAACACTTAATTGTTTATTTCTCTTAAGGAATAATTTTATCTATTCAGCACCAAGCATATTGCTTTCAAATTGCCTAAAAAATATTCCTTTTCGTTCTGCATAAGACTTCACAATACTGTATAAATCATAACAATCAACTGGGAATCAACTGGGAAATAAAAGAAGGCATAGTTATAACATAGTTTGCAAAAATACCTTCTTCAATTTCACTAAATATTTTGCGATCACCTGGTTTTTTATTATGCACACCTTTCAGTTTATTATTTGTTCTTGACAGAAGAATTTTAAATGTTGAGCAAGCATATGTTTGTTTTAAATTACCAATTTAACAAAAACAAAGTAAAATAAATTCTAACTTTATTTAAACATTTGGTTAATGTTTCCTGGGGGTATGGAATACTTCTTGCATATGCGAGATGAATGGCGATAGATACGGAACTTGTGTAACTAAGAACACGTCTGTCAATTGAGATTACCTTTCTAAGAGGGTCACAAACCCAAATTATGCACTAAACCTTAATAAATTTGACCTAGAAAATGTGTCAATTGGACTTTTTTAGTGTTTTAAGTTGATAAAAATTTTGATTGTAAAATTAAAAAAAACAACTAAACTAACACTTGTTTTGAAATCTTTCAACTATATAAAATTTAAATAAACTTTCTTTAGTTTTGATTTGATTTGTTTAATCAAGACTTTCTCTGTTGAAGAAAGCCAGCTTTCCTTATAAACCTTTTAAACTATATGGCCTTAAAACTTCTAAACCAATTATGCTTGAGGCACATTTGTTGGGTTGGATTCCTTATTAACATAGTAGACATAGTAAACCATGGTATCAACATAGTTGACATAGTTGATAGTTAAAAAACCAGTTTATCAACATAGTTGTTAAAATAGCTTATTAACATAGTTGACAAAGTAAACCATGTTGATAAACAATGTTTTTTAAAAAAAAAAACTCTTTTCATTCATTCACAAATATCACCATGAGATTTGTGAATGAATGAAAAGAGTTTTTTTTTTTTAAACATTCATCAACACAGATTGATGTATAAGTTGCTAGAGCTTTGGAAGTACGAAGCATGGCTCTTTTCCCACATGTTGAACACTTTTTAACCATATTTCTTTATTTTCTATATAATTATTACATAGACATTAAAGAAACATAAATAGACTTTGGATATTACATTGCAATATCCAAAGTTTCCAGTTTAATTATTGCCTGCAAACCAAAAGTATTTTTTAATATTTATAAACAGAAGTGATTTTGTTGTATTGAGCTGATTAATTGAGCTGATAAATTTTCTGTTTCTTTTTTTATCTTTTATTTGTTGTTCAATTGTGTATTTGGAAATCTTTTCATTTCTTCTGTTTTGAATAGTCATTTTTTTAATTGATCACCAATTCTCAATTGGTTTACACAAAAATTTTAAGACCCAATTCTCTGACGATTACTAGAACGCTTTTTATCAGAAATTATGTGAATAGTTTTTTTAGGTTATTATAAATTGTATTTTGTGCTATTTTTTCTTTTTTTGAAATGATTTACGGTTATATTGTTTTTTATATTATCCTAGCAAACATTTCGTAACAGAATTTTATTGGACCTATATATACATTTTTAGCGGTCCACTGTAATTTTACTCATCGGTTATTTACTAGACTATTAGTGTTTTAAAGTTATCGGTTGGCCAACTTTAACGGATGCCATAAATGGTCTACTAATTGATAAGCAAAAACATGGTTTTCAAAAAGATTCTCTAATTTCTGTATTTAACCTCATTTTAGTAAATTTGTTTTGATAATAATAATAAACATTAAATAGATTGTTTATGCTTACACCACGTGGTTATTTAATTAGCTAGAAAAATTAAAATTTCTAATAGTTTGATGAAACTCAGTATTAAGAATGCAAGATCCTCAACACCAACATCAAGAACGTAAGAATGGTTGATTTCAATCAAAAAGTACACAGTTATGCATTTCTCCAAATGCAATGCTCCCTACACGTTAACTTGATGAACCAGCACGACGTTAACGACAGTTTTACTTGAACAGAACTCGCATCGTCAACATCCAAAAAAGACCTATGCATTTAAATCTCTAACAATTTAAAGCATGAGAGGCCGCTGCCAAAATAGCCTCAGCCAAGGCCAACAAAGTTCGCTGGAATCTAGAGAAAACACATTTTTCAACAGAGACACCAAATTGATTAATTATAAAAATACAAATACCATCAAACATCATACAATAAATTCAAAACTTGTTTTTGAATAATAATGAACACAAAGAAAAACATAAAAGAAATGTCACAAAAAGAAAAAAAAAAGTTTCAAGTGTACTTATAAAAATATTATAAGTACGTTTAAAAAATTATATTATCAATATAATTTTCAAATATTAAGATTAGGATGAGTATTTATAGATAGTATTAAGATATAAATAGTATTAAGAAATATATTGTTAAGAATTATAAATTTAAGAAGATTTTTTTTATAATGGGATTTAAAAAAAAAAAAACTCAATCTTTGCATATAAAAAAAATATACTAAAATATAAATATATGATATTTTAATGACTTTTAAACTTATATAGCTCTAGAAAAGACTTCATTATTTTTTTTTAGTTTCGATTTGAAATTATTTATAGTTGCAATCGTTTTAATGCCATTGATGTACAGACCATGCCTTTCTGAAGGCAAGTTTATATTTTTTAAATTAAACATTCAACAAGTTTATAATTTTTAGATCCGACATTAACTGTAATTTCGATGGTCATTTCTTTATCTATTTAAGCAAAATCTAATTAGTAAAGATAACGGTATCTTTGTATATTGATAAAGCAATAATATATTGTGAAATTGTTTTGTGTATAAGGTAATTAACTCCGAAACCCATCAACAAATACAATTTGAGAAATACTGATTTTTTAAATGAACCTTTCTGTTAATCAATTTTGTATTGCCTATCGGGCACCACACCTTTGCAATAAAATTGTTTTGCCCAATTTTGAGTTCGAACTACTCATTACTTTTCTTTTTTTTTAAAGTAAATTAAAAACCCTAATTTTTTCATTAGATGACGTATTATGTTATTATTAATAATATGAATTAATAACTTAGCCTTTTCTTATTTACATTTTTAAAAAGTTTATTCTTACTTATTTTGTTGATTTTATATTCTTTATTTAACGTATGCGTTTATATAAAATATTGGTGAGTAGATCCGCGTGATCTCTCTTTGGATTATATAATATATATTTGGATTATATATATATGAAACTTATAAAAAATTGATACTGTTAATGCTTGTTTGAACTTATATAAGGTTCTGACGACAAGATCCTTTGATCTTCTTTCAGATACCTTATTTTATATTTGTGAAAGTTTATTATTATTATTAATATTTTTTCTTTTTTGGCAATATACAGTTGTAATACGACCAACAAATGTAAAAAAAAAAAAAAAAAAGAAAAAAAAAAAAAGTTTTCAAATTTTTTGCATAGATCATTCCTTTTAAAATGTTCTGAATTCTATAACTGGGCAACATTCTGGAACGCTAAACAGGTTATCTTTGGGCACATAATTTATGCAATTCTATTCAAAAATTGGAGTCACTGTTTTGGCATAGTTCTACAAAACCAGATAATGCCAAAAACGGATTTATATATATTATAACATTCTTTATTAAAATGTAATAGTCCCCATTTGATCAAATGCTGGCTCGGTAATTACTTGATGCAATGCTTTATATAGAAATTTTCTTTAACTTCAAGACCGCTAAAGGTATAATACGGTTTTAACAAAAAATGCTAGTCTGATAACCGTGAAAGATTATTAGACAAGTATGTTTTTGTTTAAATTTTTTAGTTTCTCCAAATTTAACCCTGACAAAGTTTTTTAACCTTGCTTGACAACAACGCTAAGAAGATAGGGCAGGGTAGCACGTACCCTCCCATCTTTTTTGTAAAAGACCTTTTTTAAAGGAATTGAAAAAAAAAAATTTTATACATAAAGGACTTTTTTAGAAGTTGACGATTATGCTCCTCCACTTTCAAATCCATGTCGTCAGACATGGTATAAAATACTATTTTGATTAATTGTGAGTTTAAGTGAAATAAGACTCATCATCAAGTATATGCAACTTTCTTCACACATTCCGTTATTGGCAATCACATTTTTGGCAAACTTATTTTGCTGGTGATTGTTTTGCCCCGGTATGGCAACAAAATTTGCTACTGTAAACATTTCAGTGGAAAGTCTTTTGAAGTTTACACCCTTAATTTCTATGAAACGGTGGCCACCAAAATCTTCGGTTTTCTTGGAAATCTTTCTTGGAAAAGTCACATTAAAAACTTATGCAACAAAACTTCAAAAAAGTGTATTTATTTAATATAAGGTAGGAAGCTTTTTGAATAAGAAAACTCTAACTCAATTTTTAATTTATTCACGTTTTTTTGATTTATTTACAGCCATATTAACTATGCAAATATTGCCTGGGCTAGTACCAACGATAAGGAGGTTAAAGCAAATTTTAACCTCTTTATCGTCATCAAAAGCATATAGCTTTATTAAACTTTAGTGAAATTTTTACCCATGCAAAACCTCTATTAAGAATGCACTAAATATATATCAACTTAATGTTTGTATTGTCAACTCTTCCCCGATTTCTTTTCATAACTTTGTCAAAAAGTAAATACATTCTACGCAATAATTTTATTAAGCAGTCATATTTTATTAGCATATTTGAATACAAATTATAGTAAGTTTTGTATTGGTTTTCGCGGTCCATTTTTATGGAACAAAATAGTTTTGAGAAATTTTTATCAATTTTTTATTAAACAATATAACTACAATTCATTTAAACGAAAACATAAAAAATTTATTTTTACAATTGATGATTTGCTAATACACTTTTAATAAATATATACTTTTTTTTGTATATCCCTTTTTGCCTTCTATTACCCAGTGGGCACCAGACCTAAAAAAGACGTCTTTCGAACGTTCAAAAGACGTCCAAAACGTGTATAAGACGTTCAAAAGACGTCTTATTTACGTCCGTGCCCATTGGGTAATCAAAAAACTTTTAAAAGTTTATATATATACCAAAACTTCTATGCGATTTTTTTTATATATAGTATATATAACTTAGGATATATGGTATGTATAAGATTTAAATATTTACAACGGACTTTTCTGTGAAGAAAAAATTTGTAATTATTTTGTTTATATTTTACGAACATTACGAAAATTATTAACGATTTATTGCTATTTAACAATAGCATAATTTAATATATTATATATATATATATATATATATATATATATATATATATATATATATATATATATATATATATATATATATATATATATATATATATATGTATATATATATATATATATATATATATATATATATATATATATATATATATATATATATATACATATTTTAATAACAATAGCATAATTTAATAACGATTTATTGCTTATTAACATTGATTGCTTACAATACGATAAACATGCCAAAACTAAACTTTTTTTTGACGAAATGCTTCAACATTACATCTTCCCAATTATTAATAAGCCGACTCAGGTAATTCAATCATCAGTAACGTCAATAGACAATATATTAACAAATACAGATCTTGATGTTACTTTAAAAGCAGGTATTATTTTCTCTGTCACACGATACAAAAACTACTAACGACTGTAAAATCGAAATTCATAAAAGGAAAATTAACAAATATGCTATTCAACAATTTAAAGAATCACTATCGGCAATAAACTGGGATAAAGTATACCAAGAATGTAACCTTGGACGGACCAACTCTGCTTATAGTAATTTTGAAAACATTTTCTTAAAAAACTATAATAAATATTTCCCAATAAAAGTAATGCTTTTAAAAGAAAAACATCTAAAATGTCCGTGGATCACCAAAGGAATTAAAAAATCTTCCAAAAAAAAAAAAAAAACTTTATATCAAATACTTAAAAAATAGAAATGAAGCAAACCTAAATGCTTACAAACAATATAAAAATTTGTTTGAAAAAATCAAAAAGATTTCAAAAAAGAATTATTACTCAAATAAAATAAAAAACTCCAAAGGTGATATTAAAAAAACGTGGGATGTAATTAAAGAAATAATTGGGAACAAAAATTGCAAACCAAATAATTTACCTACTAAAGTTGCTATAAATAATGAAGAGTATGTCAGTAGTGACGTAATCTCAGAAAAGTTTAACAATTTTTTCGTTAACATAGGTCCTAACCTGGCTACAAAAATTAATTGTCCAAACAACTCATTTGAGACATACTTAACTAGTAACAACAACGAATTAGCATTTAGCGAACTAAAAATTGAAGAACTTGAAGTTGCGATAAAATCTCTTAAAATAAATAAATCTCCAGGTATAGATGATATTTGTAGCAATATCGTTATCGATGTCTTTTTGGAGATACGCAAACCGATCTTCGAAATATTTAATTCATCAATTAAAACAGGTACTGTACCAGATAAATTGAAAACAGCTAAAATTATACCAATTTTTAAAACAGGCGAAACATCTTTATTAAATAATTACAGACCGATCTCTATACTGCCTACTTTCTCTAAAATACTTGAAAGAATAGTTTACAATAGATTATACGAATATCTCCTTCAAAATAACCTCTTAAACAAAAAACAATTCTGGTTTCAAACAAAACACTCAACCGAACATGCTATTTTAAATCTTGTAAATAGCATGAGTAATTCTTTCGATAAAAAGCAATTTGTATTAGGGACTTTTATAGATTTATCTAAAGCGTTCGACACAGTTAATCACAATATCTTACTTAAAAAAATGGAAAGATATGGTGTTAAAAATATATCCCTTGACTGGTTCAAAAGTTAACTGAGTAGCAGAAAACAATGCGTTGTTACAGATCATAATAAATTTTCAGACCTACTAGAAATAAAATGCGGAGTTCCCCAAGGTTCCATTCTGGGTCCCCTTTTATTTCTAATATATATCAACGATCTTCCAAAAGCCCTAAAAAAACTTGATGTAATAATGTTCGCTGATGATACAAATTTATTTTACTCATCGCCGTCTATAAGCGACCTTTACGAATCTATGAACACTGACCTTGAAAACCTCAATATCTGGTTTAAAGTAAATAAATTATCTTTGAATACAGAAAAAACAAAATATATCTTGTTTCACTCCAACCGTCTTAAAAACTTTATATCAGGCACTCTACCTTCACTAAAAATTGATAACATAAACATCAAAAGAACTAAAATAACTAAGTTTCTTGCAATAATTATTGACCAGAATATTAATTGGAAAGCCCATATTAATACAATAAACACAAAAATATCAAAAAGTATCGGCGTACTCTACAAAGCCAAACCTATGCTTTCCCAAGACAACTTAAAAATTCTCTTCTTTTCTTATATTCAAAGTTACCTAACATACGCTAATATTGCATGGGGAAGTACCCATAAAACTAAATTAAATTCACTCTACATACATCAGAAACATGCATCAAGATTAATTTATAATAAAGATAAATTCACTTGTGCCGACCCTTTACTTAAAAATTTGAATGCATTAAATATCTATCAAATAAATATTTACCAAAATATCTTATTCATGCTAAAATACAAACTCGGATTTGATCCGAAATACTTTACTGATAGCTTTTTTCATATCAACGCAAACAAATATATCACACGAGGAACAGGCAACTTCACCTTGCCTTTAAAAAAAACAAAATTCTCGCGATTTTTTTTAATATACCGTGACCCATACTTATATAACAAAATAATACTTCAAAGTATGGCACTTAATAAAACGGATAACCTTATTGCTCTGAAAAAAAAACTAAAACATATCATAATTAACTTAACCAACTTCATCGAAATGTATTAAACAATTTGGGAAAAATAGTAATAAATAAAAGCCCTACTACTTCTACTATATAGTAGATACCAAAATACTTATGTGTATTTGTTGAACTAGTTCATTAAAGTTTATTTTATGTTTTAAAGGTTCTCGATGAAAAGACTATTTTAGTCTTCTGCGAGTTTTCTTACAACAAAGAAAAATAATTTTTAAGAATAATTTTATATGTATATATATATATATTCAACAACGTCCACAAGCAAGTCCCTAGTAGCCCTGTGGTACGACGGACTTGCATATATTTTTTAAATGCATAGATTAATAGCCAGCACTTTATATTATAAACAACGAATAGTTAGTTACCTTATTTTGTACACTGTACAACGTGCATGCGCTGAACAGAATTTTGAGTTTTCTCTCGTAAAAATTTTAATGGTAAAATTTGTCTTGTAAAAATTTTAATGGTACAAAAATTGTTTAATTGCACGTTTTGTACTTATATGTAAAAATATGTAATTTTGTTTTATTGAAATATATACGGATACTTGTGTTGTAAAAAAAAAAAAAAAAAATTATATTAACGGTTATCGACGACAAGACCAAACGGTCTTCTACAAGTAACCGCGTCCTTTCTTTCTTTTTTTTTTTTTATCTAATTTTGTCTAGCTTTTATTGTCATTTACTTTTTTATTCTTATCAAGTAAACTTTATATTTTATAACGACACGCTGTTTGAAATGTAATAAAAAACAAAACAAAATTTACTAGAAAAAATTACAAGAAAAAATAACAAGAAAAATACAACTTTTTTACGTAAACGGTTCGAAAAAGGCTGAAAATCGAAACGAAACTGAAATGCTAAAAATGCTGAAAAACAGTTATTAATTCATTTAAAAATAAATCTTATGTTTTTTTTTTATTTCAGGAAACACACCTAAATAAAAAGTGTTTTAATTTTTTTTTAAATAAGAGGATAGGATAATTTTTTTTTCTCACCTGGCCCATCTAAAACGTGCGGTACAACTATGCTACGTAAAAAAGTTCATAAAAACGATGTAAATTGAAACTATAATTACCTAGCCTTTTTAAAGTAAATAACCTTAACTAGATAATCATTAATAATTAACCAATTTAGATACTGTCAGGAGGCAGAAGTGTTTACAATTTAAGAAAGAAATTATGCACAGAATTAATAAGTGTTTTTTCGTAATAAAAATTTAAGCGACTTTAAATTTTTTATGAGAAGCGACTGTTAAATTATTCTCGGAAATTCATAGATTTCTCGGTATTTTCCGAAAAGAATGATGAACTTATATTCCTTTAAAAACATCCTTAAACCATTTGAAAATAAAATATACTTGAAGAACTTTCAACTTGAAGAAACATAGATATACTTTTACAACCGCATTGGAGTTTCACATTCTAGGTTTTCGGTTTCAATGGAATTTCACATACTTGCCAGACCACCTTTACGAAAATAAAACAGATTTAGAAACTTTTTATGAGCTAACAACTTTTACAGACCATTGTTGAGCAGCCGTGGCGCAGTGGTTAGAGTTCTGGCTCAGAATCCAGAGGTCCGAGGTTCGACGCCAGCTCTAGCCCAACAAGCGACATTGGTACGGAAGGAGGCGTGAACTTCCCGTTAAATGCTCTCCCGCGGTGCTCTATGATAAGACCGTAAGGACTTCTGGGAGCACCTAAATACATACAAAAAAAAGTTATTACTCTCAAGTATTATATATATTAAGTTAATTATCAGTGATACATTAATTTTCGGAAAAGAAATTAAATTTTAATTATAAACTTCTCCATAATGGGGCGTATAGATTTTTAGTTAAAGAGAACTGAATCGAATAGAGACCTTAAGAAAACTATTTTTTAATGGTTTTAAAAATAATGGAAGGCGGAAAAAGAAAATATTAACAAGATTTCAATAAAAATTAGTAAAAACCAAAAAAAATTTAAAAATTAGAACTTAAAAAACTGATAAAAGACGAAACTGATTAATAACGCATTCAAAACAGTATCCCTCAATAAAATTTGAAAACAATGAACAAAAGTTTTAAAAATTAACTTGAGAAAGTAGAAGTAGGTAAAGCTTAAGTTGTTGAAACACTTAACTATGTTCTAAATAGTGGTAAAATTACATCATCTTAAAAGAAGACCATCACCAATTGAATACATAAAAAAGGATAGAAAGAGATTAGTAACTGGAAAGATGAATCTCTCACAAATATGCACTATAAAACTTTAATAAAAATATTAACCAATAAAAAGTTTAATATAAGCATAATAAACAATAATCAAAATACTTGTATTTAAAACAGGGAAACAAATAATAACCTAAGTTAAAACAGGGAAACAAATAATAACCTAGGTTAAAACAGGGAAACAAATGATAACCTAAGTTAAAACAGGGAAACAAATAATAACCTAAGTTAAAGTAGGGAGACAAATAATAACTTAATTTATACTAGTATTTGCTTTAGCTAACAAGAAAAAACTAGATACATGCATATTTTCCGTAAATAAGATAATAGCTTTAGATAGGGTAGGTGATAGGTTTAGATAGAGTAGGTAGATATTTTTTATTTAAAAATCTCCAGTTCTGAAACCAGACCTCTAACCACTACACCACGGTTGCTTGTACAGCCCATACGAGCTACAGAACATTTTTAGTTAATAATATTACCAAAAGAAGTTTTCTTCCAATAAAACTTGATATCTGGGGCATGGTCCCCAGATTTACTATATTTTGATATATAAACTCTTATTGCTGCGGCCTTGCCGCCATACTTTTCCCCAGACTGACCCTGTAATATATATATATATATATATATATATATTTATACCAGAGGTAAATTGTGTAATTTTGTTTCTGCAATGATAAAACAAATTGATAAGTTTTTATAAATATAATATAAATATAAAATAAACTGATGAATTTTTAAACTTGTTTATTCATGCTTTTAACATGTTTGCTTCTGTTTTTGACATGTTTGTTCTTGTATTTGACTTTTTTTAAAATTTATACGCAGTAATTATTTTGGACAGGTTTATTCTTATTTTTCAAATGTTTTGAATTTTGTAACTTGAAAAGAGTTTTTAAAAAGTTTTAATCAATAAAAAACAAAGCTAAATAAAACTCCATCTCATTTATTTAAAATGATATTAATAATAAGTCTTAATAAAAAATTAGATATTAAATAAGTAGGCGTGATAAAAAGATTTTTAGTTGTTTATTTTTAAAATGTTAGTTTAATTAAAAACGTAATTGAGCTATTTTATTCGCACCTTCCCCTTTTCACACCTAACTAAATCTTTTGAGCTGTTATTTCAAATGTTGTATGGAAAGTTAAAACGTGTTGTTTATCAAATTCTTATATGTTTAAAGTTAGTTCAAAGTTTAAAAAAAAAAAACTTTTTTTTTTTAATAATTTTAGTATTTTTATAACCAAATAAACAGAAAAAAAAAACTAATGTTTAAGATTATCTATATTGAGATAAAATATGAATTGTAATGAAAAATAATGAATGTAGATCGTATTTTTATAAATGTTTCGGTGATTTAAAAAAATAAAAGAAAGAAATACAAATAAAGAATCTTAGGTAACCCAAAAAAGAGACAAGTTATTTCTAAACTGATGTCATAATGATGACGTCATAACTTTACAAACCATATGTTTTTAAACAGTATACGTATGAAAGATAAAGAAATTTTTTGCTCTAAAAACGTGAGAAGTTGCATAACTTTGCAAATTTTCCGTTTTTTTTTTTTTTTTTTTTATGTGTCTATAAATAATATTATTATTTATAGGATGCTTTACGC
Source organism: Hydra vulgaris (assembly GCF_022113875.1). Classification (NCBI taxonomy): domain Eukaryota; kingdom Metazoa; phylum Cnidaria; class Hydrozoa; order Anthoathecata; family Hydridae; genus Hydra; species Hydra vulgaris. Next base: position 29,761,257 of record NC_061165.1, read on the forward strand.
ACTTATTTTTATATTATACAAAGTCAAAATATTGTTGAAATATTAATAATATATATTTATATTTATGAAATATATAATAATATTTCATATAATAATATTTTGCAATATTATCATTATATATTTATATCTATGCTATACATTATTATATATAACAAACGCTCAATTTTTTTTCTTATAAATTTCATTTATTTGTGTTTGTCTGTGTGCATTAAAATCTTGTCAATATTCTGTATGTTCCATTTTACAGTAAATAAAACACGTTTTTTAATACACACTGCTTTAAATGTCTTTAACATATTATCAATAAATATTGGGTCCAAAATTACCTTTTTCTTAATTTATGTTATATAATTTAGTATAGAATAAATATTTAACCTGAAAGTCAAAATTTTTTTACTGATTAGCACCATTATTATTTAAAAGATTTTAAAGCAATAGTTTTTATTTCAATAACTAAAACTGATTTATGAAAAAAATTAGATGAATAATCTTAAAATAAGTTTAATTTTTGTTTTACTTTTTAATTAGTCATAAACTTTACAAATAGTTTTAATTAGTCATAAACTCTATAAATACTATGTAGTTAAGTTTAGTAACGAACAAATTATGGAAAAAAATTTATTATTATTTACTAGCAATTTTAACACTCTTTTTATTATAATCGACACTGATCATGCCACGAACAAACCTTGTTAGTTTTGTTTGTTATTTTGTTATGATATTTAATGACAATAATAATCATAAGCACTCTTTTGCTCTTAAATATTTAATAAACCCTACTTTTATTATATTCTGATTAGATGATGAAGTTTATCAACATGAATATGTTTTTTTTTTAAAAAAATCAGGGCAAAGAACCAGATCTAAAATTAAAATTAAATGCGGAAATTTAAAAATGATGTCTAATAGTATATTATCCTCATTTTCTTGACATTTACACCACATTTAAAAGAGAAAACTTACACCAAAATATCAGTTTTTATCATTTATGATAAAAATTGGTACAAACTATATTTTAAAAATATAGATTTTTTAAAACCAACCTAAGGACTCGGTGTAGTTAAGGCGATTTACAAATGATTCGAATTCTTTTATTTGGAGTTATCATGGTTTTATCAGCGTATTATGTCCAAACAAGAGCTTTAAATGATATAATTTTTTTTGCTTCAGGTATATTTAAAGAAACTTAAAGAAACTTTTCTTTTTTTTATACAATTTTCAAAACCTCTTTTTTACCCGTAATAGTGAATCTAAAGAACACCATTTTGGAGTTTTTAAATCCCGCTCATCGGCGTTAACATGAATTTAGTTAAAATCTTTTGAAAAAGTTCCTTAATTTACTACTGATCCTAGTTCTAATCGGTTCTGATATATATTAACTATAAATAGTTGTTAAAACACAATATATCCATCAATTTTCTCAAAATATACTAGAACTCCGAACAAGAAAGTGCTTATAATTACAAAAAATTGCCAATAAACGATCAGAACAGATCATATTGTTAATCTATAATGTTCATTTTGCCTAAAAAACGTATTTAGTTAAAATATTATTATTAATATTTGAAAAAGCGATTGTGATTTTGACAACATTTAAAAAAAATTAAAAATAATCTTCGTTCTGGGTTTTTTCGCTAAAAACATTTATATTTTATGATACCACAAAATTTATCATTTTACTAATACTGTTGAGAAAATGTAGAAAAAGCAAATTTTTTTTACTTTAAAACAATTTTTTTTTTTTTTTTACGAATAAGACACTTATAACAAAAACTTTAAACTAAAAATAAATTTTTGAAAAAATACACCTACACAATAAACTCAAAAATCAAATATATATATATATATATACAAATAAATTCACTCGTTTTTATGCATATAATAAATGAAATATAACTCTAAAGCCCTGCGCTAACGTGCGCGTTTTTTTCTCAAAAAATCACGACCGAGTGCTTAGTTGAATTGCAGAAAAAGTTCGGGTACTTAATATTGACATTGAAGATTTGAATCCTCGTCTGTTATTCATCTTGGAACAAAACAATACTTTAAGTCGTTTACGAAACATTTCATCGGCAAAAGCGTAAATCAAAGGATTGACTACAGCGTGGAAACTGTAAAAAACTTCCGCTACTGTTTTTATATTTTTTGTTACTTGTTTACTAAACCGGGCGAAACCAATTTCTTCCTTTATAATCCATACAATTTTACTGGGCATTACAAAAATTGCAAAAAAAATAGTAATACATATTAAAACTGATGTAATACTTCGATTTGCTTTCTGACGAATTTTTTGCTGTTCGTCGTTTAGCACGTTGGTGTTAAGCTGGACCTTGCGCAACCACACAATTAAGATAATGTAAACCGTTGAGGTAAAAATTACTGGAATAAGATAATAAGCAACAAACAAAAACCAGCTATAACCTCGAGAGTATTTAGGCATTTCCTCTATGCACGTCTCAAACTTACTTATTTTTTGAGATAGAATTGTCGGAATAACTGATCCAAAAGCCAAAAAAATGTTTAGAAAAAAAAACATTATGATTATATTTTTCGATAACCAGAAACTAAATGGAAAAATAATTCCGGTGAACCTGTCGATTGCAATAAGAACAACAAATCCTATTCCTAAGTTCGCACAAAACAAAATTACTGGTGGAATTACTTTACATAAAGGCTTCCAGTAGACCCAACGACATGTCCACAATCCAGGTATACTGTAGAACAATAACGCCAAACCAAACATAAAATCTGATACTGCCAGTCCGCAAATTAATTTTCTAAATCTAGGAGTGACGGTCCAATCCTTTATCGAAGAGTAGATAACAAGACTGTTTCCAACCATTGCTAAAAAGGCAAGCACTACGTTAGGCACTGACTTAATAACATTAGAGTCACAAACATGAATTATTTTTTTTTTACATAAAAGTTCTTTTAACTCGTCAATGTTGCAACATTGTTCCATTGTTAAGTTAAGACTTTGACATTCTTGTTCCTCTATACTTATGGTTGGAGAAATTTTATTCGCTGCTCCATATCCCCCATTTTTTATTTGCGATTTAGAGTAAACCCCCAAATAAGATACGACGCTAAAAAATACAACGTATTTACGCAATAAAAACATTTTATCTAAATAATAATTTAAATTTTTCAGCATTGACAAGACAAAGCTGGTTTATAAATTTTTTTAATTTTTTTTGCGTGTGAACTTATTAGTTAAATAAAAGTTAATGCTTTATTGCAAAAAAAAAATAAATAAATATTTGAACAGAACAATACTGGTAATAGGAGTAATCTTGCCGCCAAATAATCAAAAAGAAAAGATTTTGTATTTGTTGCACATTATATTCATTCAAAAACTCAAAATCAACACAAATTAGCATTCATTATTAATTAATGTTTATTTAAAACAAATAAGTTGACATAAAACTAGACGTTTACTTGACTGTTTATTTAAATGAAAAAATACGAAAAATCTTTTTTTTTCATATTTTCATCATCATCGGGTTTGCGATGAAACTACTTGTAGGCTCATTCAACGTTGTGTTTAAACGAAGTGTACTGTATTTAAACTACTCAACACTGAAATTTAATTAAAAAATGATGGAACAAATAAAACAAATAAAAAAACTCTAGTAAAATAACATTAAGGTACTTCAAAAAAAAAAGAAAACTTTACTGAAAATCCTAATGTTTTGCCTGGATATGGTATCAAGATATAATAGGATAAAAAATCAAAAAATTACTTTGTTTGAAGGTTTCTAAAACTTCCCCTAATTGGTTGAAGTTTGATAAATTTGATGGATTGTTAGCATTATTACAAATATGTTATGTTATGTATATATTTTTATAGTTTTTTTTGGTTTTTATATAGGGCCCTGTGAAGTTTCGAAATTTCGAATCAAATCAAATCAATGATTTGAGATTTGATTCGAAAATTTTCAAAAATCAAATCCTTAATTATTTTATTTTTGTTGTGGGTATTTTAGATATTCTGCGCTTTGGCGCTATCGAAATAATATTACTTATACTTAAATACCGTTTTAATCGGTCATTAAAAAGGTTAACCACGGCAAGAAGTATCAATAAATAGATTATACAATTTTTTATTTTGAAATATGTATTATTAAATAAAAAAAAGCTTTAATTTAGACTTCAAAATGTCGATTCGAAACGTGATTCGAATTGCGAAACAAGACCTGCTTTGATTCGAGATTCGATTCAAAACAAAAACTGCCGATTCGCAGGGCCCTAGTTTTAAAGAATTCATATATCTATACATAGATGTATATATATATATATATATATATATATATATATATATATATATATATATATATATATATATATATATATATATATATATATATATATATATATATATATATATATATATATATATATATATATATCGTCAGGGTAGTGCAAAACCACGTAACTATACATGGATATTAATAATTTCAACATCAAATATCTATTGTTGACATTACAAAAAACATGAACAATACTCTTATACTAAAATAAGCTCAAAATCTGTTGAAATAGAAAAAAACAAAGTTTTGACCTTCTCGTGCAAAAATATATGCTGTATACATACGCGGTATTATCCAATGCTAGTTACGCGGTTTTACACTATCCCCAATGTCATTGGAGATAGTGTAAAACTAGCATTGGAGAATACACCGTATCTACACAACTTATATATTTTTATATCATAATTTTTTACAGTTTTACACTAAGTAATGCACTGTGGGAAGCTTATTAAAATACCGCCTACAGCAAGGCAAGGTTTTATCGAACCAATAACTGGATCATTTTTGTTCAGAGCGGTCAAATCCAAAATAAAGTTTTTGATGCAAAAACTCAAAATTTTGACTTTTTAACTAATTAGCGGGAGAGATAAAAAATTAAATTGGGAAAAAGAGACACAAAATTTTTTGAAAAAGTGTTATAAAGACCATGAAAAAATGAAAAAGAATGGATGAAAGTATGATGAACTTGATTCAGGCCAAAAACTTCTTTACAAATAATGATGAAATCAATAAGTAATACAGGAAAATGAAGATGAGAATGAAAATGAAGACGAGAGTGGTACAGATTTTTAGACAAGAACAAAGAAACCACGAAAATCTTTAGTGAGACTGTAGAGCTTGAGCTCCATAAAAACTTTATAGATGATTTTACAACTATGTTAAACATAACTAGGATACCAAGCAAAAAAATATTTAGCCAACATTGACTACCAGGTTCCATATGGTTTTTATCTGGGCTTTCAAGAACGGGTATTTGGCGGGTATATGTTTTGGTTTCCGGACGGATCCCAAAACTGGTAGAAAAATCAAACATATTTTCTTGATTGGGGTTTAGTTGGTATTTATCATGGTTAAAGAATCTTGGATTTTGACGGGTTTTCCATGAAGTTCGCAAAATATTCAATCATATAATTGAAATAGTCAGTACAAAACTCGATTATCAAAACTCGATGGCCATTTATAATTTGCATTATGCGTGAAATAAATTTAAAAACTTAATTATTACGCATTATATTGTTTCTATGCATTATGTTTACATTATTATACACTATTCTCTGAATTATGTTTACATTATTACATTATACACGATTCTCTAAATTGGATAATTGACATATACAATACTTTCGGTTAAAAAGCGCAAAATTTTGGCAGGTAAACAAACGTTTATTGAAATCAACAAGCAGTAAGTTTTTTTTCGAAATTTAGTTAATATTAAATATTGGCTACGGATAAAATCTTTTTTTCACTTTATTTTGCTTCTTCATAGAAAAGCTTATCTAAAAATGTCAGATACAGTATTCAATGGTCCTGAAGATGTTTTAAACAAAATGGCATCAGAAAACTTTAAAGTTATGTTTATTAAAGCACTGAAATTATTTCTATTGTTAAGAAAAAACCTGGAGTACCTGGAGTACCTGGAGTACCTGGAGTAGATCACAAAACAATATTGCAAATTTTATCTAACATTTTATTGTTGTTGATAAGTTCTTTACTGTTTTGGATAAAAAATGGATCAACATTCCAATTATTTATTATAGTAATATTATTTATTACTGCATTAAAATTATCTTTGTTGATAATCTTGTTTATCTTAGGGTTGTTAACCGGAGGATTTTGTGCAGCTCCGGAAAAACAACATCCTTTCGTATGAAGATTGAGAACGAGAAATTACATTTTTTTCGTACTGAATATTACAAAACATTTAAAATCGTCCATGTTCATTTCGCAAATGCTACCTCCGAAATTTAGCATTTCGCAAGTTGACATACGAAATAAAACTATTTTGCAACATACGAAAGTAGCGGTTTCGGAAGTCGCACTTGCGAATCAAGCATTTTTGCCAAACGACGTTTTGAAGTCTAAAGTTTTGAAGAAAATTTGTTTGCCAGACTGATTTTAATTGTAAAAATTAACATATTTAAATCACAAAATGTTTGTAATGAATTTTTTTTTTCAGTAAAGTAACATATTAAATTTTTATGGTTTTATTTTCAGAAATATTGATAAAAAACAAAATTTCTTTCGAAACGAAAGTATTTTATATCACAACATACGAAAGAGTTCTTAACGGAAACAAACTTACGAAACGTTCCGTAATAAATATATATATATATATAATGATGTTTTTTGAACTCATTACGTATAGTAAAAGTAAGAATGATGGGGAGGAATATACATGTTTTTTTTTTAAAGCATATGAAATTTTTAAAACAAGTTTTAATATGCTTAAGCAAAAAGTACAAAGAGGCTCAAAAATATGCTTAAGCTTAAGCATATTTCTAATAAAATATACCTATTTCAATTATTTCTAAAAGTGTGCGCGTTACTAAAGGTTAATGGGTATAAGAAAAATAAAAAGTTGACTTATGCTCTGTATTTTTGTTTTGGTTTTAATGTAGCTGAATTAATGTTGTTATAAACTTCGGTTTTTGTTGTTTTTGTTGGTTTAAAATTAGAAATATATATGTTTAAAATTTTTATTTAAATAAAAATAAAATTTTTTAAATGGTTTATTGAGGCTCAGGAATATGGTTACATATGCTTATTTTTTTCCAAATCTGAGCCTATAAGCATTATGCTTATAAAAAAAAACAACTATATACAGTAGAATTCCGTTATCTTGGTCCCTGGATAAGTAGGGACTATCCATAAATGATGTCAGTAAATATAAGGGTTAGGGGGTACTAAAAAGTTTGACAATAGAGAGGGGGTGATAATGGCAAGGGGGTGACAAATTAAGCAGCCGTGGCGCAGTGGTAGCGCACTTGCCTCAAAAATGTAAGATCCGTGGTTCAAACCCCACCTCTGAGCAAGTATTGCGACATCGGTTGGGAAGGAGGCGTGAACTTCCTGTTAAATGCTCTTCCGCAGTGTTCTGTGATAAGACCGTAGAGACTTCTTGGGGCACCTATATCAACTTATAAAAAAAATTGACAATGGGGAAGGGTTGTTGAGACCAAAATGATGTCCATTTAAGAAAATAAAGTTCAAGTTTATTAGCCAAATTCACGTCAAAAAACTGGGTCTACTTGTAGAAAAAAAAAATAAAAATGGTGGCTTTGTTTAAACATTTTTAGTGCATCTTAAACCTGTTATGTTTGTGTTTTTTAATCAGAAAAAGGTTTAAATTATTAGCTTTAGCTATCCTAGATTTTAAAATGAAAAGACATTCTAAAAACGCAAATGGGAAACCAATAGGATTCTATCGCCTTCCACTTGTAGAAGCTATTCAGAACGAATACAAAAAACTTTTTAAAACAGTAGGAATGTATTGAGATCATGATTACATTTGGTCACAATACGACTTTAAACTAAAGTCACTATTTTAATTTAAAAAGATTTGAAATTTATATAAACAAAACTATCTATATACAAAAATAGACTTCACACGGTTTTGTTATTACTTATAACGATACTATTTTTATTTGTTTCCTTACAAACCGCGTTATATGAATTTGGCTAATACGAGCAGATTTTAAAGGTATTTACATCTACAATGTGGTATAGAAATAGCATATTTGCTTTGTGGGAAATTCGATGTAATTTTCCTAAAGACATGATACAAATTAAAAATTTACCAACGTTTTACTATTGTATTATCATTTGACTGAAAATCTAATTGTTTACAATTATCAACAATTTGTATATAAAATTTAACAGTCATTATTCGATCCCAGCGAATTTTAAAAGGTACTTTATAGCAAACTCATCAAGTCATTTGTCATTATTATCGAAGAACATTTCAACAACTCATGGGAAGACGATGAGTGATTGAATTTATATTATAGATATAGAATAAAATTTTCATTAGTTTGCTTACTCTTTGATGAGGTATCAACTGTTCTATAACATAATATGCTGAGATATAAATGTATAATTTAACCAGAAAAAATCAATGGTGCTTACACATATTTTTAATGTTACTTTAGGATATGGGGGGTACAAAATCTCACATCATATATAAGAGGGGTTTTGCCAAAAATATTAGATATAATTGTATAAACACTTGAAGAATCATTGAACATCATTTTTTTATAATTTTATTTATTATTTAATTATTTAAACTATTAAGAGTAAATATCTTAAATTTATCGTAACATAAAATCTTTTGCGTCTTTTTCGTAACTGCACATTCCGGAATGTTCCTTCCGTAAGGAACTATTTCGTAAGTATTCTTACGAAATGGTTTGTTTCGCAAGTTTTCTTTCGCAATGCTTTATTACGGAATTTTATTTATACAGTGCGTTACAAAATGTGCATTTTCGCATGTGCTACTTCCGCAATAACAATTCTATTACGGTAGATAAAGATGCGAAATTTTTGCAAGTTTTGTTTTTTCGCGAACAACCCTAGTTTATCTTAAATCTATAGTTTTTCTTAAGATAAACTAAAGATAGTCTTGTGCAACATTTTGAATTGAAATTCATTTTCTTATGTGGAGATCTTTTTAATTATTTTCTGGTAAGAAAGTTACATTGTCAGGAATTTTAAATATATTTTCAACTTTATTAAAGGCTGCTGATTGAAAAGACATCCTTCTTTTTCAGCTGTTTGAAGTTTATATGATATGTAATATAATAATAAAAAGAAATAATAGTTGTTACATAGATTTCGAGCATTTGCTTATTTAATATAACTGAGTTATATACAACTCAGTTATATAAAAAAACAAAAACGATGTTTAACTTATTATATATAATAAGTTAAACATCGATTTTGTTTTTTGTAACTTTATTTTAAAATCTTAATAAAAAAAGAAAATAAGTTTCAAGTAAGTGGAACAAAACATTAAGGGGAGCATCTTAGTGAATGGGACAAAATCAAATTCGCATAGAAGCGTCTACGGTTAGATATTTAAACTCCTCGGGTAAAAGGTTTTAGATTCATCCATTTAATAGATCGAGTCATTATTCCTATTGTGATCTAAACATAATGGCATTAGATGATTTTGTGTTTTGAAAAAAAAAATAGTAATCTTAAAAAAACAATTTTTGTTTACTTATTTTGCAGTGATTATTGAAGTTATGGAAAATAAAAGTTCGTTTTTAAATACAAAGTTGTCTCTAGTTTTAAAAACTTTAAATCATTTACGTTAATGTTGTTTTTAGTCTGCTCCTTCATTTGTGCATAAAGCCGGAAGCCGGAAGCTTATTAAATGGAACTAAGTATTGATTATTGAATGAAAAAAAAAAGCGAAAAACTTGTTATGGTTACACATATTTTTTATTTCATTTAACGTTAATTGCAGTTCTGATGGTCATTTAAAGTTAATTGCATTTCTGATTAAAGACATTTGTGGGTTCTCAAAAAATAATAAAAAAAGGCAACAATACTGTACTTATAAAAAGATTTTAATAAACTATTTTAACAAACTATTTTAGCAAACTAAAATGATTTTTCGGGTTTCTGTTATACCATAAAATATACATCTAGTTATCGTTAAAGTTTAAAAAATTTATTATACTTATATACATTTATATATTTAACGAATTGGTTTATTTTGGTATTCAGTTTTGTGTTTGCAATTATATTTATACAAATTAAATACTTACACAAATGTGTATATAAATTGATCACACAATACAAATTTCCTATGACATTCGCATATATTTCCTATGACGTTCGCATATATTTCCTATGACGTTCGCATATATTTGATTTTTATTAAATTTTTTAAATTTTTTTTACATAAAACCAAACATAAAATGAATTCGAAAAAATTTTCTAGATGATGCGGTCAAAAATTTTTTAAGGGTATGTCAATTCGAAATGCAGCTAAAAAATATAAATTATCAAAGCTTAGTGTTGGTAGAGCTGTAAAAATGGAAAGATCTCTAAAATCTGTTAGAAAACTTTAAATATATTGCAAACATAAGAAATAGAGAAATTTTTCACGTTTTTGATGAAAGGGCTTGATGAAACTTGTAGATTATTTGCATATTTCTTCAAGTATAGTGTTGCATTGAATTCGAAAAATATACGTGATTCATGGCACCTAAATAAAATGGCAGGAAAGCAATGGATTTACAGTTTTTTGATGCGTTATCAAAAATTATCACTACAAAAACCATAAAAAGTCAACCTTGCTGGTCTAACTGCCTTTAATAAACTTACTTAGTTCTTGTTTTTTGATAATTTGTTAGAATTTATAATATAAATTCAAACGTGAATGTTTTTTTAACGCAAATGAGACAAAATAAATAACAGTTACAGACCCATCAAAAAGATTTTTTTTTAACTCGTGGAGCTAAGCGAGTTGGTCATGCTGTTTTAGCTGTAAGAGGGTCGTTGGTGGCGATGTTACTTTTCATGAATGCTATGGGTACAATTTTACCTGCATTTATATTTCCGAGAGTAAACTACAAGGATTTTATGATAAGTGGAACATTGACAGAAAGGTTAGGTTGTGTAACAAAAGTAGTTAAATGGCAAGTGACAACTTTTTTATTTGCAATAAAGCACTTTGTATCCCATACTAAGCCACCTGCGGATCATCCAGTACTGTTAATGGACAACCATGAAAGTCTTATTTCATTAGAAATAATAAGATGTGCAAAAAAAAGTTCTCTGATTCTGTTAACATTTCCGCCTCACTGCAGTCATAGATTGTAGCCAAAATATAATTCAGAGTTTGAACTTTTTAAATCTTTTTTTAGATTGGCTCAGAATGAATGGTTGGCTTCCAATCCAGGAAGGATGATGAATATATATAATTTGCCTTAACTAGCGTGTACAGCATATAATACGTCATTCACAATAAAAAATGTTTGCAGAGGGTTTCAATAATGTGGGATCTATCTACACAATAGACAAATATTCAGGGAAATAGATTTTATATCATCTAGTGTAAGTGACAGATCTCTTTTAGTCAAGCAATCAGAAATTCAACAAACAGATAATCAATACTTATGAGAAAAAAACAATCGAACTAATTCTTCAGAATTCTCAGCGAAAATAAAAATGTCCGGAAACCATTCATCTTTACCCTAAAGCACCTCCCAAAAAAGATTATAGAAAAAGAAGACAATAGAGTAAAAGTACTAAGTTAACTAAACTCTAAAAAAGACAGTAAATGAGAGAAAAATTATTGAAACTGTTAAAAATAAGACAAAAAAAACTAAAAAAAAAGAATAATTGACTTTTGAGTAAAAGAAACAGAAAACTCTGTAGATTTTTTTAAAGTGGAAGAAATAGAAAGCTCTGTAGATTTTTTAATTGTCTCATCTGTAAAAATGCGCCCATTAACCAACAACAGTAACAACAAAATTTGTTTGGCCTGCTTGGATTCAGTGTTTCATTTGTCAATGTTGGATATTTGGTAATTGTAATAGCAACAGCAAGAAGCGTTATTATGAGTATTATGTAAAGTTGACTGTTGATATCTTTTACAATTCCTTTAATGACATTAATTTGTAACTAATATGTTTTAAGTACATCATAGTAAAAGAGTTAATATATAAATCAAACAATTTTATCAACTTAAAAAGAGCATTTTAGCACATATATGTGTTAAAATGCTCTTTTTAAGTTGATAAAATTGTTTGATTGGCGATAAAGTGTACTTTATCGCCAAGTTTAATTTTAGTAGTTATCTTTTTATAAGGATCATGTGCGTTCTCAATTCTTGTGCTTTCATGTGCGTTCATGTGCGTTTATGTGCGTTCATGTGCGTTCATGTGCGATCATGTGCGTTCTCAATTCATGTGCGTTCTTATAATTCTCAATTCTTCTTACCCTAATTTTGTATTGATATAACATATATAATTTTGTATTGATATAACATATATAATTTTGTATTGATATAACATATATAATTTTGTATTGATATAACTTATTCGCAGGTGCAGTAGAAGACTTGCAACTATTTTTTTGGCTAACATTATACCAATAAACTGTCTCCAGTATGCTGCACTGACCTCTCTTTGCCATTCTTTTGACAGCTCGATGACATAGTACTGCAATTCCATTTCCAGGTACATAAGCGCACTTAAGTCGAAGTTTAACGTTCCATTTATTTGCAAACTACCAAAACAATGTGCTTCAAAATTTAGTATCTGTATCAAAATTTGTATCAAAATTTAGTAATTGTCCCAAATGCAGTATCATTGCCAGTTTCTTATTCAGACCTCCTTGTTTGAGAAATATCGCATTTAATTCTTGAATAGCACATACACTGGTTTGATCTTCAAAATATCGCCAAATTGCATACTGTGGTGGTCCACAGTCGATTAGAGTAAGGTAGTGCTGCTCCTCATAATGATTTATATCCATGCCAAGTTGTTGCTACGTTCTTTTTACTTACATTCCACTTTTTGGCCATTTTATTGGACTTGGATCCATTGATTGACAGGTTATGCATTTCCCAACCACTTGATTTACTTCTGGTTGATTTTACGAACGAAGTACGATGTTTTCTTCACACCATAATTTCTTGTAGATCTTTGAATGTGCTCAATTTCTTTGGAAGATAGCGAAGTTCTAATAATGCCAATTGCTGCTATTTCAGAGGGCTTATCAACCATTTTTAACCAACTATTAGGCACTCTAGTAAGAGTATCTGCCAAGTTAAACTCTGATGCGACAAGCTTAATATCTACTTTGAGTTACAATTCTTCCACTACATTTGCAATGTTCTGAAGTCTACTTCTTAATAGCATTTCGTTTGAAGCTTTTTTTCCTCAATCTAGATTTTCCAGTAAGTGCGTCGGTACCTAATTGAATGTCCTTTTCAAATAAGTGAGATATGCAAAATTTCCATTTTACAGTTAAAATCCATACTAGGTCCTTTAACTACTGCATCAATTTTGGACATGCTTTTATGTTTTGCGTCTTCTTTTTTAACCCGATTACATTGCCACCAACCTCGACAACCACGCCTAGTGATATTGAACTAGTATCTAACCAAATTTTTGCCTTGTTACTATAAACACTTCAAATTCTATTAGCAGGATTGCTATTCCATGTTTTTTTAACAATATCATTCAGCATTTTCTTCAGATAGTTGCATTTTTTTTATTTCTTCTCATTTTTTTCAGGACGTTTGCTGTTTTTTTAACATAATACGAGATTACACGCAATAACCACAAACTGGAAGATTCCCTGTCGTTTTTCCACACAAAGAAAAGATATTACGTCTTGTTAGTGAAATACCATATGCATATACCATATGCATACGCTTTTTGACATCCCTACTGGTAGAAACAACTTTTACTATTAAACATACTTGAAATTTACTACTAACCTCTTTTCACTTTTCAACCTTTTATATTTGTCCCATCCAATAATTTTTTTGCCCCATTCAATGAGTAGTTCTCAATGAATAGGACAAAATTCCTGGTCCAATAAATGTCTCTTTTTTGCCAATAAGCATATGCAAAGCTGATTTTTTTGTTTTAGTACATCATAGTGCAAGAGTTAATGGTTATCAAACTGTTTTCAATATATAAATTAAACAATTTTATCAACTTAAAAAGAACAGTTTTCGAAAACTGTCCCATTTATTAAGGTTCTCCCCAATTTATTAACGCTATCAGAGTATTGTAAGAAAATATTTTTTTTATCTGAAGAATATTGGGCAAAAGTCAATATTAGTATTATTAATAATATTATTATTAGTATTACTAATAATATTAAATAGACCATTGTTAATAATATTAGTCAATATTATTAATAATAGTCAGTATTAAAGTACAAAAAAAAACGCATGTATTGTAATGAAATATATATATCAAAACCACACTGTTGTTTAAAAAGTTGGAATTGCCGCCGATATTTCAGCTTCAAACTGCTTTAAACTAATCAGATTAAAGTTGAAGCTTCAAACTGCTTTAAACTAATCAGATTCAGCTTCAAACTGCTTTAAACTAATCAGATTAAAGTTGAAGTTGATTGAGTCAATATAATCACCTTGGTTGCTGATAGTAGGAGAGAGTAGTTGTGGCCGTGGAGTAAATTTTCCATAATTATATTATGGAAAAAAAATATAAACAGGAAAAATGTTTGTTTTATGAAAAAAAGAAATTGTTCAATGAAAATTTAAAGAAGTGATAAAATTTTAACTTACATGAAAAATCAAATTTTCCAAAAGTTTTAGCTGTTTATATATGTTACTGCCAGGGCTAGATTTAGGCTACTAGGCCGCAGCATTGGGCTAATAATTTTTGGGGACCCAAAATGGATTTAATTTTTCTTTTAATCTGCAAGGGACTTTAGAGATTTGTTGAATAATTTTAAAATTATTTAATTTTTTTCATTACTTTCATGATTGTAAAGATTGCAGCGCAACAATTCCAAATGTTACCCAACGGGCATTTGTTGGTTTAAAATTGGTTTAGATCACGTTTAGATGGCATTTACGTCAATCTAAACGTTTAGGAATCTATTCTAAACGTGTTCTGAATATTTAATTTGCGTTTAGATGACATTTACGTCGTTCTAAACGATTAGGAATCAATTCTAAATGAGTTCTGAATATTTAGTTAGCGTTTAAGCGCTAAATCCGTTACTTCGATTAGCCCAGAAGGGATTTTGCACAGAATGAAACGGACATTTTGGATCTTTCATTATTGTTTAAAAATTTGAATTTCATATGAATATTAAATTATGTAGATAGTAGTTTAGAAAACTTAAAAAAAATTTGAGTAAACAAAAATTGAGTTAACAGATGTTTTAGGAGGATTAACTTTTTGATAATGACCTTTAGACATGCTTGTTTGTATATTAAAACATGCTTGTTACCATATTTAAAATCGTTATTTAGTCTGATTTTATAATGGCATAAAAAACTATACTTAGACTGTTATTAAAATAGACTATTAGTCTATAATAATTCGCATAAATATCACAAAAATTTGAAAAAAGGTTTAGTTATGAAAGTTATTAAGATTGGTATTATTTAATTGAATTGAAGCAGTTTGTATTACAGAAAAAAGTGGTTTTACAAGATTTGAAATAGTTTGTATCAAACCAAGAAGTAGTTAAAAGATTGCAAAAGAGGTAAAATACAGATAAATTAATAAGTTTCTTATTATAATTCTTATAGAATGTTATTCACATAATAGGTACTTGACTTGTAGGCTACATGAATATAAAAATATAAATATAGATTAAATCAAAATCAAAAAAGATTACAAAATCCTAATTAAAAAAAAAATGCATTTATAGCCCTTATTCTCTCAAGTACTTGAGACATTGTCAATGTAGTGCAAATAAATATTAAGTGTGAATCTCAACTACTTGAGAGAATAAGGGCTATAAATGCATTTTTTTTAGAATTAGGATTTTGTAATATTTTTTGATTTTGATTCAATCTATATTAATATTTTTTTATTGTATTTATTTTATTTTACATTCGTCCTTTTTTTTTAAAAAGAAAAAGACTTTTAAAATAGAAGTGACTTGTTAAAAGTTAAAACAAATCATTATAAGTCTTTCAATTTTTAAGTAAAAGAAATGTAATAAAGTGTAAATTACACTGTGATTTACACACATACACACATACATGCATATACATCCTGATATAACTACACAAACAGATATATATATATATATATATATATATATATATATATATATATATATATATATATATATATATATATATATATATATATATGCATACATACATACATACATACATACAAATATTTTCATTTTAATAATTCTTTATGTAACGCTTTATCTACGTAACAATACTAGTTTTCGTATTTAAAAAATTTTACTACTTCTTTTTCTTGGACACACAGAACCCGTTGTGAAATTATTTGAATCTTACCACTGATGTTTATATATATATATATATATATATATATATATATATATATATATATATATATATATATATATATATATATATATATACAGGGCCTATTCTGAGAAAAAATTTGGGCAGCGGTGAAACTCTTTAATACAGAAACACAAACCTTGACAAACTCTGTTGTCAATATGTTTGATTTCCTTATCTTTAACTTGTGTATAAAAAAATAATTTTATAACTCATTAAAAAAAAAGTATAGTTTTTACCTTTTACATTTTTTAAACTACTGTTTTTGTTTCTAATTTGTTTTATTTACTTTATTAGCGTAATTATTTAATCTTAATCTTCATAATAATAATCTCTATAATAATAATAATAAATCTGTGAAAATAAAGATGCAACAATGAAAAGACTCTACTCATTTGGAAGGAACGCAGTTAAATCAATTTTTAATGTCTCCAAGTATATACACTCTCTATTTAAAGTACTATATACACTCTCTATACTATATACACTCTCTACTTAAAATTAACTATATACACTCTCTATTTAAAATTAAGGAGATGTCAAGTTATATACATTAAAAAAAAAAAAATCTATTTATCCGCCCTTTAAACAATAAAGTAACCTTTGAAATCAGTAACTCCCAACTTAACTACTGTTCAGCTAAATTTTCTTTTTTAGACAATATAAAAGAATTATGTGATAATCATAAACTGAATATGAACACCTTAATGCTGGTTAAAAAAAAAGTAAAACTTAAAGTCTTAGAGGAAGTAATTCCTGAAGCTACTCTTCATATTTTGGTACACGCGGTTTAATGTTGGAATGTAAAAGAACAGCGAACAATTTTTGAAAAGACACTTGAAGAAAACATTCCTAAATAATACTTTTTTTTATCTCTATTTCTTAGTTTGTGTTTTTACCTTGTAAATTTATTTTACAGAGGGTGATTAATAAAATATTAATAATAATTATTATTATTATTGTTACAAATAATCTAATTATACGTTGTTATTAAGTTTATTAATTAGTTATAATATCTTAAACTCTTATTATCTTATCTATAATAATATTCATATAAATTATATAAAAAAAAATAAGTTTGTAAATAAAAAATAACATTACCTCAGCGCTCGAAATAGTTTTTTAAAACTTGCCGATCAAATGTAATTTTTTGACAAAAACAGCTTATTTTCCCTTGAATTTTTCTAAATTTCTCTAAAAATAGCCGATCATTGATCGTTGATCGGCTGTTATTTCGAGCGCTGTTACCTAATATTTTATTTAATTGATTTTTTAGATCATTCGTATGAGTGCAAAAGCAGAGTATATGCGAAAATATAGAAAAGTTGTTAAAGATGCAAATAATTGCTTTAAATGTGAACCTCCTGTGTTATCAAATTCTTCAACTAATGCAGAAAATTTATTCGCTTTATCTTCTATTGCAAATAATATAACTGATAATTTATTTAATAGTGATACCTATAGACTTGACATTGACATAGTACCACCTTACAGTAGTTCCGATGAAGAAAATTGTGATATAGATGATATTGACATCGACATAGTACCACCTAATAGCAGCTCAGACGATGAACATTATTGTGATATAGAAGTTGTTGGCAATAGATCTTTTCAATACGATCTAGCTCAATGGGTTGTTAATGCAAAACTCACACGTTTATCATGTAATGGTTTGCTAGCCTTGTTGAGAAAACATGGGTGCGAGCTGCCTAAAGATAGCCGTACTCTTTTACAAACACCTCAAGCTATACAGGTTCAGGAAAAATGTGGTGGAAAATACATTTATTTTGGCCTTACCAAATGTTTACAGAATTCAATAAATCAAGGCACTTGCAGCAATATACTCAATCTGCAAATAAATGTTGACGGTATATCATTGTTTAGATCATCGAAAAGACAATTTTGGCCGATTCTTTCTGCTGTTAATCATAGTTCACCCACAATTGTTGCCTTATATCAAGGAGATAGTAAGCCAAACTGTGTTAAAGAATTCTTAAAGGATTTTATTGATGAATATAAATTTTTAAAATGTAATGGTGTCACTCATGATGGTAAAAATTATACAGTTATTTTGCACTCAGTTATTTGTGATGCTCCAGCAAGATCTTTTCTGAAAAATATTGTTGGTCACAATAGCCTGCATGCATGTGAACGCTGTCTTGCTGTTGGTACATCAACTAACAGGCGAACAACGTTTGTTTCTTCTGATTGCTTCAATGCTGGAAGGCGTACAGATGACAGTTTTAAAAATCTTGAATTCCTTAGAAGTCATCAACACGGAGCTTCGCCTTTCAATGAAATAACAGACCAATGTATCAGCATTTTTCCACTTGACTATATGCATTTGATATGCTTAGGTGTTGTACGTCGTATACTTCAAACATTGAAAAAAGGTAATAGAAAAGTGAAATTAAGCAACAACAACATATTGCAAGTTTCTGAAAACCTTTTGGATTTACGAAAATGCATACCAAGTGAGTTTGTTAGACGCCCTAGATCTTTGTTGGACCTTGATAGATGGAAAGCCACTGAATTCCGGCAATTCTTATTATACACAGGGCCTATTGTCTTAAAGAGAATTTTGAATTCTGAGCTTTACAAACATTTTTTAACACTTTCTGTTGGTGCATCAATTCTACTCACACCATCAAATGACAAAAGAAATAACATGTTGAACTATGCAAAAGATTTGCTTAGACATTTTGTTGAGAATTCTCAAAAATTATATGGTAATGATTTTGTTGTATACAATATTCATCATTTGCTGCATATAGGAGATGATGTAGAGTTTTTTGGTTTACCACTTGATGAGATCAGTGCTTTTCCTTTTGAAAATTATCTGCAAACATTAAAAAGATATGTAAGAGGCTCTTCAAATCCTGCTGTACAAGTAGCAAAAAGAATTCAAGAATATGAAAATGCCCATAAATACTCTGAAATTACAAATGCAACAACACCGGTCTTTAAATTGTCAACAACATATAGAGATTCATTTGCACAACTAAAAAATGGACAATTTGTGGAGGTATATGAGGTTTTAAAAGATTCATATATGTGTTATGTGTTCAGTTTTGCTAATTTGCATCCATTTTTTATTGAGCCATGCTCATCTGACCTTTTAGACATTTATTTTGTGAACAATACTTATAAGCATTCTAAATCGAAGAATGTGAAATTTGCAGAAATCGAGAAAAAGGCTATGAAGTTTCCCTGTAATGGTGGCTTTGTGTTAATGCCTCTTCTTCATTCAAAAGAGTGCTAAATTATTTTACTAATAATACTATTATGGTTAACTTAATCAAAGGCAACAGAAAATTATCCATCGAACAATTGAAATAATTTTAGTCTTGAGTTAAATTAAAGTTGATAAATACATATTCAAAAACATTTCTTTTTATATTTATCTCCCTCTAATATAGTTTTAAATATGTTTTTATGTCTATATGTTTAATATGTTTAAATATGCTAATATGCCTAATGTGATTTTTAATTTAAGGAAGATATTTCATAGTATACTAGGTTAGCACTATGAGTGAAAAAAGCTATATATTTTTTAGCCTTCGTAGTTAATCAAAGAGTTATTATAGCTTCTTTTTTTATTAATATTTTCATTTGGTGTAATTTATTGTAAATTTATTTTAGGTATATTAAGTTGTGATTTTATTTTCCTATGTTTTAACTTTTTAATTTTTTTTTAATTTTTGTTTCGATTTTGTTTACTTTTAATGTAAATCTAAATAATTTTAGATATTAATCTTAAAATTTTAAAGAGTAATTAATATAGAAATTTTCATAACCATCTCCTCTGATAATAACTTCTATTGGTGTCTTGTTTAGCTGAAACAAGTGATAATAACAATAATTAAACTACTATTTATATGTATTAGTAAAATAATATTTATGTATTTGTAAATGACTAAACTTATATTAAACACTTTTAAACAAGTTTAGTTACAAGTTTATGTTATGTGTTGATGTACCTACAATAAAAAGAGTATTAACATTTTAGTAAAATGTCATATCACCGGGCTGTTTGGTTGGAAGAAAATCGTGAGGAAGAAGGAGTCTTGCCATCCGCATGGGTGCGGGGAAAAGTAGTTATGTGGCCCCCATCCAAAATGAATGCGTTTAAATTAATGAAAGAAGGAGTAGAACCTAATGAAAATTGGCGACTTTTTAAACTAATAAAAATAAAAATTACTTCAGGTTTTGTGTTTATTTTTTGACAACAGCTTCATAATTTACATTCGCAAAATGTTAAAGAATTTAGTCATTACTTGTTAAAAGAATTTATTTGTCAATAACTTCTTTGGATAAATTAAATGTTTTCTTATTTCTTTTACAGATTGCTACGAGGATTGTAATAATTATGATTTAACTACAGAAACTGAAGAAGATAATCAGCAAGTTTCAAAAAAGCGCAAGCGTACTGCTTGTACAACTTTTTTTGAAGGTTTTACTTTAATTTGTTAATACTCATATAAATAGTAAATAGAATATATAAACTGAAAATAATAACATATGTGAAATATACAAAAACTGACAAACAATATATAAAATATAATATTTAAAACTTATTATCAATCTATAATTTTGCATTATTTTAATCAAAATTGAAGTTATTTATTCGGATATAATACCACTACTTTAATACAGCTCTAGTAAAACACTTTGTTTTTTTCAGGCGAGGAAGAAGTTGATGTTGATATTAATACAGAAAGTAAGAATATATATTTTTTATGTTAATTCACCTCCCTAAAGGCTGAGATGACCACTACAATCGAAGAGGCTACTTGCAGTTTCAACCCTCTCTCAACTTCATAACTCTGAAAGACAAACCTTGACGAACAAGGCTGCTGCGTGAAGAAACAAGTTCATTAATTAGTAATTTTATGAAGAGTAGAGCAGGAGCTAATAATAGCCTACATAATAATAGTAATAATAGTGTTATGTGTATGTATTTTGTAATAAAACAGTTATTAAAAATAATTTTTTACACTTGCTGTAATTGTATTTTATTTTTAAAATAGTAAAACTATCTACATTTCCACAGCCACCTGCTAAATTAGGCAAAATGTTACCATCAAATATTTCACTATATAAAAAGGTTGTGGATGTGGTACCACAAGGATATAAAAGTGATCATGCAAGTAAGTTGTTGTACTTTATATCTTTGAATACTAATAATAATTGTAATGGTTATATCTCAAAAGTATACCCTGAGATTTACATTGTAGCTAAACTATCACCAATTCCACAGTCACCTGGTCTTTCAAGCTGTTATTCTAAGATACCTTCATTCAAATCAAGCATGGTGAATATACCAAAAGAAAATAAAATGGATCAATCAAGTAAGATGTCTAAATTTATATCTTTGATATAGACCACCTTCACTTTTAAATAATCTTCAGATTTAGACCTACTAACTTTTACGACTTATGAACATATTTAATCCTTTATCCTTTTAAGGATAAACTTTTTTAAATCAAATTTAGGAAAATTTAGTAAATTTTCATTGAAAACAACTTTGCATAAATAATGTAACTATATAGTTATTTACATTATAGCTAACCAATCAGCACTTTCTCTTTTTCTGTTACCCCGAAAATTTGATTCTAAAATACCAATATTCAGACAGAGAGCTGCCACATCAAAAGACAATGTAATAGATCGATCAAGTAATACTTAATTTTTAACTTAAGTGTAATATCCAAGGGATTTGGTAAATATTAGAGATATCTAGAATTAACTGTAATAATGATATTAGTTATTGTTTATTTATAGTATAATGTTGTATAGTATATGGGGTCTGATTTACATATATACTGCAAAAATATAATGACGTTTCTAAATAAGTTTTGATTTACAACGCCCAATGTAATTGTATAATTATTTATATTGTAGTGAAACTATCAGCATTAAATAGAAAGTTTCAAGCAAACATGATACTGAGTGAGCCAACTGCTCCTCAAGAAAATGAAATCGATAATGGGAGTAAGTTATCAAACCTTATTTATATATTATTTAATAATATATTTTTTAATTCGGCTGTTTTTTTTTACTGTAGATAAGGCAGTTGCTTTGCAATTGTGCTATCTATTATCAACCTATCACTGTGAACAGTTATAACGAAATTTGTGTAGTTTTTTTAATAAGGTTTTTATATAAATGTTATATATTTTACAGAGTTTCAGAGAAAAGTTCTTTATCAGTTATCAAATATGGCTAACGAAATTAAAGATTTACGAATAGCAGTGGAAATGATGGCCGTACCAAGTTTAGAGACTGTTGCTGAGGTCCATCTAGAAGTTATAGCTGGAGCTATTGGGACCTTGAATGGATACAGAAAATTAGAGGAGCAATGTGGAGTTCTTGCTAATCGAACAATTTTAGTAAGTGTATAGCTAATTGTTTTTATCCTCTTTCCCAGAAAGGTTTTTAACGTCTATATAATGTTTATTTTGATGTCAGAAAATATGTTTTGCTTTCATTGAGGTGGCAAGACTTTTGTTTTTGTATTAATTAGAATCCCATGTGTAATGAAAAGTAGCATTTATAAATAATTTCTTTGTAGCTTCGCCTTCTTCAACGAATCGGAGGGTCATCCATTAAAGATACTTCTAAGAATCTATTGAAAAGACTTTTTACAAATTTTGTTATGTCTCATTTGAGTATGGATGGTAAAGGTTCTCTTAAAAAGCTTCCGTTTAGAGACTCTGCTCTGTGTCAACTTGTTGTTGGTAAAATATTATTTTTATATTTTTTGTAATTGAAATTAAATTCAAACTCAGGTTATAATTCAAATCTACTCAGTACACACTACGAATTTATAAAATTGTCGAATAAATGATTTATATGAATTGAATGAAGATGTTTATTGATTTTTTTAAATTATTTTTAGAGTGTGTATTGAAACGATATTCTACGTCTTCTTTGTCCGAAATACATTCGTGCATTGGTTCTCATCTTAGAATGGCTCCGTTTCGTTTAGGTGGCACTGGGAAAGGTGGCGCCCATTTTTCCAATTCTCAAGATGGAGAGGCTGGCTTGAACGATTCAAGCAAAGATGATGCTTATTGTCATGGAAGCGATCATGATAATGATAAATACGATAATTCATATTATAATAATTAAAATTAGTGTAAATATGTTTAAGACTTGCATGTATGAAAAAAAATATCTGTATATTTGATTCGTTTATGAGTATTTAGTTACGCGTTCAACGTTTGACTTTTCTTTACGGCGCTTATATAAAGAAGCATATAAATTAAAGAAACGTAAATTTATAAAATTTAGACGACGTTTAAAACGAAAGATTTAGATGGAGTTTAAATAGCATTTAAAACGAACCATTTAGATTCGGTTTAAATGGAACATTCGATTGACCTACGTTCTAAATCAAAACTAAATTAAATCTAAACATTTAGAACGAACATTACTTAAACGTTGATTAAATGTTCGTATGCCCGTCGGGTAGTAATTCAAAATTGATTAAAGATTAGACAATTATTATCGTTTTGTATAGTTCTAACTTAAATTCATTTGAGGACTCCTCCGTGTAAAAATAATCTCCAAGGTAATAATAGTTTCGCAATCGTTAACGATTGCGAAACGATCATTACTTTAGAGATTAATTCCGCACGGAAGAATTCTTAAATATAAAAGTGCTGAAACACTAAACTAATAGTAGGGGAATTCGTGTACCTAGAGCCGAATTTTTTCAATGCCCAAATTCAAGATCCTAGACTTGTCATAAAATGGTGAAACTGATATGATCACATTTCCATACTAAATACTTTGTATTAGGATAAGTATATTGACTTAAACTGTAAAAGTCTGTCATGTAGAAGGGTTTAAAAAATAGTGATATTAGGTACAATAAGCTTGAACATTGCATTTAGTACTTATGTAACAAAAAATAAAATATACAAAAAGTTATAGGAAAGTATTTCCTCTAAGATTGTATAACAATCTAAGATACCGGCGGCAAAAACTTACTTTACACCATCAAATAGTGTTTTCCAATTACAACTTGCCGTAGCAACACTCTCTGAGAATCAAACATACCTGGCGAATAAGCATTACTTTGAATTTTATAGTTTTCAAATTAAGTGGGGTTGCCCTATGTACAAAGAAACTCTAGGTAAACGAACTTCCTCTATTATATATTTAAACAATTATAATATATAAATGGCAATTTGCTTATTTGTTCATTTTGGTGAGGTGTCACTTGATTGACTAGTCTTTTGCTATATGAGTTACAACTAAGTTTACATTTAATTAATACCAAACCTAGCTTTATAAATTATAATCAAATGGCTATTTTTTAATTTTATAGATAAAAAACAGTTAAAAAAAAATTATTAATGAAAAATTAAATGTTTTTAAATAGAAACCAATTTTTTTAGTAATATATGAAAATGTAAATAATATAACAGAAGACTATAGCATTCTAAGATATGGAATAGTTATAACTTTATAAACTTATATAAGGGTAATTCCACATCAAATCACCCACTCCATTGAACCATGTGTCTTCTTTTTGTTTTATATTTTGACACACGATTTCTATTTATAAAAAAATATTGCATGCAAAATTTCAGCTAAAAATGTCAAGCGGTTGACAAGATACAGCAAATTTAATTTGGACCTGGTTTCTCAAAATGACCCGGTTTTCATAACATTCTGAAAAGTTGTTTTCCTCAATAAAATAAGAAATAAAAATGGCAAAAATATAAAAATATACATTTATAATGGTTTTTTAATGCTGAATTCAATAAATGTACTTAAAATGCTGAAATGTTAGAGGAACATCCTTAAAAATTAATAAATCAACTAGTTTATATAATCTAACTTTAGGGCCCAATATCTTAAAACACCCCCGTCAAATTTTTTTTTTTTTTGCTTTCAATATTTTAAGCTAGTTATAATCTTACTAGGCACAAAAAATCTAACTGGAAAAAAAACTGAAACATATAGAACTTTAATTTTAAAGGTGTATAACTTTTTTAAGAAATTCCTAAAAAATTTTTATAAATTCAATTAAAATAAATTATTCCTAATTTACAAAGTTACTTAAATATACAAGATTTTTAAAGGTATCGAATGTGCAAGTTATTTTGACTGTATTTGTAATAGTTCACAATATTGTTGCCATTTTACTTGCACTTCTTCTATTTCAACATTTTCAAACACATAGTTTCTACCAGAACTAGAGCAAGCTTGTGGAACAGATAGTTTTTTCAATATATTGATGTTAGGAATAAAACAGTGATCGTCTCTTTCAGGCCAGTTAAAATAGATTGATGGACCTCTTGGGTGGAGAAACTTAACTTCAGCATCAACTTCTTCTAGGTTGATTTCAGTAACAATGCCGATCCACCACTTATCATCATAAACTACCGCAACATAACCTCCTAAAGTGACAGTATCAGGTTCAAATATATGTTTCTTTTTAAGATTGTGAATTATTGTATATTTAGTGTCTGTACTACACCTCTTCGCCCCAACCCTATTATCTCCAAGATGTATAAATTGATGAAAGCTACGAGTACCTGGTAGAGTTGTTACATCAGTGTACCTTTCTTTTTGCTTTTCACGTTGCAATTGTAAGTCCAATCCCTTTATGTAAATGAAGTTAACAGCCTTAATTTTCTCAACACAAAATTCATACATAGCCTCTGATGTGAGAATTTGGTTTCTGTATGGTCGTTTTAAACTTTCTTGTGCTGTTAACCTTTTTACAGTACCACCAATTCCATCGCATGGTGACTTTCCGTGGGACGTGGCAAAAAAGTTCCATTCAATTTTGAGGGAAAATTCTGTCTCTAGTTGGCATAGATTGTAAAAGCTTTTACAATTTTTGTACTGTCCTGCACAACCATCAGTGAATAAATGCAATTTGGATAAATCAAGAAATTTTGTTTTTAATATTGGTATAATTAGTTGAAATATCTTGTATACATAAGTTACATCGTGTGTAATGTCGTCTGATATAAAACAGTAAGAAATATGTTTCACTACACCATTTTCTTCTTTATAGTATATCACTAATGGATGTAAAGAACATTGTTGGGTGTTCCAGTGATAGCTCTGTATTTCATCTTGGACTACAAAAGCATAATTTTCAGCAAAGTCGCCAAGAATGATAATGTTTGAATTATCCATATTTTCTTTTAGTTGATTAAGGTATTGTGATTGAGATTTGGCAATATAAGAATGAGATTGTAGCTTTTCAAAACAAGATACCAATAGTTCAATAAACGTTGGAACATCTGTTGTTAAACTCAATAGTGTTGCACGATCAGTAGTTTGCCATTGTTTGTAGTGTATCTCAAAATCATCTTCGTATTCTCCAAAAATCTCATACAAATACATGGTGAGCAGTTCTTTACCAAGACAATTATCACACTGTGCAAGCATGCATTCTTTGTTTTCTACTGAGCAAACAGTTTTCAAAAGTAAATCCTTATACGTTAGTTCAATATTTAAGGCATCCACTAGCAAAATGGCATTTTGGTGATAAGAACAAACACAAACAGAATGTGTACCACTTGCACCTCGCAAAATGCACCACTTTGGTCTAAGTGAAGCAAATTTTGAGTAACTTATTTGTATTTCTGGATTGTTTTCTTTGTATAATACATATAGTTCCTTTAAATTACACAAAAGCAGGTTTTTTTGTTTGTGGACGTTCTTTTGAATGCTGACATAATCTTTTTTTCCAGGCATAGTTCGACATAAATCACTTGAGTCATAAAACAATTTAACTGAATCTTCTATTTCTTTATGTAAGACTTTACCCTTATACAATGGAGAGATACCTAACAATCCCTTTTTATTAAAAGTTTTTCTAGCCATCTTGGCCTGGTATTCTGTAACCGAAAAGTTATTTTGTACTTCTAATATTGACCAACTTGGGGGTGCCAGTGTTAGAAGTTGAACAATAGTTCGTTTGTCAGAACATAGAATTTTTTCTTTTACCAAGCTCATAATTTCATCAAAGTTTGCAGCCTTCTTTTTCATCCCATTGTTTTCATAACATAGTTTTGAGGAAAATTGAGTTTCAATTTTTCTAGTAGCGTTATACGCCATTTCGTTGATGCATGCAACTTTTTGCTTTCCTTCTGACAGTATATGTTTTAATGATTTTGAATGAGATTTTAGAGGAGATTAACTAAAATTTTTGAGTTCTTTATTGATCTCATGTCTTATTTTTTTGCATGGTGATATTAGAAAATCCTCATCTTGTTCACTCTTACTTTGCTCCTCTTCTGTAAGTTCTTTTTTTCTGGCAATCTTTTGTTTACAAGGTTTGCAAAGTTTCTTCCCAGGAGGAATATTCAAACAATTTCTCATCATGACTTGTGACTCTTTTATTGTAACTACGCCAAGATTTTCTAAAAGTAATTGAATTGTATAAAGTATGTCTGCACATTAGTTCAAAACTTTCGTTTATTTTTTGAAAAACATAAATTAATGAAATATTTAAATTTTACAGCTACATACTTGTGATTTTCTTTGTATGTCTATTGAATGGATCACAACAAGCTTTCTGCCATATAGGATACATTTTCAAATATTTTGTATTATGTCTTTCACATAATATTTCTAAGTTTGATAATTCAATATTACAGCGTAAAGATATAATTATTTTTTCTTCATTGCTTAAAGTTTCAATAACATCTTGTTGGCCTTCGCAAGCATCTGATGTCATTAACCCAATAGAACACATCTTAATAAGATAAATTATTTAGTATGAAAGTATTTCCTAAAAATAAAAATAAAATTCTTCTACTTAATTGTATGTAAAAAAAAGTTTTTTAATAAATATAATTTTTAATAAATGTTGTTCTTAATATTATTATTATTAATATTAATAAATGTTGTAAAAAAAGAAGTTTTTAAATAATTATATTATTTAAATTATTAATTTTTTAAAATTTAAATATAATCTTACCAATAAATGTTGTTCTATATCTGAACTTTTATAAACTAAACTTTTATAAACTAATTTTTAATAAACTTTTACAAACTATAGTTGTCAAAATTAAAAAAAATATCATATTAACATAACAATTATTTTTTATAAAATGTTTTTATATATAAACAAAACCAGATGTTTTTTCAGTTGTTAAGTTCATATAATTAAGTTATCATATAATTAAGACTTCCTTAAATATATAAAAAGTCTATTAACCAAAATTAATTCTTTACAGAATTCTATAATTTGCTACACATGTACTATCTTTAGCCATACCCTTTTAATTTTTTAATTAGTTTGCAATGAAGTGTATTGAATGCTTTTGCAGTAAGAAAAAAGCAATTCGAAGGATACAAAAAAAAAAAGATCTTTCCTACTTAGTTTTCAGTAAAAAAAAAAGCTCTCGTTTTAAATATATTAAATAATGATATAGTATTAGATATTTCCAAATCTTTGGCTGTAGGATAATTGGAGCTTGATAAGAGATAACAATGATGTCTCAGTGGATTTAATCCTACTTTCTATTTTTTAACTCATCTACAACTTATCACTACTAAGTAACTACTGTTCATACAAAGTAGTTTGATATGTTTTATTGGCTAAATGGTTTAAATGACAGAGATATGGCAATGCCAGGTGTTATGAAACACTATTCTCCTCCCCTCTAACTGTAATAAAAAAAAGTTGTTTTCACCATGTCTTTTGCAATTATTCTTGGTAAATTGAACTAAATTAGAACATCACTAAAAATATTTTGTTGTTCCCTCACCCCTCACCCTCGTTAGAAAATAGTTATGGGCACCCATAAAAGTGGTGTATCTTGGAAGCTATGGTTCTATATGTTTTAGTTGTTTTTCCAGTTAGGTTTTTTGTGCCTAGTAAGATAATAAGTAGCTAAAAATATTAAAAGCAAAAAAAAAAAAATTTAGACGGGGGTGTTTTGAGATATATGACCCCTAAGTTTGAATATATAAATTAGGTGTGTTTTTAATTTTAAAGCATGTTCTGCTCATATTTCAGCATTCTAAGTGCATTTTTTGAATTCTGCATTATAAAAGCATTATAAATGCTAAATTTCATATTTTTATTTTCATTATTTTTCATTTTATTAGAGCAAACGTTTTTTTAAAATGACGCAGAAACCAGGTCATTTTGGGAAACCAGGTCTATATTAAAACCTTGATATCTTGTGAACGGCTGAACATTTTTGGCTAAAATTTTGCATGTGAACTTTTCTATATGAAATGCAACAGCTAAAGAAGTTTAAAGAAAATATGAGACCTATGGTTCAAAATCTTGAAAAATTTGGGTGATTTGATGTGGAATTACCCATAATGATCACTTAAACTCGAGTTTTATTAATCTTAACCTTATTGGTAATTTCGAAAATGAACTTACTCAAATCTATACAACTATACCTTAATGTGCAACATCGGCTCTTAGAGAACACCTAAAATTAAAGAAATGATCCATATATTCAAAAATCCTGGTGGACTCCTGAGTTAACTCGAAGTAAAAAATTTTTTCGTTTCATTTTCAAAAATGGAGTGAAGCAGGATTCGCAAAAAGTTCTACTTCTTTAATCTTAAATCGCTATCTATTTTACTCGGAAAAATTTCCGAGCAAATAGGTAGCCGTCAAAGCATCTCAAAACAATAGACTATATCAGCAATACATAAAAAATTGAAAAACTTTAACCCAAAATACTTCTTTAATACTGTTTAGAAAATTCAAACTTAAAATTTTTATTATAAACAATAAAAAAGATAAAGAATCCATCACCGCAGAGTTTGCAGAGTTTTTTGAAAAACGGTTAAACACTGAGATAAAAACTGATTGATTTACTAATCTTCGAATTCCACCTGCATCCTGATAAAAGTAAATAAATCCTGATAAGATATTAATTACTGATAAAAGTAATAAAACAGCCATTTCTAGTCTAAAATCAAATGACGCACTAACACAATGGTTAAGAAAATTATTTCACTTTTCTATTAATCACAGTTGGACCCCTGCATCAATGTCAACGTCAACTATCATGCCTCTAGTTAAATCCTCTAAAAAATCACTTACCGATCCAAACAATTACTGCTGCATCAGCATTATTCCAATATTTGCAAAACTTAAAGAATACCTTATCTTACTCATATGCCCGGAAATAAAAGAAACTTATTAACTTTAATTGAGTTTTAATAATAAGAGCTCAACCCTCCATGCTGAATTTGTTGTAAGAGAAAAAATTAAACATTACAACCGTAATAGTTCGCCTATTTATTTATGTTCACTAGATGCTGAATAGGCTTTTGACAGCTGCTGTACAATACTGGGGTATTTTTTTTTAATAAACTTTGTTTTGATAAAAATCTACCTCTCCAAATAGTTAACGGTATATCTTCTTTATACCGTAGCGGCAGAGCAACTGTCTCATACCTAGGTTCCAATTCAGTCTTATTTGATCTTAAGCATGGAGTAAGACAAGGATTGATTCTTTTACCCTACCTATAAACATATACATTAAAAAGCTACTCAAAACCATAATAAAATTATAAAATTGTTGGTACCCTACAAACCAGTCAAGTTTCCATATATGGAAACCTGACTGGTGTTGTAGCTTATGCTGATGACATCATTCTTCTAAGTTCTACTCTCACGGGCTAAAAAAAACATATTATAACGTGTAAAGTGTACAACAATTTAAACTACATAAAGCTTAATGTCGTCAAAATGGAACTTTTACTCTCTGGAAAAAGACAAATAACGAACTGCACAATACCCCTAGACGACCATCAAAAAAATCAATTTTTGCTTTACTTAATAGAATAAATATTGACAGTAGGGTATCAAATTTCCAGGCAACGGTGCAAACTCTAATTCAATCTTGAATCCGGTTTGCGCATCCAAGGTCTATTATCCAATTAAATAAATCATTAACAGTTCCCACGCTAACCCACGGTCTAGAGCTAGCCCACGGTCTAGAACAGTCACGCTAACTCACGGTCTAGAACGGGCAGCACATAGTCTTTCCCCTAAGTGACGAAGTACGTAGTCATAGAAACTTGAAGTTTTTCTCTACTTTGTTTAGAGTTACTAGCCAGTTGAAATTGGTAGTATTACTCAGTCTTGTGTAAAACGTAACACTCAATATTTTAAAACCAGTGTTATTAATCCACTCTATGTTGTCCAATTCTGGATGCATTTTAGGATCAAAACCCCCAAGAGCGTCACCCTTGTTTTTAAGGCATCAATTACTGAACCACTTGCTTTTTCAAATAGTTTTATTGTTTCGGAAAAAAAGCAGACTGATTTTACGTCCCTGGAAAAAAAGTTCGAATCGTCTGCGTACTACTATAGTTTAAGAGGTTTCGGTGTTCCTGGTATTGGATTCCTCAATTCTGCTGTCTGCTCTGATCTCGAAAGCCTTGTCTACCTTTCAGTAGGGAAAGAGGATGAGAGGAAACCACAATTCAGAACAGATGCTGATATTTCTGAATGTAGGGTGTTAACAAAGGATACAAATTTTTCTCCGAGGTTAAGTTTTTGGAGAATCTGCAACAGAAACGCACAGTCGACTTTCTCAAACGCCTTTTGTTGATCTATTTACAAAATGAAACTAGGCAAATTTTTTAAATTCTGCGTAATCTATTAGATCACGGACTAAATTCCTACCTGGAGTTCCGCAAATTTGATTTGGAGCTATAATTTTTCCCATTATTTTTTCAATTCTTAGGGCCAGCGCTTTTGTGATTATTTTGTAATAAACGCCAATTAAGGATATGGGCCTCCAATTTTTACATTCAGTCAGATCTTGTTGTTCGGGAATCAGTGAAAATATAGATTTTTTCATAAAATGGCTGACATTTTTTTCTACGAAAAGCATTTCGTAAACAAGTTCTTCAAAACCTTTTTCTAAAATGTGCCTAAAATTTTGGTAAAATTTAGCTGGAAGTCCATCATGGCCCGGAGATTTTTTGTTTTCAAACTTAAAAAGGATTACTTTTTAAGTTTGAAAATGTCCACGCCGGTTAGACGGGTACTTAGAATTTGGTTTTCATCATTACTTAAACGTTTAGTGATGTGGGACAAGACATAGTTTTAGTTGACTTTGCATAAATTCGTTTTTGTGTAAATATTTTTATAATATGAAACGAGGGAGTTAAGTACTTCACCAGGTTCACTTGTCAAAGTGCCGTCGTTCTAGCGAATTTCGGTAATTGACTTGATCCGTAAGGATTTCTTAGGGCACCAAAATAAAATTAAAAAAGAAATGTTTCATTAGATAAAAATATTCAATTTATTATTAATCAACCATATGATTATATTTAATTTATATTTAACAATAATAAAAATCCTTCTCCCTGGGCATAGTAAAAAAAAAGCTATTATAAAAAGGGATATTTAACAAAATATATTAGTAATGATGGATGTAGATGCTGGTGTCGGTACTCCTCGGTATTATCATTATTCTACTTTTTAACAATATTAAATAGTAATGTTGCAGGTGTAGGAGGACCTAATGGCAAACCAAATTTCATCTAATACATTACAATTTTGGTCCTAAAGAGCTACTTACTTTTCCATACTACCTCTTATAACAAAGTTGTTATTTATTTATTTAATAAGATATTATTTAATTTTTTCACTTAATCCATGACCAAAATGTGACGAAGTATAAAAACTAGATGATAGTTATAAATATGTGTTGTTATTTTTGTATTTACAAATAAACATTAGAATATGGCTCTGCATGCAGTGGCGTAGTAAGAGGTAGTTGCCTGTGGTCAAAATGACTAAAAAGGCGTTTTTTTATAATATTTATAGCATTCACATGATTTTATATTAGAAAATAATTTTTTTTCTTTGTATTTTTGCCAAAAAATCTATTGATTCGAATGCTTTAGAAATTATTGACAGAGTTATCAAAGTTTTGTAAACAACTGAACAGTATAAGTTCATTTTGTAAACGCTAGTATGATTGTGTAACATGATTAGTATGATTGCGTAACAGCAGTTATTTATTTTTGCTATAGCCAAGAGGTTTAATAGTGAAACTTTTATTTGTTTATTTTCATTTACTAGACAATTGATGGAATAGATATGGGAAAGACCACTGCATATATTAAATTGCATATATATATATATATATATATATATATATATATATATATATATATATATATATATATATATATATATATATATATATATATATATATATATATATATATATATATAAACAGACTAAATAACATTATAAAAGGCTCCTAAAATACACTTGAATATCAACGTTATATAGACATTTGTTATAAACGGTAATCAGAATTTCATTTTAAATGGATAATTTACCAAAACTAGACGTTTTGTTTAAATGTTGTTTTGACGTTTTTGAAGTTTGTGTGTTAAATGAATCTGCTGCAACTATGGAGTCTGCTGTACTGAGGATATTAGATTTATTTCACATGATTACAAAACACAATTTATTTGCTGGGCAAAATATGACGTTAATGCATCAAAGCCTGGAATCAAAGCCGTCCTAAAGAAAAGTCTGGGTAGGGGATGTTGTTAGGTTATTCATTTAGATTTATTTTAAATTTGTTGTTCTAGTTCTTTACATAAAACTTGATCGAAAATTTTTTTTTTTTTAACTAATTTTTTTTTTGTTTTATTTATTTTAACGATAACTTTGTTATCATTATAAATTTTTATATGATTTTTTTAAAAGATATATCCCCATCTTCTTCCTATCCCTAGTAAAACCTCTTTGGAACAGTCATGGAAGGTAAAACCTGAAAGTTAGTAAATTTCAAATACTTTGTGTTATATTTTGATTGCGAAAAGACTGGATACGCAAGTTTTTTTACAAGAAGACAACCATTTTGATTGAGGAGCACATATCCTTGATTGAGGAACCTGGAGAAGACTTCTTGGGACGCAGTCCTCTTTCTGGATAAAAACATAACGGGAACATTAAAATCTTAAATTCTACAGTTTTCTAAATAACACAATACCATTCTTTATTTCTTGCAAATGCTGCACTGTGATGTAACTAATGTAAACACTGAAAACAGGGTTTGTTTTATTATATTGATGTATTTAAAACTTCAACGGCCTCTACAATAGGTACATGCTATAAGCTTCCACTATATTATATGTTTGCGGAGTTAGAGATGGACCAATATCTGGTCCTAGATACTATTCAGGCTTTATTGGAAACTCACTTGAAACTTGTAGGATCTTAAAGGTTGTTAATTTTTACATTTTAAAGTTTAATCGGACACAAGCTGTTGAACGTTGTGTAAAGATGGTGACAGGGCTTTCTGCCTCGGTTTGTGACGAGATAAAAAGAGGTGGTATGAGATGAAAAGAGTACGGTATACGTGTCTTTCTGCAATCTAGGAAAAATATGTCAGTATTTAATACCAAGGTACATTATAACACTAATAAGTAAATGTTTGCTCTATTATAAATAAACTTAAAATGTACCCTATAAAATTCATTTAAAATATCCTGTTAATAGACTAGAAATAATACATTTGATAAGAAGGATACTACAAATTGTTATTTTTGGAATAACTAACTTCAAATATAAAAAATTTTAAAAATTAATCTAGTTTGGCCAAAAATTGCTGAAGGGGGTAAATTTTGTCCAAGTTTGTTCATTTTTGTCATTTTTTATTTTTATTTTTTATCTTTATTGTAGAAATGAAGGGGAATAATAGAGTTTCTAAAAAAAGTAATTTTCACTCACCTACTGTTCAATGATATTTAATTAGTTCATTTTTTTAATTAATTTTTTTAAGTCTACTTTTCTATCTTAAATCTTTTTCTTTCAATCATGTAAAAAAAGGGCAGACTTTACCGGGTAAACTTTGATTGTTACGGATGATGAGTAACCATGACAGAACCATGGAACAGCATAAACATTCCGATCAATGTTACACGAAACAAAACGCGCGAGTTAAAAAAAAATACTTAAAAATTACTGACAATTCTGACTTTTAAAAAAAATATCATAAAAATTATAATGTCAGCATGACTTTACTAAAATATTAATGTCAAATAATATTACAGCAATACTTACACTAAGTAAAGTCATTACTTAGTTTATAACCAATAGAATTATCTTATACTATCTCCACCTAATAAAACGTTTGACTTGTTGATTGTGTTATGTAACTAATACCTCAAGTAACAAATATTTTTATCATATACTGTCTCCTCAAAATTTGAAAGGTGGAAATAAAACAAGGTAACTCTAACCTTGTAATGTGGTTAACATAGCTAAGTTTACTTTTAAAAAAAATTTAAGCTATACGTTTGTAGAACAATATTTTATCTTCTAATTTGCGTTTTATTAAAAAAACAAATTGTTTAAAAACCAAAAATATTTTTTTTTTTTTTTCATCATCAAAATTTATTCACCAACATTAGGATTGGATTTGGAGAGTGATTGTCTAACACGGTTTAGACTTCTACGCAAGATACGAGATCGATAAAAATAAATTATTGGGTTTGCTAAAGGTTTAGTTAATGTCAACATATATGCCCACAAATAATAATAGCGAGTCCATTTCCAAATAAGCGAGTTGCTATAAAGTTGCACCAAATATAATAGTACAACGAATGGTAAATATGAAAAACACGTCGATGCGTACACCATTATTGTAAATTTGTTTATTTTTAGATTTTTTCTAACTTCCTTCTTAGTTGATGCATTGAGATTCTTTATAGTACATTTATTTTTGCTAAAGTTGCTTCCGTTAAAATTTGGATCTAGTGATGATATCTTACGTCTGACTAACTTCACTTGGATGTGCAGTCGAGTATGAATATATAAAACAATGATAATCACAATTGGGGCGATTGACATAATAAACAGTGATTTTAATTTTTTTTCTAATGTAAAGCTAATGCACATAATAAGTAGAACTAATATTGCAATAACACTTGCGCATTTTATGTAAAATCTCGAGTTTTCATTTAAGTGCTTCTGGTAAAAAAACGGTTTAAAAGTTGCCAAGTAACGGTCAATTGAGCTCAAGAAAACTGTTAGAAACGATATTAATCCAAACAAAAAGTTTGTAAACATTGAAAAAATAAGTAAACCGCATTTTTGTGCGTGTGAAATTGACAATATTAAAATTAATATCATTGGAATGATTGAGAAAATTCCAACTAATAAATCCCAAAATGATATAATGGCTAACAAAGTGTTGGAAACCGAGCGCATATTGCGGAAGTAACAGGTTATTCCAACAATATAAACGTTCATGATAACAACTGGAAAAGATATAATCAATAGTAAACAAATAATTACATATACACTTCCATTAGTTTGTGCGTTAGGCACAAATAGTAAAGTTCTCGAACAATTGATGAGGTAAAAAGACTCGTTGAAAACACTCATTATCTTTAGTTGCGTTTTAAAGTACCTTAAATAACTTTCATAGCTTTCTTGAAAGACAACATCGGCGAATTGTGGAGATTAATTGTATATACGATACTGGCAAAATTCAACACAAAATGATAGTTGCATACATTACAATTCAAAAAATTTAAAACGTGTGTAAAAAGTACTTTTGAAACAAAATTTTGTTCTGTTTTGATTTAAAGTTTTTAAACAACTTTTTATAAATTCAATTAAGATGAAAAAAATATAATTTTAAATAAGTTTTATATTCGCTAATTGTGAATATTGAAAA
The DNA here is from genome assembly GCF_022113875.1 of Hydra vulgaris. NCBI lineage: Eukaryota > Metazoa > Cnidaria > Hydrozoa > Anthoathecata > Hydridae > Hydra > Hydra vulgaris. The sequence continues at coordinate 29,798,250 of NC_061165.1, forward strand.
CAACATATTAAATTATTCAGCTGCAATAAAACTTAACAAAGTATAAATTTTGAACAAGTTTTTGATTTATTTTTAAAAAAGTTTTTAAAATGAAAAATAAATGTAGAAAATAATACAATTTCTAAACATTTTAATATCATACATAAATAAAAAGGTGAAAAATAAGTTTTATATTTTTTTAATGGTCGATAATAATTTTAATTTTTAATTTTCTTAACTCGTAGATTATTATGAATTGGTTTTAACCTACAAATTTTGTATTTTTATATTTAAATCGAAATATAACATGAACTACTATTTTTTTTGAGTAAACTTTGATTGGCTAAATTTTCAACCTATTGTACTATTATTTGATAAATTTTTAATCTACTGCCTGTCCAACAAAAACTTTTTGTCAAAGATTGTCTAGCTGATGTATCTACACTCCTCTGCGCCTATGGAGCAAAATATTAAAAAAAAAAAAAAAAAAAAAATGCAAATTAAGAATAACCGGTTAAAATAAAAATAAAAATTATTTTATTTTTTTATTTTTTTATGTTATTTAGGTGCCCCGAGAAGACCTAACGGTCTTGTCACAGAGCACCGCGGAGGTTCATTTAACCAGGAAGTTCACGCCTCCTTCCTTACCGTGACGCGAAAATATGTTCAGAGCTCGTTTCGAACCTGGATCTCCTGCTTATAAAGCAAGCGCTCTAACCACTGCGCCATGGTTGCAAAAATCACTTATGATCAGTTTAAAATAAAATTATCTGATACCGATTGAATATGAAAACCTTTTTTATCTGTTGAAATATATTGGTCAAAAATTTAATCCTTTTGTATTTCAATAACATTTATTACATTTTGCTGATAATCAAATTTAATTTCAAAATAGCGTCTACACAGTAGAAAACCGCTTTTACAATCAAAGTAAAATACCTTGCTTAAAAAAACTTTAAAAAAGGTAAGTGTTACTCAAAACACTTTAACTGACTGGATAAACATAATCTAGCAGTATATTTAATGTAAATACACAAATATAATATACTATATTATTGTTTATTTAGTTACCATCTATTGTTTATTTAGTTACCATTTGTTACTGATAACTTTTATTTTTATTTGATCTATTTTAAAGCTACTTTCTTCCACTGAAAGTTTTCTTATTATGTAAAATCTTGACTGTGAGAGATTTTCAAAATGTTAACTAAATGTGGGAAAAATATGATTTTGCAAGATTTTCCCAGTTTAAACAATTTTTGGGAGGCATCTCTGTGCGCAATACTCAAGGCAGGCGCGACTGGTGGGTATGGAGGTGTGTATGGGGTGTGACATCAATGCTTTTTTCATTCATTTAGTCGGCAAATTTGACCCTTTTTGGCTAGTTCGTCGGCAAATGTAGACCCTTTTTTTTAGTCGCCAAAAGTTGCAATAGCACCCCCACCCCACGTGACACCTACTCGCGCCTCGTCCTTTTTGATCGAGATTATGAACATACATCCACATAAATATTTAGCATGGTATTAATAAAGCAGATTTTTTTTTATATAAGTAATACTTATTTCCTTACTCTCGTATCCTTAATACGCAGGAGGGGACGTTTATAAATATTCTGTGCCCACAGCAAATTTGTTAAAGTTTTTTATTTGTTTTTAACAAAAAAACTATATCTTAAACTAAAAAAAAATTTGTTGCGCTCAGAGAAAATGGTAGAAAATTGGGATCCAACGCACTTGCCCACTATCCTCTCAAAGTATGAATTCAGGTATATATATAACATTGGTGAGTTGGATTGATTTTTTCATATGTTTTTAACAATGGAGAGTGGTAAAAATATAGCTAAGCTCGTTTAACAAATTTAATTGAAAATGTAGAAAGTTAATAAGAAAGTCAGAAAAATTAACCATGTTTCAAAAGTGTCTAAAGTCTACTTTTCAGAACAAAATTAAGTTCCACGCTGATGGTAGAAAAGCCGTTTTACTCTTAAAAAAAAAGTTCCTAGCTCATCCAAATGTTAATAACTTCAAAGCAATTGAATTACTTTTTCTAGCGTCGAACAAAACCTCAAAGGCTCAACCAATAGACTTAGAAATCATTAGGGTATTTATAGCTTTTTACAGCAAAAATATCTTTTATCGTCTAGTCTAATTTTTATATTATTATTAAAATTATTTAGCTGTTAATAACTAATAAAAATTTAATAACTAACAAAAGCATACAAAAAAGAAAAAATAAAAATATATATATATATATATATATATATATATATATATATATATATATATATATATATATATATATATATATATTCTCTAAACCTATCATTTACTAATATTCGTGGTCTTCGAAGTAACTTTTCTTCTGTTGAGTCTTATCTCTTGCAAAGTTCACCAGACCTACTTGCTCTTTGTGAGACTAATTTGAGTTCGGCTGTTCCATCTTGTGATCTTAGTGTTGATGGTTATCTTCCTTTAATTCGTAAAGACTCCAATAATCACATGCTTGGCCTGGGCATCTACATTCGTAAGAACTCACCCATTTGTCGTGAAACTAGGTTTGAATCTCCAGACTATTCATTTATGTGCTTTCGTTTAGCACAACTTCACTCTATGGCCTTTCTCTTTGTTCTATATCGCTCTCCTTCATCCCAAGATTGCACTATTCTTGATGTTATTTCTGATCAAATTGACCAAGCCCTCTCTCTTTATCCATCGGCCAATATCGTCGTTGTTGGTGACTTTAATGCCCATCACACCGATTGGCTTGGCTCTAGTGTCAGTGACTCTGCTGGCGTTAAGGCCCTCAACTTTTGCCTTTCTCAATCTCTAACTCAAATAGTCAACTTTCCAACTCGTTTTCCAGACAACTCTAATCATTTACCTTCTCTACTCGACTTATGTCTTGTTTTGGATCCTAGTCAGTGCTCAATTTCTCCACATTCACCCTTAGGTACTTCTGATCACGGTTTGATCTCTCTAAAACTATTATCAAATTCTTCTACTTCATCAGAATCCCCCTATCATCGTACCACACACAACTACCTTAAAGCTGACTGGGACTCTTTCCGTGATTTTCTTCGTGATGGCCCTTGGGTAGAAATCTTTCGTCTTCCTGCTGACAAATGTGCTTCTTACATAACTTCGTGGATTCAGGCTGGCATGGAATCTTTTATTCCCTCTCGACGATTCCAGGTCAAGCCTCACTCTTCTCCTTGGTTTTCCTCACATTGCGCTGCAGCAATTTCTAATCGAAACCGTTACTTCCATATCTATCAGCAAAACAATTCTCCAGAAAACAGACATCTGTTCACTATCGCTAGAAACCATTGTTAAAAGGTTTTGTCTGACGCCAAAGCTCGCTATTCCCAGGTCATTAAATCTCGTATCTCATCACAAAAATTAGGCTCTCGAGACTTCTGGAGAATCTTTAACAGTATCAATAATAAGGGCAAATCTGTTATTCCTTCTCTCTTGTATGGTTCAGAATTTGTCACCTCACCTAAAGACAAAGCTGAATTGTTTGCAAAGAACTTTTCATCAATATCATCTCTTGATTCCACTAGTTGCGTTTTACCTGACATAGCCTTCAAACAGGTTGATCCCTTGCTTGACATTCGCATCACTTCAGCTTCTGTATCTAAAGTAATTTCCTGCTTAGACTCTTCAACAGCTTGTGGTCCTGACAACATTCCTGTTGTAGTCTTGCAGAGGTGTTCTCCGGAGCTTTCATCCATACTTTCTAAACTATTTAACAAGTGCTTATCAGAGTCTTGTTTTCCATCATGCTATAAAGCAGCATCTGTTATCCCTATTTTCAAAAATTCTGGAGAGCGATCTGATTCATCTAACTACCGCCCCATTAGTCTTCTTCCTGTCATAAGCAAAGTTTTTGAATCTTTAATCAACAAACACTTAATCTCTCATCTTGAATCAAATAACTTACTTTCCGATCATCAATATGGATTTCGGTCTTCACGTTCTACAGCTGATGTGCTAACAGTAATAACCGATAGGTTTTACCGTGCATTAGATAGAGGTGGAGAGGTTAAGGCTATCGCACTTGACATTTCTAAAGCTTTTGATAAAGTTTGGCATGCTGGTCTTTTTCATAAGCTTTCTTCTTATGGTGTAGCTGGTAACGTCTTTAAGATTATTGAGTCCTTTCTTTCCAATCGTAGTATAAAAGTTGTCCTTGATGGACAACACTCTTCTTCACATCCTGTAACTTCAGGGGTTCCTCAAGGTTCAATCCTTGGCCCTATACTCTTTTTAATTTACATTAACGATCTTCCAGATATTCTCACATCTAAGGTGGCATTATTCGCTGACGACACTACCATTTACTCTTGTCATGATAAGAAGCCTACACTCTCTGATTGCTTGGAGGGGGTATCTGAGCTTGAAAAGGATCTCACTTCTGCTACAGCATGGGGTTCACAGTGGCTGGTGAACTTTAATTTAGATAAAACTCAATTTTATTCGGCCAATCGTTATCGTAATAATTTAGATCTTCCTATATTTATGAATGGTAATGTACTAGATGAGTCATCTACCATTCATCTTCTAGGATTAACTCTTACTTCTGATCTTTCTTTTAAACCGTATATCAAATCCATTGCAAAATTAGCATCTGCTAAGGTTGCATCTCTTTATCGAGCTCGACACTTTCTTACTCCAGATTCTATTCTCTATCTCTATAAATCTCAAATCCGTCCCTGTATGGAATACTGTTGCCACATCTGGGGCGGATCTTCTAATGATGCTCTTTCTCTTTTAGACAAGGTGCAAAAACGAATTGTAAACATAGTTGGACCTGCTCTGGCAGCCAATCTCCAACCTTTGTCACATCGTCGTAATGTTGCTTCTCTTTCTCTTTTCTACAAATACTATAATGGGCACTGCTCTAAAGAGCTAGCGTCCCTTGTGCCATCTACTAAAATTCATTCTCGTGTTACTTGCCATTCAATTAAGTCTCATCCTTTTTCTGTGACTGTTCCTAAGTGCTTCAAAAACTCTTATTCTTCTAGTTTTTTTCCTCGAACATCAGTTCTTTGGAATTCGCTTCCTTCATCTTGCTTTCCTGATTCATATAATTTGCAATCTTTTAAGTCATCAGTCAATCGTTATCTTTCTCTACAGATTTAGTCTTTTCTTTTCCAGTAACTTCCAACTCTTATAGTGGTTGCTTGTAGCCTTGTTGGAAGTGAAGATGTTAAAAAAAAAAAAAAAAAAAAAATATATATATTATATATATATATACATATCTTCTTCGTTCTAGGGGCATATATATTATGTATATGCCCGTAGAACGAAGAAGACAATGTCCAGATAACACATAGGCATTGGGACATCAATGTGACATCTAAAATAAATATATAAAAGTTACGCGAAGATGTAAATTTTACATATTTTTGATAGGCTGCTGCTCATCGGCAGAACATAAACAAAGATATCAAAAAACATCAGCGTAACATCCGCATCCGATCAAATAAAGAAGAAATATTTTTACATATTTTTGATGGGCTGCTCCTCATCATCAGTATGTAAAAAAAGACGTCAAAATAATGTCAACGCTACATCCGCATGTATGGCTCACACTGCTCAACTAAATCAGCAGTATAAGATATAAATGTTGACCAAGCTGTATTTCGCTATCAATATTTTGTGGCGAATCCTTTGTTGTCGATCACAGCCTTGTATCTTTGAGGCATAGATTGAATCAGGTGATCAATGAAAATTTGTGGAATTGCTGCCCAGACCTTTTGGATTTATTCAAACAGTTGATCCTTATTACGAACACCTTCACGATTAATTCTGCGGCAGGGGCGGACTGGCCATGTGGAAGATGTGGACTATTCCACATGGGCCGTTGTTAAGTACTTTGTTTTTACGTATATGTATTCTAATAAATTTTTTCTGTTCGATATTTATTCATTAATGTATATATTTATAAATTAAGCATAACTTTGTAATTTACGTCTGTTATCTTTGCTGCTTTTCCTCATTTTTCGTTGGCCTACAGGGCCGTTAAAAATATTTTTCCACATCATAATAATTTGGCCAGTCCGCCCCTGTTCTGCGGTTGACAATCTCCCACAGGTTTTCAATAGGGTTAAAATTCAGAGATTGGGGTGGCCAATCCATCACCGATAGGAGGTTGTCTAGAAACCACTGCTTGACTACTTTTGCAATGTGTTTCGAATCGTTGTCTTGCTGAAAAACACATTTTATTCCATTCAGTATGAGGTAACATAACATCTTTCATGATATTTTTATACATGAAACGGTCCATTCGATGTATTGACCGATCGATCGATTCGATGTATTGGACCTAGACCGTTAGTAGAAAAACATCCCCAGACCATTACATTGCCTCCACCATGATTCACAGTCTTATGGCAGAAAAGTAAATTGAGGTGTTTTCCGGCCGATTGACATACACGGCAAATTCCATCGCTCCCAATGGTGTTGACCTTCGGTTCATCACTGAGCAGAACAGTTCGCCATTTCTGCACATTCCAGTCAATATGAGATGAGCAAACAGGAGTCAATTCTTCTTATTCTTTAGTGAAATCAGCGGTTTCTTTGCAGGGCTTCGAGAAAACAATCCGGCTTCAACAGCACGTCATCTGATTGTTCAGTCCAATACAGGCACCTCTAATTGCTTTTGTATCTCGACTGATGATATCCAGGGATCTTTCTTGACGAATTTGAAGATCATAGAATCCTCCCTAGAAGTGATGGAACGCGGTCCTCTGGCCTTGTTATCTGTTGCCTTCCTCGTAGAACGATATTTGGAACATAGCCTTGATACGGTCCATTTTTTCACTCAATATTTATCACAAATACTTTTTTGTAACATTCCACTTACGTAATCGCCAATAATTTTCTTTCTTAGTACCAATCCAAGACTGTCGGGAGCCAATTTTGCACTTGAAGTCATGAAAATAATAAAAATAAATAATCACGCTTCTCAAGGCTTACCGTGTTACATTTACCTTGTGATGATACAATAATGCTCTGTGGAACACAACGTCTTGGTTGGATGTGGACTGTATTGATGTCATGAAATACTTGTTGTATTTCACTTCTTGTATTGATGTTCTTCGATAAAACACTTTGATAAAACTCACTTCGATAAACTGTCTTGATAATACTGACTGATTGACTTCCATATACTGACTGAATTACATGTCGGTTTACATGTCTCTTATATAGTAAAATGAACCTGTGTAAACCTGTTCTGAAAGAACCTAGATGCTTCTTTTCAATGCTTCTGTTAGCTTCTGGATGCGTCTGGATGCTTCTGAATGTTTCTGGATACTTCTGTATGCTTCTGTATGCTTCCAGATGCTTCTTTTGGAAACTTCTGCAAACTTCTGCATGCTTCTCGAAAGTTCTGGATACTTCCTTTAATTATTTAAAGACTTTCGTGAAGTTGACACGGACCAGACTTAAGAAAATGAAACAAACCAAAAAAGTGTCGACGAAATTCTGCCTGTGTGCTGTCACCTGTCAGCTGATTGCTCATGCTATGGCATGCTATGACTCTAGACTTCTGAACTATTTGCTGTGTTAGTATATTTCGTTTCGTTTTTAAGACATGTAAAATTAGGAATACTTTTTATCATTTTTCGATGTTGGTTGTAAATGTTTTGTCCAATACTGTTTATATATATATATATAAATATATATATATATATATATATATATATATATATATATATATATATATATATATATATATATATATATATATTTATATATATATATATATATACATATATATATATATATATATATATATATATATATATATATATATACATATATATATATATATATATAAATATATATATATATATATAAATATATATATATATATAAATATATATATAAATATATATATATATATATAAATATAAATATATATATATATATATTTATTTATATATATATATATATATATATATATATATATATATATATATTTATATATATATATATATATATATATATATATATATATATATATATATATATATATATATATATATATTATAGGTAATATTATCATTCCTATTATATGATTATATGTAAATTTTGGAAAGGAAAATAAATATCTTGTTGTTGTTGTTTTTGTTATATATATATATATATATATATATATATATATATATATATATATATATATATATATATATATATATATATATATATATATATATATATATATACATATATATACAGTGGTTTTCAAAAATTTAGACGCACTCATATTTGAGAATAGAAATTTTTAGTTTTTTAACGATAAAATAATGACTAAAAAAAATTTCGGTTGAGTTTTTTTTCTATTTATCAGATAAATACATACAGAATACAAAATTTAAAAAAAGTTTACAAAAAAAATGAAATACTAAGTAATAATTAGGTACAACTACATGGTATTAAAAAAATTAGACAAAAAAAATTATTCATAAATTTAGACGCACGATTCATTAGAAGGCGTAATTTATGAACCAATCAATATTTTGTGTATCCGCCTTTTGCTTTAATACAACTAAGAACTCTTCTAGGCATAGACTCAACAAGATTTTTGCACATCGCTTCTGGGACCCATATCAGGTCTCCTTAAGGAATTCCTTCAGCTGACCAAGTGTGGAAATTTGAACCTTTGCTAATTTACGGTCAATCCAAGCCCAAATGTTTTCAATCGGGTTCAAATCAGGTGAATATGGAGGCCACGGAATTGTCATGATATTATTATCGTTGAACCACTCCTTTGAATAGTATGCAGTATGTGCAGTAGCGCTATCTTGTTGAAGTTTCCATGGTTTATCATTGAGCATAAGCAGATCAATTGATGGAATTAGGTTGTTTTCCAGTACTTCTATGTATATTCTGGAGTTGATTCTTCCGGTGTATGTTTGGCACATACCAACACCTTTGTAATTGAAGCATGACCAGATTCCTATCGAGCCTCATTTACTTTGTACAGTTGGTCTAATGTACCTGGCGTAATACTTTTCGTGAGCCATTCTTTTGACTGTTATGTTAGATTTGCGATTGATAAGCTCAAAGTTACTCTCATCACTCCACATAATGTTTTCCCATTGATCTATTGTCCAATACCTTCTTTCACGACACCATTTTAGTCTCCTTTGTTTATCATATGGACGCAGAAGCGGTTTCTTCAAAGCAGTGTAGACTCCAATCTTGTATTTGATAAGTATTCGTCGGACTGTGCTTTGAGAAATAGATGTATTTCGCGTTGTATAGAATTCTGTGGTCAATTCTTTGTAACTAATTCTTGGATTAGCTCTGACAGCTCTAAAAAGAACACTATCGTCCTTTCTCGTGGTTGACAAAGGTCTACCTGGCCTCGTTTTCTCTCTGGCACCACCAGTGTGAAGAAAGTTTTTTTTCGTTGTCCGAACGCATTTCTCAGAAACTCCAATTAACTTGGCGATTTCTCTATTACTTTTGGTTCCTTCTTTGATATGCGCAATAATTTGCCATCTTTCACCTTGAGTGATACGTCAGGGTTAAGATTAATTAGAAAGTTTCAGGGAAAGATTATTTAGAAAGTTTCAAATCCTTCAAAACGAATTTAAAAATAATCATAATAATAAAATCTGTAAATTAACAACGCATACAAAGAACGCTGTTTTAAACCTATGCGATGTCGATATTCCAAAAAACCAAAACAATCTTCTTAATCTTGGTCCTCATTTTGTACGTTCGTTGAAATATATACCTTATATGGATATTATAGCGACAACTGAGACCTCGGCTTTAAAACTAGAATATAGCAACAAGATTGAAAATGCGCAGGATTTGAGAAAAAATGTATTAAAAGAACTTAAAATGGGTAAAAAATTAAATCAAAATTTAACTAGAGAACAAAGGAAAGCTCTTTTTGAAATTAAGGAAGACAAACTTATCGATATATATCCGTTTGATAAAGGCAACGATTTTGTAAGAATAGAACACAATAAAGCTTTAGAAAAAATTCGCGAACAAATTGGCCAAACAAGAGTTTTAAGTGAAGATCCCACTTCTAAGTATGCTATTAAAATTAAAACCCATCTCTCCCAACTTAATAAAAAACAGCGATTTTCAAAAACAGAGTATGATAATATATATCCAAGTGACCCTATCCCACCTCGTATGTATGGTCTAATTAAAGCTCATAAACCTGAAAAATCCTATCCTATGAGAATAGTTATTTCAACTATCGCCACTTCTAATTATGGAATATCTAATTATTTAGTCAAGAAAATACAACCTGTTTTAAACAAAAATAAGACACGTCTGAAAAATTCGTTTGATTTTATTAGTAAAGCAAATTCATGGCAGATTGAAAAAAACGAGGTTCAGGTTTCATTTGATGTAATAAACCTGTATCCATCAATTCAACTAAAGGAAGCCACTTTAATTCTTATAGACCAATTAAATAAAGATGATTCCTACAAACATTCCACCAAGCTTACCATATCCGAAACAAGACAACTTATAGAACTTTGTTTACACCGTTGTTATTTCTTGTGGAACAATGAGATCCATGAATTGGAGAATTTCGGTCCTATAGGTCTTTCATTCATGGTTGTACTAGCAGAATCTCTTTTACAACATCATGAAGAAAACGCTTTTAAAATTGCAATGGCAGTAAATCCTCCTCTTGACCTAAAATCCTATCTTTAATATGTTGACGATAGTCATGCTAGATTTTCTAACGCTGAAGAAGAAGATCAATTCCTAATTATCTTGAACAAACAACACCCTGCAATACAATATACAATCGAAATTGAAAGTAAAAATAGAACTCTAAACTTCCTCGATTTAACCATAGTAAATAACACCAAAGGTAAATACGAGTTTAAAGTTTACAGAAAGGACGCCATTACAAATATTCAAATTAAACCTCACTCAAATCATGACCCCAAAATTCTAAACGCAATATTTAAAGGTTACGTTCACAGAGCTTACTCTATATGCAGTGATTTATATTTAGAAGATGAAATTAATTTCTAATTCACGTATTTAAAGAGAATGGATACAACATATGTCAACTTACACGCATTGCAAACTTAATCGGAAATAAACGGTCCATAAAAAGCAACAAAATTCAATCAGGTCCTCTTAATCTCCCAACTGTATCATTACCGTGGATACCATCACTATCCCCAAAATTAAGGAAAATATTTCGGAAAGTTGGCTATAAAGTAGTCTTCAAATCAAATCCTAATTTAAGAACACTTTTAACATCAAAAAACAAAACTAAATTGCCACAAAATAGTCAACCCGGACCTTATCTAATTGAATGTGAATGCTCAAAGAGATACGTAGGCGAAACCAAACTTCAAATTAGGACTCAAATTCAACAACATCAAAAAAGTTTAAACGAGGGGAAACATTATCAGTCGGCAATAGCCACCCATAATAAGTTTTGCTCACAAGAAATAAAGTGGGAAGATGTTAAAACAATTAAAGTGGAAACAAAAAAGTTTGATCAAAAAGTGCGCAAAGCTCTTGAAATACAGAGGTATCAATGTTCTCTTTTAAATGGTTGCATTAATTTAGATAACAGGCAATTTGTTAAAACTAAATTTTGGACTCCGTTTTTTACATTTTTACGTTAGCAAGAAAGAAGCCATTCAACTGCTGACGTTAGTTAATTTTAAAGTTAAAAAATTTTGTATTAGTTTTTACGAGCTGATGATGCTGGTAACCATAATCCAGCGAAAATTTCTAATAATAAATTATCATTTGTATTAAGAGAATTCGTATTATTTGATGTTTTCTTATTAATATACATACACTCTTATACACGATGTCAAGTTATATATATATATATATATATATATATATATATATATATATATATATATATATATATATATATATATATATATATATATATATATATATATATATATATTATTATTATTATTATTATTATTATTATTGAGTTGTGTTGTATTCTGTTGGATTTAATACAGCTCTTTGTCGGTTTAAGAGTGATCGATATTTATAAAATAGATCAAAATATATTGAATATTTAAATGAAAAAAATACGACTTTTTTATGGGACTTCAAGTTTTATGCCATTCAGCAATCATTCAGCCATATATTTAAAAATCATTAAAATAAAAACCGTTACAAAAATACAAAATTGCGTTGCAACGAGATCAAACGTCAGTTTTCACGCCAAGCGGGAATTTATTTAACCGGTGTCGAAATTCGATAGCAAAAGCTTTTTTCTGTGCCTACATGCTGAAACCAATTCACTTTTTTTATTTAACAAAGATTCTTTATTGTATGTTGAAATAAAACATTTCTCATTTATGCAAAGATTACATCTTTTTGAGGATGGATTATAGGGTTGACATTTTTTAACAATACTCCACTTGATTATAGGTTTAAAGCCTGCTTCCTTAAGTTTCCAGATCTCTTTAGAAAGTTCAGTGTCATTTTTATATCTGACCAAGTTGAATGATTTTATGTGGTTTGCAAACCTGATCTTGAAGGAGTTTTCGCTAATACCAATATAAGATTTCTTAGCGTGGTTGACGTTCGCTGGTGTTACGGTAGCTTTGTAAACAATTTTTTTAGTTAGACATTGATTTTCTAAAGGACACGCAGCTCTGTCTATACAGTTGCATTTTCTAACGTTTTCGGTATTTTGGTTACGCAAAATGTGTTGGTTGTGAGACTTAGTAATAGTACTAATATTTGGCATGCAGCTGTAGCTTATTTTGACGGTGGTTATCATCAAACTCCTCCAGCAAAATAATTTTCGAAAACTCTTCTTCTATTTACAAAGAAGCCCTTATAAAGTCTGGACATAGCAGCAATATCCAATATCGTCCTAATTTAAATTTACAAAAAACTAATCATCATACTAATAAACGCAAACGAAGCATCATATGGTTTAATCCCCCTTTTAGTAAGAATGTTGTCACCAAATTAGGAAACCTTTTCTTGAACTTAATCGACTTACATTTCCCAGCACACCACAGGCTACACAAGATTTTTAACAGAAACACCGTCAAAATAAGCTACAGCTGCATGCCAAATATTAGTACTATTATTACTTGGAGGCGACCTCCAAATGATTCTGCCTCCACAATTTTTTCTGGAGCCAGCCACCAATGGCATCCGCCTTTCTAATGGCGTCAGCCTCCAAAAAATAACTTTGGCTGCAGCCGTCAATAGAAGGGCTGAAGCTACTGGAGGCGGAAGAAAAAACATTTCGCTGCTAAAAATTGATTGGGAGGCCGTTGCTAACAGCTTCTGCCTCCCTAAAAAGTCGGCCTTTTGGCAGAATGTTACTTTGCCGCCGGACGGCATTATCAACTCTGGTCGTAACAACCACTCTAAAGGAAATAATTTTTTTTTTTTTTTATATAGATATTTTATTTATTAATAGCTATTAATAGCTTATTTTTTAATAATTTAATAATATTAGTAATTTATTAATAATAATTGTTCATAAAACTGTTGTCTGGAATGAACTAATTTCAATTAGTCTCTTCCAGACAAAATTATTCCTATATTATTCTATTATCTAACAATTATTCTAGTTAGTCATTTCTATAAATAACTTTCATTTTGGTTAGAATGGTTTTTAACAACAATCACCCTGAATAAAAAAAAGCCAAAATTTAAAACTTAGAATAAAATTGCAAAATACAGAGCCATTTCCAAAACAAGAACAATAAACCAGAAAGTCTTTTAAAAAAAAACTTTTAAATAGCTGATGTTAATAACATCAAGATTAATTTTAAAAAAAAAAGTTAAGTTAAAAAAGTAAAAGTAATTAACTTAAAAACAGTTAATAACTTTTCAGCCGCTTATTTTAATTTATTTAATTATTAAATAAATTAAAATAATTAAAATAAAATAATATATTAAATTAATATAGCGAGTTTAGTAGGATGGTTCAAAAAAGCACACTTTCAAATTTAAAGTTATATGATCGATTTCGAAGAAAAGTGCCTTGATGTTAATTTATCATACAAATAAAATAACTTCAAGTCCTTTTTATTTCAGTAATTTTTATTTACTTTTTTTACTTTAAATTTTCAAAAATTTAAAGTAAAAACGTTAACAAAAGTGCAAATCACAATATTTAAACAACCAGATTCCAATCACATATTTAAAATCAGGCCCGTAGCAAGCTTTTTGTTTTTGTTTGAGATTATAACTTTATGTAACGACATGGAGCAAACTCCAAACATTGATATATTCATATTTATGTAAAGCTTTTCAAAAATATTACGATAATCAGAGTCTATTAACAATAAACCTTTAGTGTGAGAGCGATGAATTTGTAACATTTATATATAAGTACATTTTTTTAACATTTTAAACTAAATTTAGATTCAATAAAAGTCTCTAATGTCATGCAGTATTCTTTTAGTGTTCAAAAACTATGACCATATAAATTTTGAGTGCCCTTCCCAATCATTTAGGGGATTTAAAATATTATCTTTAATTAAGTCTTAAGTTCCTCTCTGACAATTAAATTCTGTTCCTTATTCGTAAGTTCGGATCGAAAGTCAATTTAACTATTTTTTCGCGAATAAGTAATCAAAACTAATTAATGTTAAAATTTAAAATTATTATCATTGCTTCAAACTGATGATTCCCTTATTACAGATTACCGCAAAAAATTTCAACTTTTGAACAATTTTTTTGGCTCTGTTTTTGTTACTGACAATGGTATTGCATCAGTCTTAGATTTACCAAAACACTAAAATTCTTTAAATAATATTATATTTTCGTACAATTCTGTTGTTTCTCATCTACAAAAGCTTCCACCCAAATCTTCCAAATCCCCTGATGGATATTCTGCCATATTTTTAAATTCAATTGAAAATGTTATTGCTATTCCTTTTTCTATTCTGTTTGAAATGTCAATTTCCAAAAATGTTATACCTAGGATCTGGAAAACCGCAATATTATGTCCAGTATTTAAAAAAGGAAACTCGTCGTTATCCACAAGTTATAGACCTTCTTCTGTGACATGTATTGTCTGTAAAGTTATGGAATCAATTATCACGGAAAACGTTACAAGTTATTTACTCCTGAATAATTACATTTCTGTGCATCAGTACGGTTTCTTAAAACACAGATGTTGACAACATTAAATGAGTGGACCACTGCTGTTAATAATAAAAAGATAGTTTATACCATCTTAAAGAAAGCCTTCGATTCTGTGTCTCACTCTAAGTTACTGTTTAAACTGCGTTGTTACGGTATTAAGTATGAGTTGCTAAATTGGGTTACAAACTTCTTGACAAATCGTTCTCAACGTGTTTGTATTAATCATTCATACTCAAACAGCATTCATGTAAAAAGTGGAATACTTCAAGGAACTGTTTTGGGACCCATTTTATTTTTAATTTTTATAAACGGTATAACCCAGCGAGAAAATATGTAAATAATATCAACCGTGTAAATACTTTAAAGAGAATTTCAGAATGATCAAATAACACTACCGAACAGTCATTTTGTATCGGAACCAAAATTAGTCATTTATTACGGATTTCCACCTGCTGAATTCAAAAATGACATTTAAAATGACATATTAGCTCTAGTTTAAAAAATACAAGCAAAAATTTTCTCTTAAGTATTTTAAATTTTGATATTTTGGAAATAAAAATTATTTTTGACTACCCATGTTTTATTTATGTTTAAAACTTATGATATTATTTATGTGCGTTTGCCAAAGTTTTGGTGTAATCTATTCTTAGTATCTTTTTTTTTTTTCATTTACTAGTGTAATATTTGACAAATCAACATGCCAATGAAGAGTTTAAATTTAGTGGACAATTTTCGCTACATTTGTGGTGAAATAACATTTTCCTCACAGAACATGACACCACTTGCGAAGACTGTTTACCTGTATTACTTCAATATGAAGGTAGGGGACCAGGACAAGTCATGGGCTCCACATATTTGTTGTAGCTCTTGTTCGGGTACACTACAAGAATGGTTGAAAAATAAAAAAAGATTTTTGACGCACAGATTGAGTCAAACAGAACCAAGTTAAATTAATCAAGATCTGGACTTGTCAAAGGAAGAGGTAAAATTTCTAGTGTCAAGACAAAAGAAATGGAATTCCTTCCAATTTGATGTCAAAGTTTCACAGAACAAAATCTGCTTTTTTTTTGAGAAGAAAAATAATCTTGTTGTTGGCATTGATGTCTTTGGATTAATGTATTTTTTTAATTTGAACTATGATCCAACTGAATGGAGATTATTTATAAACTAATCTTAGCTTAGCTTGAAAGCTGTATTACTGCACACTGGAAACAGTCTTATATAAAAATGAAAGTTTTCCTGAACTCAATTATTTACAATGAACACAAATAGAAAATTTGTTATTATCTAAAAGTCATTGCAATACATTTAGAAATGCAATTAGGGTAAACTAAATACTGCTGCCTTTTGACGAAGTTTTGAAGGGAAAAAAAAAAAGAACTTTGGGAATTAAAAGAATAATAAAAAGTTATATAAATGAACAAAAAAAGTTTTGCTGTAATTTAAAATAAAACGCTTTTACTTTTTTTTGGCGCTTTTTTATGCGCTCGCCAAAGTATTAGCAGGCATGTTGGCAAGCACGAAAAGATTTGAGCGCGAAAGCGATTGCTAAACAAAGAAGACTGTCAACTTGGATGTAACATGTCCCTTAAGATTTATTTCCTCTACTCAAACATCGGTTTCTTTCCCCTCACCCCCTCCTCCCACAACTTTGTGTGTGGGAGGGGGGCGGGGTATTGAATATCTCAGAAACTAGAGCTAATAAAAAAATTTCGTTGTTATATTCTTCTTTCTCAGCTCAAAATTAGTATAATTTGAATAAAATTGCTAAATATATAAAAAAAAAAAGTTTTTTATTGTTGCACTGTGTAATTGTCAACTCAATATATCTACCAAAAAATGTTTTCACCTGTGATACGGAAAGAGTCTACTACCAGAACATTCATACTTATTGGATATCGACACGCCTATCAAATCAATTGACTCAATCCGAGATATTGGGATATTTATTTCTTCCGATATGAAATTTTCTAAACACTGTTCTCACATTGCTATCAAAGCAAGTTCTTGTGCTTACTTACTCTTAAAGTCTTTCATCAGTAATGATTCCCATCTTTTGATAAGAGCCTATAAAGTTTATATTCGATCAATTTTAGAGTCATGTACCCCCTGCGTGGAATCTGTATTTCTTAAAAGATATACGTCGGGTAGAAAAAGTCCAGAAACATTATACAAGAATTGTCTGCAAACGGTGTTGTATTCCATATAAAGATTATGCTTCAAGACTTGATGTCTTCAATCTTGACTTTCTTGAATGCCGGAAAATAAAATTTGATCTTTTAATGACTTATAAGATTATGCACAACTTAGTTGATTTGCCTTTTTCTGAGTTTTTTACTCTCGCTCCTACTCATTATTCAACTAGATGTCATTCCCAAAAATTAAGATCACGTAACAACAACATCAATGATATAAGGAGATTTTTTTTTCAGTGAAAGAGTTACTAAGATATGGAATTCTTTCCCTGATTATTTGGTGTATTCCTTTTCATTGTCTCTATTTAAATCGAATTTAAAAACATACAATATTCAGAGACACTGTTTATTGTTTTAAACTTGGTGTGACTAATTCTGCAATTACTTGTATCACCATTTTGTTTTTATTTAAATGCAAATAAATTGAAATAATAATAATAAAAAAAATGACGCGGACTTAAAATTTGTTGAAGAATAACGAAGAAAATTAAGTTTTGACAAATGACTTTAGTCTATAAGATCATTTGTATTTTTTAAACAATATAATATTGTTCAAATTATCCTTATTTTTATCGTTTTTGATTTGATAATTATCAGATAAATTTTTTTTCAAATTAAATTTCGTCATTGATTTTTTTTTTTTTTTTTAAAAAAAAAGACACTTTAATGCAGTGGTTGATTTTTAGTTTTTATAGTTTTTTATATTTCTAAATTTGTCGTTACATATTATTACTTTTTTTTTGAAGAAAATACGAATGGCGGGGTCAACATGAAGATAAAAATAGTCTTACTGCCAAGCCCCTCAATATCCGTACATAATTTGATTATGTAGGGATATTGAGTACATAATTCATTAAATATTTGTCATTAAAAATTGACAATCATGTGTTTTTTTTTAAGTTTGAGTTTAATGAGTTTATTTTAGTTGATAATTATGGTTTTGTATATTTTGGGAATATATCTAAAAAATAATCTTTGCGTAGCTGAAATACCAAATTCTCCTATTTTAGTATGATATTTTAGAAAAAGAGAAATTTGGGGTAGAGACACTAAATGTTTTAGGGTATTTTTTTTTTCCAGGCTCGAATCACATGATGCGTAGATTAAGATTATTTCTTAATCTACGTATAAATCATTGCTTAGCAACACCTCGGATTATTCGTAAATTACACAGTGGCGTAGCAAAGTATTTTTTGTCAGTAGACATACGTGGCTAATGTGCCCAATTTCTGTTTCTCTGGAACAATAACTTTACTTAAAAAAAAACAAAAAAAACAAAAAAAACTCTTTAAATATATCTTAGGGCTCCTAAACTTTGCGTCTCTAGGTTCAGTTGCTTGTGGGACCGTAAGTTTTGTTTATAATGGCAAAAATCTTTACAAAATAAAGCGTCAACTTAAAAAGTTCAGGGCTCTTTAATCTTCAGGTCATGGTGTTATAGCCTCCATAATTCAGGATAGGTTTAAACTTTCTCTCCTTAGTTTTCAAATAATAAATACATTTACGCAAAAAACTTGTTAAAAAGAATTAACTGTTATTCCAACTATTTTCCTTTCAAATAAACTGCCTTTCTGAGTCTCCCACGGGTGTAAAAGCCTTCATTTAACTGCTTTTTTGAGAGTGAATATTTTTGAGACGGTTTAATTCAGAGAATGTTTATTATAGCTGAAACTATCATGGACTAAAACTAGAGAGGGTTTTTATCGTGGGCGGAAACCTATTAGTGATATTTTCAAACTTTACAGCAAAGAAATACCTAAAACCGGCAAATTAAATGTAAGTGTCTTAAAGTTTTTGCATTACTTTTGTACAAGATCCTGTCAAAGTTGTTGTATAATTCAAGTAAATTTATCTATTTATTTTGTTTTAAATTATTTTTAATTTACTTAGCAAGTTATATAAAATGTAACTTATGTATTTAAACTTTTTTTTATATAATTTTTTTTTAATAAAGAAAAATTGTTAATAATTTTCGCTAAATAAAGTAATTTTTTAATAAATTTTGCTAATTGTGTATTTTAATAATTTAGTAAGGAAATCACTAACCTTATCTCTTTATACCTGAAAAAAACCCAGATTGCCAAATAATTAAAAGATAATAACTAACTTGCACAGATTGTAGTTTTGTGTCTAATCGTCTCGTGATTGGTACAAGTTCTTTTCTTTATTCAAGTTGTCAAACTTTTTATTGTCGACTCATAATTTTAAGATTCTTAGAGTCAAACAATTATAAATTTGATCTACATATCGATGAGAGTTATGGTTAATTATTAAGACTATTTTTTTTTTTAACATTTTGGTAAAATATCTAAATGTAATTGTAGCTGAATTATTCAATTCTAAAATGATTGATCGAAGGTATGTAAGGTGTCATTTTGGTTAAAACAAAAATGTTAAGTTTATATTATTAGTATTAATTATTAAATATACAATATTTAAAAACTAAGTATATAATAATTTAAACTTTTTTTGAATCAGGAAAATATTTAGTTGAATAAAAAAGTTGTCATTAAATTGTGTTATAAAAAAATATTGACAGAAATGCAAAAGTTATTTGAAATAAATACTAATTTTTTTTAATACTTTATCTTGAACTAAAATTTTCCAGATTTAAAAAAGTTTAATTTAAAGTTTATTACCAACATTACTTTTTCTACTCTATCAATATTTAAATTTTTACGCATCAGTTAAGAACATAACACTGACAATAATATATTTTACAAATTCATAATGGTTTCTGAGTCATCATTTTGATTGAAAAAATAACCATGTAACAAACTCTTAGACTTCTCTTAGGCTTCATCCATGATAAATCATACAACCTAAAAATTCCCGCATTTATATTCCTATATATAAATCTACAACTCCAGTTTACAACATATTCTTTCTTTTAGGTGTATCTTCTTTTAAGTGATGACGTAAATATATTTGTATTTTGTAAAAAAACAGACATTTTGATGGTTATTTTGCTTGAAACTACTATATAACTCTAATTTAAACATAAAGTTGTGAACTGGAATTTAAGATCAACTAGAAAGCTTTCTTTGTAAATAATATTATTATATAAAAACGTCGTCATGTAGTCTATCAAGCTAATTAGTTTTAGTTTTAGTAAAAGTTTTTAAAAGGAATTGAATTTTAATATCTATATAACTTTTATCTAGCAGGTTTTATAAAAAAACAAATAATATATGTTCGAACTTTATTTTCTATTTAACGAAATATACTAAAAATACTATTATATAACCCTAATTTAATGCTAAAGATTATATTTTTTATGCAACTTTTTGAGATAAATAATCATTTGCGGACGTTTTGGATCAAGTTTTGATAAATTTTGGTAAATTTTAAAAAAAGCATTTTGGCAAAAAACAGTAAAAAATAACTGCCGTGTTAGCTTTTATGCTCTTGAAAGTTAGGTTTGGCACCATACAAAATGGTATATTTGTTTAAAAAAAATAAAAAAGTTTATTTTATTTCCTATTTTTCTATATTTTACAAAAAAAAACTTGTTTTGTTTCGTATTAATTTTTGCAAGAGTGATTTTATCGTATTTTTACTGGACGATGCAAAACAAAATAATAATAATTCGTAAAAATAGTCAGTTTATTGCAAAGCTACCTCAAGTAGCTTCACAATAAGTTCTTATAATTTTTAATTTTCTGCAAATCTAATTAATTCATCCTTTAACACATTCATTTCTCATAAATATGTCCCAATTTTATATATAACTTAAAAAGTAACTTGAAAATACCAAGTATTCATCTTTCGCATTTAATAGTTATTGAAATTAATTAAGTTAATTCTGAAAAGGGCTTAACTAATCAGTGGTAATTTTAAAGCAAACATCCAACGTTTACGCTGAGATGATAAGGATCCAGACTGATCTTGAGCGTTAACAAAAATAAAAAGTTGCAATCAAGCGCAAAAAGGGTAGCGCGCACTTACAGTATAAGCTATCCTTTTTATAGCAGCCTTTTAATTTACTTAAAATCTTTATTTTTTTTTTTAACGCTTGATACCAGGTTGGATTCTTTCTAGCAGATAGAAATGATAAGGACTTGTGACGTCCGTAAGACATTATATAAACGTCCATACATGGACATTTATATAATGTCTTACGGATGTCACAAGTCCGTAGGACGTCCATAAGACATCCAGCGGACGTTCTATCCCCGCTGGGTTATTACCTCAGCGTAGTCGGTTGGATGCTAGGTTGTAAAGTTGTGGTTAGACTGCGAACGTTTGGGGCCCTCATGCAAATTTAAGGAACTTTTTTTTTGTGTATGGAGGGTTTTTTTAAGATTTTATGGGCTCTAACCCGCTATCTACGGCTGTGAAAAAAAAATTTAGTATGCAATTTTTACGTTTTTACAGATTTTTTCATAATAAAGAATGTAATTAGTAGTTTAATACTATAATAGTGTTTGTTATTTATGGTTTAAATAAAAAAGTTATGATATAAGGGGCAATATTATCATCAGTGTTTAAAAAGTGTTTTAAAAAAAAAATACTTAAAATTCATTGATGAAGAAGTTGTGTTGTTAGTCATAGAGACAATCAAAATAGCTACAATTTTTCATTTGGCTTTACCATCGGCAAAAATAGTTTAAACGTAGTCGACTGGTGACCGGTTAATCATTTACCATAACACGTGGTAAAGTTTCATGAGTAATCTTTGTTAAATAAATGTTTTGAGACAATAAAAAATGCATTTCATTGAGTGACAAAATTTATCAAAAGTTGATGTAAGTTCTTCAAAGAAGATAATCTAATCTTAAGAAAATATCTTATACTACCTGTTATATATATATATATATATATATATATATATATATATATATATATATATATATATATATATATATACACATTGTAAATATTACTAAAGACTTTTTTAACAATAAACTGTGTACTATTTTAAAAATTCGAAGATTCAAGTTGAGCGCGAATTTTTATTTGTCAAGTTTTTTTATCTCAAAACGTTTTTTTTTTTAATAAATCTTAATCAAAAAAAGTACTGCTTGAATACCAATAACAAGTTGTTGGTTTTTTCTCATCATCGACATTTATTTAAGGACATTAGAATTTGGTTTAGAGAGTGATTGCCTAACCTGGTTTAGACTTCTGCGCAAGATACGAGATCGATAAAAATAAATTATCGGGTTTGCTAAAGGTTTAGTTAACGCCAATATATGTGCCCATATATAAAAATAGCGAGTCCATTTCCAAGTAACCGAATCGCTGTTAAGTTGCTACAAATATAATATTGCAATCAATGGTAAATATGCAATACACGTGGACGCATACACCATTACTGTAAATTTGTTCATTTTTATATCTTTTCCATCTACTTTCTCAGTCGATATATTAAGAGTCTTTATACTGCATTCATTTTTTTGATGATTGTTTCCGTTGAAACTTGGGTTTAGTGATGATATTTTACGTCTGACCAATATCACTTGGATGTGCAGTCGGGTATGAATATATAAGATAATAACAATCACCATTGGGGAAGTTGATATAATAAACAGTAAATGAAAATCTTTCATGTATGTGAAGCTAATAAATGTGACAAGTAGAACAGTTATTGCAATAACAATCACACATTTTATGTAAAACCTTGAGTTTTCATGTAAGTATTTTTGATAAAAAAAAGGTTTAAAAATTGCTAAGTAACGATCAATTGAACTCAAGAAGACTGTTAAGAATGATATTGTTCCGAACAAATAAGTTGTGATTATTGTAAAAATAAGTAAACTGCATTTTTGAGCGCATGAAATTGACATAATCAAGATTATTACCAGTGGAATAATTGAGAAGATTCCAATTAATAAATCCCAAAATGATATAATGGCTAACAAAGTGTTGGAAACCGAGCGCATATTTCGGAAGTAAAAGGTTATTCCAACAATATAAACATTCATGATAACAACTGGAATAGATATAATCAATAGTAAACAAATAATTACATATACGCTTCCATTAGTTTGTGCATTAGGCACGAAAAGTGCAACTTTCGAACAATTGATGACGTAAAAAGACTCATTGAAGACAAGTTTTGACAACGTAATAACACTCATCTTACTTAGTTTCATTTAAAAACTATTTAAATAAATTTGATAAAGTATCTTATTACAATAACGTTACCATTAACGTTACAGCCAGCTTGTGAAGAAAAATTGCATACAAAAAACTGGTAAAAATAATGCTAGCTGATGAAATTGCGCACTTAAGCAGCAGGTAAGAAAAGCAGAATTGCGAATGTTTTCTTGTTTCTGCAATTCAAAATATATATAAACGTTTTTGAAAAATGTCTTAAAAATTACCTTTGATTTTAACTTTTTCTTTTTTAACAACTTTTTATTTCAGTTTAAATAAATTTAATTAATATTATGAAAAGAGTAAGAAACAAATGTTTAAGTAAGATTTGTAAACGTTAATTGTGAATGTTAAAAGATAATATTTATCGGAAAAATGTAAAGGAAGCTAAAACCTACTTCTCTACAAAAAAAAAAAAAAAAAGCAAACAAACATCAACAAAAAAAATGCCAATAATTTTCAGATGTCCTTTTATGGCTAAAACTGTTTTCAAACGTTTATAGTCTTTTCATTTTCAGCCTAAGTATATTGTTTTATTTTTGAGTCAAAAATAAAAACAATATTTTTAGGCCGAAAGTAAAAAGTGAAAAAATCGAAAATGAACCGAAAATGAAACAATCAGTCAAAATTTGACTGATTTTTTTTTATTTCAACCATACTTTTTTTATATTTAACCGATATATCAGATAATGTTCTTTTCAACCGCCTATTTTGTGTTTTTGTTATTTTTTTAATATATATTTTGCTCTTACATATATTCACACTAAACACATATTGCATAAATAAATATTGACCGGTGCAAAGAAGAAGACATTGCCGCTACACCAAGTGAGTGACACCAAGCCCCGTTTACATGTTATGCGTGTTTATAAACAGAAAAATAAAGTATACAGAAAACGTTAAAAATACATAACTATTCGCAGGAATAGAATTCTATAGAATTTCTATAAACTTTTGAAACATATGGCCTATAGAATCTCTATAGAATTTCTATAGAATGTTTATTAACTTCTATAGAAATTGGTATAAAACTTTTTTTTCTATAAAAAAAAAGTAGAAAAAAAAAATTCAATAGGAATTTTTATAGAAGTTAACAGAAACTCTATCGAAATTTAATAGAATTCTTTAAAATTTCTATAGGCCATATGTTTCAAAAGTTTATATAAAATTCTATAGAGCTTTTTTTCCTGGGTTGTAAAATACTAAAATGTCTTTATACGTATTTGTTAGAAAATATTATTCATGTTTTAAAAATGAATAATAATATTTAGTAAATTGCGAGGTTAGAATTATTTTGTTCTACCTCCACAAAATAAAAAAATTGAGTTAGATCGATTCTTGTCATTTTTATAATTAAATATTTAACTTTTACAAATTTTTACTATTTATACTTGACATTGCATTTTGTTTTACCTCCTTAATGTAATTTATAAATTAATATTATAATGTGCTATCTCAATCAATCAATCAATATATATTTCGTCAATGAACAAAAAAGAAAGAAGATTTTACAATGTACTCGTAAAATAAAAATAAAATAAAATATATTTTTTAAATTCTGACAGGAGCAAGCAGAAGACAATACATCTTATCATCTTGCCCCTTTAATAGAAAAATAGTTAACTTTATTTACATGATTAAGTTCGTAAAATCTATAATTATAAAATTAGTTTATTATAAAATTACATATTTTTGAGTTAAGTATACATATTCGTATTAGTAAATACATAAAAATACGACTTAAAAATACAAAAAAATATTTTTATTGGTTAGATTTAACAAATGTTGTTTCACAGTTTTTTTAAATGCTTTAATTGAGGCTATAGATTTTATGTCATTATTCAGGATTGAGTTCCACAGACGTAGACCCCGACAAGTAATAGAGTAGTCCGATTTTTTAAGTGTTGTTGATGGTATGTAAAAATTGTCAATAGAATATCTTGTTAAGTATCTATGATTAATTAAAGAGAAATGTGGCTGAAAATATGATGGAAGCATGTTATTGTGAAGTTTAAACATAAACTTTGATGTCCTATTCCGTATGAATTTGATGTCCTATTCCGTAAAAATACTGCAGTAAGTTCATTTATAAGGAGTAATTTATTTTATAGTAATAAAGTTACGACACAATAAATTCTGTCTGGATATAATATTATGTTTTAGATAATTAAAAAGTATGCTATTTTCAGAAAGTTTGCATATATTTTAATGTCGTATTCCGCATCAATACTAGCCATTCCAGACGATTTTTTTATAATTTAAATATTCAAATATAATTAAAGCCATTGTATAGCGCTTGGTTTGATTTAAAAATTGAGGGGTCATTCGGCCTTTGAATTAAGCGGATTAAAAGTTATTTAAGTTTTTGTAGTGAAAAAACAGGTGATTTTTTGACAAAAGGTACAGGGCTTAAGTATGGAAAATTTGCTGCAAAATGGCACCGAAAATGAGAGTATTATTGACATTTGAATAACTTTTGAACCAATGATACATTTGACTTCAAATTTTCCATAGTAGCCAACCAACTATAAAGAATTAAAGTTCCAAAAAAAATAATTTTTAATCTGTCGGGATTGACCAAAACCATCTATTTTACAGACCGAGGGTTTTTACTAATGTATATGTTTTTGGGGTCATACTGACTTTTGAATAACTTTTAAATCGTTATTACTTTTGACTTTAAATTTTTCATAGTGATCAAACTACTATAAGAAAATAAAAATCCAAAATTTTTTGCTTTAAAAAATGTTTCGCCATTTTCCAGAATCATCTATTTTATAGCCTGAAGGGTTTTATATTTTTTTCTTATTTTTGAAGAATAAAATATGGGGTCATATTATAATTATACCATGCGAATATGCATAAAAGAATCACGGAATCCAAAAAATTCATCATTTGAAAATTAGCGCATAATTTACAGACTGGACAGTGAAATAATCACATAAATTACTGTTTGGTCAGTAAATTGCTGAAAATGGGCTGTTCAAACAAATTAAACATATCATTTTAAATAGTTTGTAATTTTTTTTAACTTTTTGGTATTTTTACACCATTATTACATTTGACTTGAAATTTTAAATAGTGATCTAGTTTTATTAAATCTGTCGGGATTATTTAGAATCGTTTATTTTACAGACTAAAAGCTTTCTATTTATTTAATTGTGTTATGAAGAAAAAAAATCAGGGTTGCACTATGCAAAAATGCATAAACGAATCATGGAATTTAAAAAATACATCATTTGAAAATTTTGCATAATTTACAGACCTGCCATTAATCTTATTGCATAATTTACAGGCTGGTCAGTAAATTACATAAAAAGAGATGTACAGACTAATTAAATATATTTGATATTTTTGAACCGTTATTACAATTGACTTGAAATTTTAAATAGTGATCCAGTTTTTATCAAATCTGATGGGATCATACAAAATCGTTTATTTTACAGACTGAAGTGTTTTTACTTTATAATTATGTAATGAACAACAAAAATTAGAATTACAATATGCATAAAGGAATCATAGAATCTAAAAAATACATTATTTCAAAATTATTTCATAGTTTAAAAAAAACAAACCTATGTTGCACAAACTATTTCCAACTGTTATTACATTTGACTTGAAATTTTTGCAGGTGTGATAAAAAAATGAAAACAACATTAAAACAAAAAATTGAACGCTTTTCTAAACGAAGCTTTTTTAGGTAAGGATTCTTAAGTATCAAAACATACACACACATAGATATACATATATACACACATACACACACACACACACACACACACACATACACACACATACACACACACACACTCACACACACGCACACACACACACACACACACACGTATATATAACATCTAAGTTATTTAATTCTTGTTTTTAGATTAAAAGACTTCTGCACGTAAATAAACTTCTTTTTTTTTTGAATAAGTGGAATAGATGTGATGTGAAACCATCGAATTGATAAGCAATTATCACATATCTAAGAAATAAACCAAATTTGATTGCTTAAAATTTTGTTTTCCATTAACAATTAAATAATGATGTTATGAAAATTCTATTTATGTATATATATAATATACATATATAATACTCATTTATCAATCTTTGTCTTTTTGTTTGTTTGTTTTTTTGTCCCTTTAATTTTCCACAAATGCAACATAATTTGTCTTGCCAATGTTTTATACCTGAAAACAAATTAATTCTAGTTTGAACATATTTTCTTACATTTTTTTTTCATTTTATATTGAATTTATAATTTTTATTTGAAATTAGTTAACAAAACTCCTCTATCTATAAGATATTGTAAAATCTCCTTTCTATAAACATCTACTTCATTAGTTGGAAACAACTGTAATAGCTCCTCATTATTTAAGATTATGTTGCTTTAAGGTAATACCCTATTAATAAAGTTAATGGTGTTATATATTTCCAGCTAGAAGATAATATAAACTGATCTTGTTTGAGTATACTTTTTATTTATTTATTTTTACTTATTCATTACACATTATTAGTCCTAAAACTGAAACAAATAAAAAACAATTCTCTGATGTTTTCATTCATAGAAAAAGTTAATTCTGAACAACAATTCAAAATCTTATCTAAAATTAACTTTAAAAAAGACAATGCTTTTATAGAGTTGTCTTTGAACCTTTTGTAGATTCTGAGATATTTGAGCGATTAAATTCCAACTCAGTTAATATTCCTTTATATAAAGGTTCAAATTCTTTATATGATGTTTCAGCATATCTAAGCATTCAATTTTTTTTTTCAATTCTTTGTGATGAAGTAGTTGACTGTTCCAATACTGAACAAATTTCCCTTGTTTTAAGATATGTTAATTTAAATAATAAGATTTACGAGAATTTCTTAAGATTTATTGATTGATAAACTGGTACATTTGGTCTTAGTCTATCTCTAAATTTACTTAATACACTTTAAGAGACTTTTTAGACTTGATATTCAAAATTGTAGAGGCTAAGGGTATGATGGTGCAGGATTTATGGCAGGGGAATATAAAGAATTTCTTCTTCTTAAATAAAGCTCTTAATCATAATGCTTTTTTTGTTCATAGTGCAAGCCTTAGTTTAATTGTAGCAGCTGCATGTTCAAAGTGAAAATTAAAAAGTTCAAAAAGTGAAAAATCTTTGCCAAATAATAGAAATTTCTTATTTATCTAACTTATTTATCTCTCCTGATCGTAGTAACTGTCTCAAAAAATATTCAAGTCTAGACCAGGAAATAACAATAGGTACTTTTCGAACAAGATGGATTCAAAATCTGAGAGTTCTTGATATTTATTTTTTTTATAATTTTGTAATTGTTTTTCATCCTACAGAGGAAATGGGATTAAATGAATCAAAGGAATACAACAGTAAAACTGCTTCTTTTTTAAGATTATAAACAGATTTCTCTTTTATTATAAATTTCGTTATGACAAAACAGTAAATGGATTTTTATGCAGTAACTGTAACTGTTATGCAATAACTGTAAGTGTTATGCAATTACTGTAACTGTTATGCAATTACTGTAACACTTCAAACTAAATCTGTTGACATATCCGCGCAGTGTTTTGAAATAACTAATCAAAAAATCTGTTATTAGAAATAAAATTTAAAAAATTGATATACATCACACTGAAAGGTCTACTTTTGCTTTTAGTTTGCCTTTTGGTTTTAGTCTCTAAGAAGTGAAACCTAGATTGTGTAATTTCCAGGTTTACCAGGATAGTTATTCAACAAATACAGTTTGTGACTATTTTAAACATGCATTACTTCTCCATTTATTAAAAATCTTATTAATGAGCTAGATAATAGGTTTCCAGAAAATGGTATATTTGTTTATAAAGGTCTAGCAGCAGTTCCTGCAAATGTAACTTCCAGAATACAAGTTATGAAACCATGGAAATCTGATTTTTATGAATTTTTAAATTTCTATTCATCTGATTTGCCTCATTTTACTTCGATACATGCTGAGTTAGATTTATGGGAATTATTTATGAAAAACCAGTCAAATATTTCTTTTACTGTTGCTGGGCCATTGACAAGAGAGGTTTTCCAAATATTAGAAAAACGTTTATAATACCAGGAATAATTCCAATAACAACTTTTGAATGTGAAAGAAAAAGTATTTCAATTATTATATATGTATATATGTATATATATGTATATATATATATATATATATATATATATATATATATATATATATATATATATATATATATACATATATATGTATATATAATAATAATATATATATATATATATATACATATATATATATATATATATATATATATATATTATTATATATTATTATATATTATTATATATATTATATATACATATATATGTGTATATATATATATATATATATATATATATATATATATATACATACATATATATATATATATATGTATGTAATATATATATATATATATATATGTAATACATATATATATATGTAATACATATATATATATATTACATACATATATATATATATATATATATATATATATATATATATATATATATATATATGTTAAATTGCTACAAACCATTAAAATAAACTAAGTAGCGGTAAAAACCAGAAGCCTTTTAAAAATAATATTAAGTTATAAATCATAGTAGATACTTACAGTTAATTTTTTGGTTAATTATTACTTTAATTATTAGTACTTTATTATATAACAGTATAAATTATACATTTTAATTATCTTATATTATTTAATCCTATTACAAAATATAAATAGACTTTAAAATATTGTATTATATAAAAATATTTATACTATATATTTGTGTATTACGCAATATATAAAAATTTATACTTGTGTGTTACATATATACTATATAACAAAGTGTAATTTAAATGCATTATAAAAGTATAATTTTTAATCTTGCTAAAAGTTAAATAAGTAACATAAAGTTTGACATATAATGCTTAATTTTGCAGTAACACACTTTGATGCTTGTCATAAATACTGCTGTATACGCTATCAAAAAGCAGACAGAACACTTTCAGTTACAGCTTTGATACTCATTAAAACATTTGTTTTACCGAACTATATAACATTACTAATCCATCCTTTGCGACTGGAATATGCAACACCTGTAACAGAGTATTATTACTATATGGAAAACTCTATGTGGAAACTACTCGATCTCTTTGTATACATCCACTTGCAGCATCATGAGTAGTTCTCTCAGTCCTAACCAGAAGTAAAAATATCTGTGATTGTACTATCTGCAAAATAGTTGAATCAACAAAACCTGGAACTAAACCTATATGTAGACCAAGAGTTCAGGAAAAACCATTCAAAAAAATGTCTATAATTATATGTAATCAGTGCTTTCAATCCATTGATTCATTAGGAGGTCATACTTGTACAAAGGTTTTTGGTTCAACAAACCTTTGTGAGATGATTGAAAACTCCTTGAATCAAAAAGCATGAGAAAAATTAGCTGCAGATCAAGTTAGAGAAAAGTTTGATCTCAAATTGCATCCCTTAAAACAGGAGGACTATCATTTACAGTTTCAAAAAGATCAATAAAGTCTACTGCAGAATGGATTCACAAAGATTTGATGACCATTAAGGTTAATGGAAAGTTGTCTGGTTCAGTTATGGATGCAATATCAAAAGCAATGCGGGTTAAGCACGGATAAAAATCAATACAAGCTGGGATTAAAGAATTCATGGTTTATAACAATGGTTCTTTAGTAGAGTACTTCTCAGCAGTTGACCTTGATTTCTATTATTTGGAAACTGAAACTTTAATTGTGCGACCTTTTGTTCTTGATAAAGATGCGAAAGAACTCACCTGGAAAATGATTGAAAAAAGAAAACAAGACGCTTTTAATATTAAGGTGAAAATATTTATTGATGGCGGTAGGAGGTTTAACCTCGGAATTGGTACTATTGATGTGGCAAGTTACTTTAGTGATGATACCACCAAGAGATCAAACTAATCCAAGGGCATTTGTCCGAACCTGAAAAAAAGAAACGTCCGTTGACCTTGATTTCTATTATTTGGAAACTGAAAATTTAATTGTGCGACCTGTTGTTCTTGTTAAAGATGCGAAAGAACTCACCTGAAAAATGATTGAAAAAAAAAACAAGACGCTTTTAATATTAAGGTGAAAGTATTTATTGATGGCTGTGGAGGTATAAGCTCGGAATTGGTACTATTGATGTGGCAATTTACTTTAGTGATGATATCACCAAGAGATCAAACTATTCCAAGAGCATTTGTCCGAACCTGAAAAAAAGAAACGTCCGTTGATCAGACATTATTCTTAGGAATAGTCCCAAATATTGAGGAGAATCATGAAAACTGTGCTGTCTTTTTCAAAAAATTTTGACTTTAATTTGCGCTGATTTGAAACTACTTAACTTGATTTTAGGACTTCAAAATTATAGTTCAAAGTATCCTTGTTGCTTCTGTAATAAAAGTACATATTGTGTAGATTAGCTTTACTCTAGTGGAGATAAACAAACCTTTGGATCAATTAGAGAGCAAAATCTTGCTTGGAAACAAGGATGTAATTCTGACTCATCACTGAAAGAATTTTATAATTGCAAGAATCAACCACTTCTGCCAGGTGATAATGAAACTTTTCCAATTTTGTGAAATACTTTTTTGTGTACACTATAATCATACCTTGCTAATCATACCTTTTTTGAAACATAAACACTGTTGTGGGGAAGTGTGTTATATATTTTTCAATTTTGTTTTTTTGTTTTTTATTACAATATTTATAATGTAGATACAAATAATATAAAAAAACCAAAGTTAAGAAGTCAAGATATCTTTAAGAAATAAAAAATAAAAATAAATATAAAGAACGCGGATACTCAAAGAATACCATCAGGTGTTGTCACAGAGAAACCGCTATTGAAGAAATTAGAACGTATTTTTTTTTTTTTTTTAATTTTTCAATGTTTTCATTCTTTGTATTTATTTATTTGTTTTCAATTTCTTTTTATTACAAAGTTAAATTTAATAATAAAAGTGTATAAAGTTCGTAATATAATATTATAAATAAACATACAAAATTACAATAGAAGAGTTCTAAAACTTAAAAACTAAAACATGTTAAATAATTAACCAAAATAAAAAAATGTTACACAATTGCTTGTTGATAAAAAATTAATAAATAAATAAAAAAGAATGTACATTAAATATATGCATATACTAATAAAGATAAGGGATTTTCAAAAATTCAAAAATAGATTAGTATATTTTCAGTTTAAAAAATGAGTTTTTTGAGATTTTGTTTAAAAAAATCAAAATTACATTCATGAGAAAAATCTTTAAAAGTATTTAGAACTATACTATTCCATAAAAATAGTCCGCGAAATTAAATAAAAGATTTTCCAAAATTAGTTTAAGAAAATGGTTGTCAAACTAAATTATCATTTCTTAAAATATATTTATTTCTATCTCTTTGTAAATACAAGTTACGAGAAGAAGCGGGTGATAGGTGAGTCTTGCATTTATACATAAAACAAAGAATATTAAAAACATTTAACTCATATATATTGAGTACTTTTATATCATATAAAAGAGGCTTGGCGTGAGCAAAACGGTCCTCGAAGTTAATAAGGCGTGCTACATGCTACATGCTTCTTGATGAGTTTGAACTCAAGACTCTGCGAAAAAAGGAAAGACATGAAAGAGTTAAGCAGTTTAATGATAAGCTCAAAAAAAACACACACACGCAGCTGAAAATATCCCTCAAAAAGTTATCAATAAAGTGATTAAGTATATTTTTTTATATATATTTATTATTTTGAATATATAATTTAATCCCTTTAGATGAAACACTACTAAAGGACCTTGTTGCTGTTTTAAAAGGAAAGAAACTCGTTGTCCATTTAATAGGAAGCTTGTTAGACAGCTGGAAGACGAAAAATAATCAGAGAGATACCTGTGAGAAAATTGCAGTTAGTGTTATAAGTCCAGATTTCGAAAATAGAGATGACTTCTTGCTTAGCATTGCACAGGCAGAAAATTTATTTGGGTCAGACTCATTCAATCCTCAATCTCTTGGAATACTAAGACATTGTCGACAATATTGTGTTACACAACTGCATCCAAAACTAAAAAATTTGCTGGAGCAGTTACAATCCTATCAACTATCCTTAATACTTGTCCCATCTGGTGCATGTGTCGTCACCATATTATTGATGCACATTTTAAAAATTTTGTGATTCAACTAACAGATGCTAAAAATAAGTAATCAAAATCTTTTTATGCGCTTACAGAAGGCATGGTTAAAGGTTATTATAAAGATTGATCTATCATCAGATAATCTGATTAGGTTTAATGGGACTTCTATAGATTTGGATCATCTTTCTAAAATATTGCCAAGGAAACATTAATGTTTGGGAAGACTGCACTAAATAAAAATGTTTTCGAGAAAGAATGCTTCAAACTTCTTTGTCAACTTTATATTAACTACCTTGGTGGATATGTTTTTGCTATAAAATTTCATCAGCTAGGAGCTTGCCATCAAACAAGATTCATGGCAGATGCAATTTATTTGCTTAAATTCAAAATGACAAATGACGTCTCAAGCATCATGAATGAAAGGAAGAAGAAAATGATTCAGTCAGCTTTATTTATATCTCTGACATACTGTCCTTGGTTCGTTAAAAGCTCTTATTATTAAAGTACCAGTTAAATATTTATCAGCTTTCAAGGACGTGTTTAACCGCAAAAACTCTTGCAGTTTCCAATTCATATAAATTTTATGAATTTACAAACCTAAAATGCCTCTAATTACAACACTGGTCGCACCGTATACAGTACTAATCACAACGTATAAAACACTAATCACAACTAATCATACCGTATACAACACTTACAGATTTAGTTGGTAATCAGAATTGAATATCTTGTTTCACCTAGACCAGATTGCGCATGCCTAAGTTAAGTTAGCTGCAAAAGGGGAATTTTCTCCTCTGGACAACTTTAAATTGTTTAAAAAAAATATGGAAGTCACCAATAACTATGCAGAAAGGAATATAAAATTGATCCAAGACTTAATTATGTCATTCCGAAACGAATAAATGAAGCAGAATGAATTATTGGTTGTCCGAAACAACAGAAAAAACCTTTTTCAACCTTTCTATCCACAGTTCTTTAACATATGTATCAAATATATTACAGTACATAATTTTTATTATAATATATGCTTAACAGAAAGAAATTGCTTTATTAATAAAAAAATTTTTTAAGTTTATTTAAATAAGGAAAAGTTTTACACGAAGCCCTTGAAACACCTTTTTTTTTTCAAAGTTGTTGTTGGTTCCTGGTTGCTGTGCAAACAAAAAAGATTGATGCAAATATTTGGTGTACACTATAATAAAAAATAAACACTATAATAAAAAACACTATAATAAAAAAAATAACAATGATTTAATAAATATAATAATCTTAATATCAATAATCAAAATTAAAACAATTAAAGTAAAATATTTCATTAAAAAATAACAATAAATGAACAAAACAAAAATTGTTCAATAATACTCACAAATAAAAACGTGTCACACACACAAATATTTAGTCACGAAATGTATAGAGTTTTCATAATAAATGACAATATTAAAATAAAAAAGTAAATCATATTAAGCAAACACATATAGTTAATCAAAAATAATAAAAATTTTTAAAATATTATTTTTTCTTTCTTCAAAAACGGAGCAATTTTTATATTTTATTTTAATTCCTTTTCGTTTTCAAATGTTTTTTTTCTTTTAATAAAAACATCAATTAATACGAGTTATCTCAAAACTATTTTTAATTTATTTGAAATTTTCGCTGGATTATAGTTACCAGCATCATCATCTATAATATCGTCAAGAAGATGTCTGATAATTACGTCAAGTAGACGCCGCTAGACTGTTTTTTATCTGAGCGTCTTTAATTCGCTTTTTGTACACATATATTTTTCATTTATTTTTAATGGATTCTAATAAAATAATTAATGGTAAAATATAAAATTTGCCTTACTTATTCTGTTTGTAATTTAGACATAATGTCTAACTTACTTAAATAAGTGCACCAACTTGAATGTAAGCCATTGGACTCTGCACTCCATATGCAAGTTGTAATGCTGCCTTAAGTTAGCGTTCCAATTCTGAATTCTTTTTTTTATATTTTTGTTACTAATAGAATAAATGCAACTGTTACTGCATTAGCAATATGATATTGTGATATATTAAAAAGATATTTACTTTAAAGTTGTATACTACTATATATAAATATCTATTAAAAAAAAAGATTTGAACAGTCTCACTTTCTATAGGATCCTCAGGAAGCTAATTTATTACATCTTTGTTTTTTATGATTATCGAACACTCTTTTTGTAGCATACTCTAACGTAATTAACACACATATTTAATTTTTAAATTTAGTGGTTTACATTATTTAGTTTAGAACAATTTTTAAAACATTTAACATTTTAAATCTCAAGGATTATGAAATGAAACAAAATAGAAAATAAATGAAATGAAATGTATACAAAATAGAAAATAAATTCATTTATTAAACATTTATAACGAATAAAAAAAAAGATGCTCTAAGAGAAAATAAAACAATAAAAAAAAAAAAAAAAATGATTGTAAATATATAAGAGATATTCAAGTATTTTATTCATATAAAAATATAATTATTATTCAATTATAGCCAGCTATTTAAGGCTTAAATAGCAAGTTTAAATATCTCTCTCCAGAAGTTAAAAAAATTTTGTAAACCCTGTCTTTATCTAAGACCATTTCGGTATAAATTGAGATTAAAGCTAGGTCATTCATTGAGTTTTTTAACACTCTACTTCTTGAATAAGTTTTTAATCTTATGGAAGTTTTTAATCTTACCTAAAATTAAATCTTTAAATAATTAAATTTTCAAGAAATGAGGAAATCGGTCATTGTCATCACTTTTGTTTTAAAAATACTAAAAAGACCAATTAGAGCTTGGCAGAAAATCTGTAGTATTGAAAGATTGAATGGATTTTACTTTTAGCACTTTTTTGCACTTTTAAAGATTTTAAATGTGTCCGAGTTTCCTGAAAAACTTAATGTAGTGAATAGAAATGTTTTGCTTTTTTTGTTAGAGACGTGTATTGATGGGGGTTTTGATTGATCTTTCTAAAGAGGCTTCCATAATCCAACTCTGCATGAATAAAGGTTAAATGCAGAGTTGAAATGATAGATATCTAGAAATTCCTAAAAGTAGATTTGCAAATCTTAGTTAATTTTTAATTGTCAATTTCAAGATTCTGAAATTTGAGACATGTCGTATTGCTTATGTTGGAGTCTAATTACAATTTAAAAAATTCAATCCATCAAATTTCGGTTAAAACTAAAGTTACATTGAAATAAAATTGAAACATCAATTATGAAGAGACTTTAGCTAAAACATTGATTAGTTTGTTTTACCAACAGAAAGATAATTATTTAAACACGCCTGCAATTTTCGACTAAGAGCACATTTAAATAATTAAGGACAGTCAATAAACGTTAAGAAATCGAGTATTATTACAATTATTATAGTTACGAGTATTATAGTTATTGCCTATATATCTTATTTTGATAGATTACTGTTTAAGATTAGTACAATCAGATGCTTTATCAGCTAAAATAGAATAGTATTTGCTATTATTGATTTCAGAAATAAGAATCTTCACAAAAGCCTCTTTATAACAATCCATAAGTTGATTTTGTGTGGTTTAAGAAATAA
The DNA here is from genome assembly GCF_022113875.1 of Hydra vulgaris. NCBI lineage: Eukaryota > Metazoa > Cnidaria > Hydrozoa > Anthoathecata > Hydridae > Hydra > Hydra vulgaris. The sequence goes on from NC_061165.1 coordinate 29,835,387, forward strand.
TGTGACTTTTTTAGGGGCTGATATTAAATGATTTTATAAGATAGTGTCACCTGCATAAATTCCGAAATTAAGTAGCTCGAAAATATTTCCTTCAACTCTTTCTTGAGGACTCTCTTACATTATAGTTTCCAATATTGTATTATATTTGATTCTAATTAATAATAGAATTAACTTATATATATTAATATTGTATTCTAATTAACAATAAAATCTTATAAGATCCTCTTTAATTAAAGCTTCAATTTGAAGATTAAAAATTTTTTTTTGAAGAAATAAAATGTAATGTTTTAATTATTTACATTTATAGCAAAAAACATTAAAAATTGTTTATATAGCTCTCTGGCTAAACTAATATTTACAGTACTAACCTGTTTAATAAAATAAAATGTTTTAGTTAAATGTTATAAAAATTTTAGGCGGACTTGTAAAGGACGCACTTCTATGAAATACTAATAACCGTTACCAAAACTGTCCCAATTCTTACGGTCAATTAATGAATGTATATTTCGTTGTGTCAATCCCTAATAGTTAGTCAAAGCATTTATATTTAATTTTATTCATTACTTATGATCAATTGATGAATTACATTTTAATTAATTTAATTAATTGATTTTACTAGGTCAGTAAAACATTATTTTCGAAAAAACGTGTTTTAAACTTAGAGGGGTGCGCCGTTTACAAGTCCGCCGAATTTTAAAACAATAAGCACAGAAACAGTTGTATTTAAGTAAACCAGTTACAATTATAAAAAGCATGTTATTTTTATTACAAATATAGTCAGTAAAAACATAGTTAAAAATTATACTTTAAAGCTACAAAAGTTTTGTCAAAACCTTGATCCATTTTAAAACATGGTATAAAAAAGTTTATATCAAGGCATTTTTATCAAGCCAAAAGTTTAACTATGAAATTAAACTGGTGAGATATTTAAACCATTTCGTTTTGTACACAATTCTTTTTCGTAACATTTAATGTTATGAATGTGAATCAATAGCATTTGGAACAGTTTTTTTCTCAAAACATATCCGCCAAATTACCAACTTACTAAGAAAATAATAAAGGCGCTTTGCTTACTTAAATATGGCCGGGCATAAAAAGACTAGGAAATAAGTACAGCCACAAGGCAAAAAACAATCTAGTCACGGGCTACGAGTGTTGACAGCACACGACTTTTCAATACAAATATATTACGTTAAAAAAAAAATAATTTAGTCAGTCTATGCCGTAAAATCACGTCGTTTGTGGCTTAGCCACATTGCATATAGGTTTATGCAATGACCGATTTTTTTTTTTATTCCGTTTTTTTTTAGTTTTAAGTAATCGCTTTTAAAGCCGAGTTTAAACAGTAAATAAAAATAAACATATATTATTATTTATGTTATTTTACTTAAAAAATATGTTAAAGTATGATATTGTTTTTTATTTCGTTAATTATTTTAAGGTGTAGCCTTGCCACAACGGCTATACCCTAGATCCGCGCCTGATTATATATAGTTTTTAGAAAGTAATAAACTTTACTAACTTTTTATACTATTTAAAAAATAAATCTTATATATGTGCGAAACTTTTATTTTGTTAATTGCAGCTGTACTGAATTTAATATATTTTCTTTAACGTTTATAAATCTTATTTAAACAATTGTTTCTTACTCTTTTTATAAAATTAATTTAATTTATTCCAATTTTTATAAAAGTTTTTAAAAAATTATATGTTAAAAACTAAAGTTTAATTTTAAAAATACTTTTCAAAACTTTTTACTAAAATGTTTTACACATTTTGATTTGTAGTAACGAAAAACCATTTGCGAATGCAACACTTCTTTTTTTACTTGCCGTTATTGTTGCAACTTTGTCAGGTGCAGTTTTACAGGTATCATGTATGCAATTTTTCTCCACGAGGCGACCGTGTAGCCCTACTGTATAAGATATTTCTGTAAAGTTTATTTAAACAGTTGTTAAATGAAACTAAAGGCAATGAGTGTATTTACGTCATCAAATAACGTTTTTAACGAGTCTTTTTACGTGATCAATTGTTCAAAAGTTTCACTTTTTGTGCCAAATGCACGAACTAATGGAAGTGTATATGTAATTATTTGTTTACTATTGATTATATCTATTCCAGTTGTTATCATGAATGCTTATATTGTTGGAATAACCTGTTACTTCCGCAATATGCGCTCGGTTTCCAACACTTTGTTAGCCATTACATCATTTTGGGATTTATTAGTTGGACTTTTTTCGATTATTCCGCTGGTAATAGTTTTGATTTTGTCAATTTCTCACGCACACGAATGCAGTTTACTTATTTTTACAATATTCACAACTTATTTGTTTGGAACAATTTCATTCTTAACTGTCTTTTTAAGCTCAATTGACCTTTACTTTGCTACTTTTAAACCTTTTTTTTACCAAAAATACTTGCATGAAAACTCAAAGTTTTGCATAAAATGTGTGAGTGTTATTGTAATTATTGTTTTGCTTATTACGTGCTTTACCTTTACATACTTAAAAAAATATCATTCACTGTTTGCTATGTCAACTTCCCCAATGGTGATTATTATTGTTTTATATATTCATACTCGATTGCACATCCAAGTGAAATTGGTCAGACATAAGATATCAACATTAAACCCGGAAATTTTAACAACATTTTAACGGAAACAATATTATAAAAAATAAATGTAATATAAAGACTCTCAATACATCAACTGAGAAAATAGTTAGAAACGATCTAAAAATTAACAAATTTACAATAATGGTGTATGCATCGACGTGTATTGCATATTTACCATATCTTACAATAATATATTTGTGGCAACTTAATAAAAATTCGCTTAGTTGGAAATGGACTCGCTATTTTTATATTTGGGCATATATACTGGCGCTATCTAAATCTTTAGCAAACCCAATAATTTATTTTCATCGATCTCGTAACTTGCGCAGAAGTCTAAACCGTGTTAGACAATCACTCTCCAAATCCAATCCTAATGTCGGTGAATAAATTTTGATAAACGAAAAAAAACAAGTGTTTTTGGTTTTTAAACTGTTTTTTTTTTAAAGAAATGGTACATAGTTTTCTTTCAAAAAAATATTTATACTACATTATATATATATATATATATACAGTATCGAACAAAATAAGTGCAACCAAATAATGCTAACCTAGTTTCTATATATAAAAGTGCTGCATTTTTTCAATTTAGAGAAATAACTATGTAACTGTTTAGAGACAACGTTCTTTAAGTTTTATTCATCACAAAGTTCATTATTTGTACACGAAATTTAATAAATTAATCAAAAGTATTAAAAAAAGTTGATTTCCTTCTGGACAAAACAAGTGCAACTCTACAAAATGTTGACCAAGCTGTATTTTGCTATAAATATTTCGTGGCGAATCTTTTGTTGTCAATCACAGCCATGCATCTTCGAGGCATAGATTCGATCAGGTGATCAATGAAACTTGGTGGAATCGCTGCCCAAGCCTTTTGGATTTGTTGAAACAGTTGATCCTTATTACGAATATCTTCACAATTAATTCTGCGGTTGACAATCTACCACAGGTTCTCGATAGGGTTGAGATCCGGATATTGAGGCGGCCAATCCATCACCGATAGGTAGTTGTCTTTAAACCACTGCTTGACTACTTTTGCTGTGTGTTTCGGATCGTTATTTTGCTGAAAAACCCATTTTATTGGCATATTCCATATTTTTATTCATTAAACGGTTCATTATTCCATCGATCCGATGTATTGGACCGACCGTTAGCAGAAAAACACCCCCAGACCATTACATTGCCTCCACCATGCTTTACAGTCTTAGGGATTGTCCATAAATTACGTCACGCTATAAGGGGGAGGGGGTTGTTAGTTTTGTGACGACTTACACAAAACTTGCTTCTTAAGTGTTACGATTTTGTGACGAGGGGGAGGGGGAGGTTAAAATCTGTCAAAAAATGCGTGACGTAATTTATGGACGATACCTAATGGCAGTAATGTAAATCGGGGCGTTTTCCGGCCAGTCAACGTACACGGCAAATGCCATCGCTCCCAATGATGTTGATTCATCATGAACTGAACAGGACAGTTCGCATTTCAGTCAATATGAAATGTAGCAAATAGGAATCTTTTCTTCTGGTTCTTTAGTGAAATCAGCGGGGCGTCGAGAAAACAATCCGGCTTCAACAGCACGTCGTCTGATTGTTTGGTCAAATACAGGCAGCTCTAATTGCTTTTGTATCTTGACTAATGATATCCAGGGATCCTTCTTGACGGATCTGAAGATCATAGAATCTTCTCTAGAAGTGGTGGAACACGGTCATCCACCTTTGTTATCTGCTGCCAACTTCCTCGTAGAACGATATTTGGAACATAGTCTTGATGCGGTCCATTTTTTCACGCGGTATTTATCACAAATTCTTTTTTGTGACATTCCACTTACGTAATTGCCAACAATTTTTTTCCTTAGTTCCAATCCAAGATTGTCGGAAGCCATTTTTGCACTTGAAGTCATAAAAATAATAAAAATAAATAATCACGCTTCTCAAAACTTACCGTGTTACATTTACCTTGCGATGATACAATAATGCTCTGTGGAACACAACGTCTTGGTTGGATGTGGACTGTATTGATGTCATGAAATACTTGTTGTATTTCACTTCTTGTATTGATGTTCTTTGATAAAACACTTTGATAAAACTCACTTCGATAAACTTAGTCTTGATAATACTGACTGATTGACTTCCATATACTGACTGAATTACATGTCGGTTTACATGTCTCTTATATAGTAAAATGAACCTGTGTGAACCTGTTCTGGAAGAATCTAAATGCTTCTTTTCAATGCTTCTGTTAGCTTTTGGATGCGTCTGGATGCTTCTAAATGTTTCTGGATACTTCTGGATGCTTTTGGATGCTTTCGAATGTTTCTTCTCGAAACTTCTGGAAGTTTCTGTATGCTTCTGCAAACTTTTGGAAACTTCTGGATACTTCCTTTAATTATTAAAAAACTTCCGTGATGTTGACACGAATTAGACCTAAGAAAATGATACAAACCAAAAAAATTGTACTTGTTTTATCCACTGCAAAATGGCACTTGTCAACAAAATTTTGCCTGTGTGCTGTCACCTTTCAGCTGATTGCTTATGTCATGGCATGCTATGATCCAGACTCCTGAACTGTTTGCTATGGCAGTATAGTTCGTTTCGTCTTTAAGACATGTAAAATTAGGAACACTTGTTAGCATTGTTCGATGTTGGCTAAAAATGTTTTGTCCAATACTCCAATACTGTATATATATATATATATATATATATATATATATATATATATATATATATATATATATATATATATATATATATATATATATATATATACATATATATATATATATATATATATATATATATATATATATATATATATATATATATATATATATATATATATATATATATATATATATATATATATATATATATATATATATATATATATATATATATATATATATATATGTTCATATATATAAATGCAGTGTTTAATATAAAGTTAAAAAAGAAACAAAAAATTAAAAGAAGAGGTTAGCTGTCACTCCTTCAAAAAAATACTTAAAAAGTCCTTTATTAGATGATATATCAATATTCTTTTAATTTTTTGTTTCTTTTTTAACTTTATATTAAACACTGCATTAATATATATGAACTTATATATATATATATATATATATATATATATATATATATATATATATATATATATATATATATATATATATATATATATGTATGTATATATATATACATATATATATATATATGTATATATATATATATATATATATATATATATATATATATATATATATATATATATATGTATATATATATATATATATATATATATATATATATATTTATATATATATATATATATATATATATATATATATATATATATATATATATATATATATATATACATATATATATATATGCGTCGCGCAGTGTTTATTCATCACAAGGCCATATATATATATATATATATATATATATATATATATATATATATATATATATATATATATATATATACATATATATATATATATATATATATATATATATATATATATATATATATATACATATATATATATGTATATATATATACATACATATATATATATATATATATATATATATATATACATATATATATATATATATATATATATATATATATATATATATATATATATGTATATATATATATATATATATATATATATATATATATATATATATATATATATATATATATATAAGTTCATATATATAAATGCAGTGTTTAATATAAAGTTAAAAAAGAAACAAAAAATTAAAAGAATATTGATATATCATCTAATAAAGGACTTTTTAAGTATTTTTTTGAAGGAGTGACAGCTAACCTCTTCAGAAAAGTCAAAATTCTTTAAAACTATTTTATTCCAAAGTAATGCTTCTCAAAATGAAATACAGCATTTTCCAGAATTAGTTTGATAACCTGATTGACGAATGTCGTTATCATTTCGTAAAATGTATTTAGTTTTTTCTTTTTTGTTATACATATTATGAAAAGGTACAGGAGGAATATTGCTTTTACATTTAAGCATAAATCATATAATGTTAAAAATATTAAGCTCATTTATATTTAAAACTTTCCTTTTAATTAATAGAGGCTTGGCATGAGTAAATCGATCCTTAAAATTAATAAGGCGTGCAACATGTTTCTGTTGACGATAAAGAGGTTCCAGTTTACTTTAATTAGAACTACCCCACGCAATGTTCGCATAGTTTACGTGACAATGAATGAGCAAATAATATAGTTTAAGTAATGTATATTTATTTAAAAAACTCCTTGCTTTGTATAAAGTTCCTATGCCTTTTGATATTTTACAACTCATTTTTTACTTTTTTTAAAAGTACGTTATCAATAAAAAGCGGTGGCATGTTATTTAGTATAAGATTTTTTTTTATGATTTGGATAGAAAAAAATCCATTTCGTTTTATTATTATTAAGAGAAATCTTACTAGTTCATTATTGATATTCTGAAATAACAATTTAATATTATTACGAGATAAAAATAAGTTCGTGTCATCTGTGTGATTCTGATGACGTTTATCTTATTTCTAATTTTAACTTGCCTGGATATAAATTGATTTCATTAGCGCGTAAAACCAATAAACGTGGTGGCGTGGTAAATCTTAGCTTCGGTACATCCATAGTAAATATGGTTAAACGATAAAAAAAATTTTGTTATACGAGCACTTACTGTATGCGCTATCCTTTTTAATACCAGTTTTTAATTTAGTCAAAATATTCATTCTATTAGAGCCTAACATTAGTCTGGATCCTTATCATAAAGACTGGATCCCTAATATTAGGCTAGATCTTATCATCTCAGCGTTGTCAGTGGGATGCTAGATCGCAGAGCCGTGGCTAGGCTACCCCACGCCTCTTGGAGGAAGAGGACAGCAAAGTTGTACTATGAGGGGCAACATTAGGTTTCCGACAAACAAAATAATGAAAACATTTTAAATATATATTGGCATCAATCTACAGCTTTTTTTGAAAAAAAAATAAAGAAATAATTTTAAAATAAAAATCAAAAACACAACAAAAAAATTACTTGTTTAGGAAGATAGTAAATAATTTCAGCACTAATATTTTCACCCTAAAGATGTAAAAAAGCAAGTTACTTTATAAGTTTATTCCTGTCAATGTTGCCCCGAAACGAAATTTTGTTTGTTGTTTTGTTGTTGTGTTTTAAAAAAAATACTTCAAAATCATTTAAAATGCTAACATAATGAAACAACATTATAAAAATAACAATATAGTCAAATAATGTAAAACTAATGTCAAATAACAATTTACAACGCCTATACTTACCCTATAACTAGAGGTGTACCGGATATTTTTGCCGGGTGTGCCGGACATTGAACTTTTCTATAAGTTCTATAAGTGTTTATGAAGAAAAAACAAGTCTTGCCTGTCAACAATAAATAGTATTCAAGATCTAACTTTAAAAAATCAAGAGAAAAACTGTATGACATGGGATAAGTGCTGAAGATGTTTAGAAAAAAAGTGATTAAAAAAAAAAAAAATTTTGCTGTAAAAACGATTTTTCCTTATACATTATTAACGCATATACCTGTGTTATACCATTTTTTTCTTGATTTTTTTTTTTAATTTTGAACACTATTTAATATAGAATGGCATGACTTGTTTTTACTTCATAAACACTTATAGAAAAATTCAATATCCGGCAAAAATATCCGGTACACCTCTACTTATAACCATAGTTTTTTTAACAGTAACTTAAATAAAAAATAAGATTGCCAAGTTGTTGTTGTTA
>NC_061165.1:29846279-30093779 GCF_022113875.1 Hydra vulgaris
GTATATTTTTACAACTACATAGTTTTAACAACATAATTTTATCCATAATTTTATTTTACCTAAGTCAACTCTTAAAACTTCTGATTACTCATTTTCATATAGAGGCCCTCGTCTGTGGAGCATAGTTTTTAATGAAAATATGAAAGATATAAATTCAATAAATTGTTTTAAAAATATAGTTAAACAATATTTACTTGAATTAACAGACGCAAACATATTTTTGTATCTTTAAAAAAAAAATCTTGTAATATTTCTTACTTTATCTAATTAGTTAATTTTTTGCAATTTATCGTGTTCTTGTTGTAATAATGTATTAACTTGTTTTATATAACGAGTATTTTCAAATTTATATAATGAGAAATTTGTTAATAATACTTTATGCTTATTATAGGGGCTTGATGTCAAGACTTCTGTCTTCTACTTGCTCATGTCGTTAATAAATTTTATTTAAATAATTATTCATGAAAATTGTAAAACTGTAAAATTATTTTACTTTGTACATTAAAATGTACAAAGTAAAATAGTTTTACAGTTTATATTTTGAAAGGACAAAATCTTATAAAAGGAAAAATAAACGTTTAGTTGTATAGTCAAGGGAAAGTTGCAGAAAACTGTGTGAAGTCTTCGAGAACCTTTTTTTTTTAAATGGTTTGATGAGATACTCATAACTATTTTATTAATTACTTATTATATTTTTCAATATAAATAGTCGCGTTATTATGACAGTTTTTTAAAATTAACTTTTAAAGAATTTATGTTTTTCAGGTATTTTTTTGGCATTAATTTGTTATACAGGTGATATGTTATAGAGAATTGGGATAATTTTATTTTTTTCAAGGTTATATATAGTTTCTAGTTGCTCTAGTGCTAAATTTATTTAAATTAGTTTCTTGGGCAGTATGGAGTATTGTCAACTGCATATCCAGCAACTTCAACGTCAGGAAGAAAAAATAAATAAATCACTATCAATAATGTTAAATTACAGATGTGCGAGAATTGAACCTTGCGGAATTCCGTAAAGCATATCAGTGTAAAAGCTAAATTCATCATTCACTATTACTCTCTGTTTTCTATACATTAGGTAGAAAGGTATAAACATTAAACTGTTTCAACTAAAACCATTGGTATCTAGTTTAGCGATTAGTAACGCATGGGATATGTAATCAAAAGCTTTAGAGAGATCAGTTAGTAAAGCGCCAAAGCATCCGTTTTGATCTTAGCCTTTTCTCCATCTTTTGGTCATTGCAATCAAACATTATTGAGCACTATAACCTTACGAAAACCGTATTGATGTCTGGATAAAATTGTTTCAAAGAAGTTAGATATATTCTTATGCATACATCTTTCATATACCTTAAGTTGGATAGGATAGTTATAGTCTTTACATAAAAAATCAGAAAAAATAATAATGTTGTTTTCAATTATTCTAGTTTAGATATGAAAAAGGGAAAGAAAAAAGTATTGAATTTCTTATTAAATTCTTAATCGCAATAATACTTGGATGTGATTTTTATTTAAATATTGAACTTTCTATGGGGTTATAGATAAATAAAAAAATGAAGAAAACAAAAACAAAACAAAAAAGAGTTTGTATATAATGATTTTTTAAGTTAAACATCATTCTGTGTCCTTAAAACAATTTTCTTTAAATAACTTTGCTATTTATATTTCCAATTTTTCATTTTCAGTTTTTTCCGGACATGTCAGGTAGCTCATATTTTGGGGTGTTGACGTAATTCGCTACCTGCCCTACAAATAAAATATCTCCACTTTTTGCGCTATTATTGTGCAAATCCTCTAAAAGTTGAATAAAGTCGTTAGCTACTTTTTCTACGGACAATAAAGCAACATCTAAAGATTTCAACATATTAACAAGTGTTTCGTTTCCTGTTACTAATGGAGTATCAACAGCGTTGGGACATATTGCAGCAACTTTGACGCCATCATTTTCCTATAATTTAAAAAAAATGTAGAGTTATAAACGTTTTTAAAAATCGTAAACATTTGAAAAAACTCTTGTTTAGCTATATGATTTGAGCAAAAAATATTATAGACAACAATAAGTTTTTTTAATCGCATTACCAGTATATGCAATATACTGGTAATACAAATACTAGAATACAATAGGTTTTCTTAGTCATGTTACCAGTATATTGGAGAGTGCCAAAGACTTTGTAAACGTTACTGTAGCTGATTTGGAAACACAATAAGGTATTGTTTCGATGGGATTAGGATGAGTTAATAACATTATTTCTGGTGATAAACCAGCAGAAGAAGCGATGTTAATGATAATACCACCATTGCCACCATTTTTGATACTCATCTTCTCCAAAGCAATATAGGTCGTTTGCATAAGTGATATCTGTATGAACAAAGTTCATATGTATAGCGTAATGAATAATTATATTTAAAAAACTATTTAGGAAAAAAAAACTTACGAGGTTTATTTCCATTGTTTTAATGAAGTTGGAGGGGCAATAAACTCCAGCGTTGTTTACAAGCACGGAAATTTTTCCGTTGAGTTTTTTTTCACTGTCCTCCCAAATATAATTCATCATGAATTTATCAGAAATATTTCCATGGTAGAAAACGGACTGACCTGGATAAGTTTTATTGAATTCATTTTCCGTTTCTTCGCCCGTTTCTTTTTGAATATCTACAAGTATCACTTTACCACCGTGTTTCAATACAGCAAGAGCAAAACCTTTTCCCAGACCTTGTGCTCCGCCAGTAATCATAAACATCTTGTTTAAAATACTCATTTCTTAAAAAATATCTTTAAAAAGATTTTAATTAAAATCAATATGTCAAATGAACCATTTGTATCTAAAACTTAGTTACAAAATAAAATTAGAAAACTTTCCTTTTCCTTTTTTTAACAATCTCGGATTTGTAATACTTAGAAACTTCTAATAACAACGCGTACTTTTTCATTGTGTTAGTGACAACAGAAAGATTATATGTTTAAAATCTTTTGCATGTATATTTTTAAAATGTATAGTTAATTTCAATTTTCGTCATCGAAATTATTATTTATTTAGAAAAATAGTTTTTGCGTATAACATTTTTATAAAAATATTTATATATAAAAAAAAAGTTATACAAACCTTTTCTCTCAAAAGTTTTAGATAATCTTTTATAAACTTGTATGTAGTAACCAGACTATACAACATTTGTATAATTCAAATACAATAAAAAATCATCAGACTTACGAACTTAATCTAATTACCGACAAAACATACTGAAAGATTTTCCTTTTTGACGTTGTATGTTGTAATGGTTGATTTCACATATTAAAATACCTGTTGTGTCTTGGAGGTCGAAGCAATTAAAAAGAGCATATATTTGGAAAGCATAGTCAAGTAAAAGTTTGTGTGACCTAAATAACACATTACAGACAAAAAAAAATACTGGCATTGAACCTCAGACCTTTTGATTTTGAAGCTATATCTTTAACTACTATTCAACGGATTTACATTTACACGGTGTGTGGGTTTTATCAGCATGCTGGTTATTGTCATTGTTATTTAATTATATTTACTAAAAGTTAAACTTTAAAACTTTCTTTTATGATCAAACAAAAAGATTATCTAAAAAATTGAAATCAAAATAAAATAATCTTACTTAAAGTATTAAGGGCCAGAGATAATCAAGACAAAAATAAATTAGTATATTTTAAAAATATTTATTTATTTTTTTCTTTAGCTATGATTGTCTCGGTTGAAGGAATCAATTAAATAAAATACACCTGCAAAGCAAATACTATTTAATAATCTAAAACCCTTCAGATATCTTAAAATCAGTACAAGCTAATCTTTCCAGATTAATATTTATCTCAAACAGCTCAATATTTTCAGAAATATCTTCATGATATAAATATCTCCATGATAGAAATATCTCCATCATAGAAATATCTCCATATTAAAGTACTGTACATTATAATTTAACAGTTCAAATTTAATATTTGTAAAAAGCTATTAAATTTTTTGTGCCTTATAATTCCAGATGGTTGTTTCAAACAAATTGCTTTCTTTACAAATTATGCAGTTGAGAGAAACTTTAGGTCTGTGGATTTTTTCTTGGTGGAACCTTGTTAAATGATTATCATATACCTAGGGTTGAGCTTCTGAAAATCAAACCTTTTAGTTTTGTATGAAGTAGTTTGTAACTCGATTATTTATTTAAAAAAATTAAATTAAATAAAACTTTAAGTGATTTCTCTTAATATAAATATTCCTAGAATTTAGTTGTAGTTTAAAATCTTATTTACTTATGATTTTATATGGGGAAAAAAGACCTTTAAATAATTTTAAGAAATGTCATTTGTAATAGGTTGATAAAATAGTGACTTAAACATTTAATAAACATTTTTCCAGCAGTACATTGATCAAATTAAGTATTGGTATTATTTATTGATTATCATATTGCTTATATAGTGTTTATTATAGTTAAGACATACCGTGTAATACCATAAAATTTTTAAAAAATTCAATCAACATTTTTTGTATCAAACGTGTATGCATTTTATCTCATATAGCAAATGATTCATTTAACTTATGATTTTTTATTTCAAAATAAGATTACATCGAATTCCCGATATTTTTAATCTTCAATTATAACATGATTTTGATAATTTGTAAAAAAAGCCTAAAATGTAAACTTTAGGTAAAGAGTCCAACTTACATACATTGTTAGCCTTTTTTTTTTTTTTTTTTAACACATATTTACGCTCAAGGATGTCAGAAAACAATATAAAACCACATTTTACAACATTTTACAACATTTTTTCAAAATTTTCATTTTTTTTTTATTTTTCACCAAAATAATGGCTGGATACCACCTTAAGGTGGTATCCAGCCATTATTTTCATACAATTGAACATTGTAGAATTCAATAGAAAAAATATTTTTTCAAAAATAATGTTAGAATATCAAGAATATTCTTCTCAAACACATCAAGGTATTTTTATATCACATAGCAACGACCATAGCAACCGTTTTAGCCTATAAATTAGTCTCTGAAAATTAGACATACCAAGCCTGTAACTATTCTTTTTTTAATGTTATAAGTTTATATTAGTCTAAATGTCATAAATCTAAGTTACATTGCTATTTTTAACGGTTTTTTAAAACTATCTGACGGAAAAGGTATATCTGGTAAAGGTCGTCTCACATCTCACAAATTAAAAAAAAAAAGTAAAAATAAAACAAGAAGAAATTTAACAATAATTATTAAGAGTAACTTTTACCAAAAACGTTTCTTAAGTTTTAAAAATTTATTTTTTTATTGTAAACTTGAGTGAATTTAACAAATTTACCATACCATTGAATCCTTTTTGAAAAGAATTCTATACTTTAGGCTCTCGAAATGAAATAATCTGAATATTTATTAGTTATCCGAGGCAGTTTATATATGTTCATTATATTCGCTCTTAGATAGTAATTTTCATTTTTCTTTTTTTCAAACTTGTTTAAGTTTGCAGGAGAGATATTGTTATTGTACCAATATATACAAATTAGATGCTGATAGACATTTATTTCGTATAAATTCATCATTTTTATTCTTTTCATTAAAGTTTAAGCGTGTTTACGTCTATCTTTAAAGTAAATGATTCCGCAGACTTGTTTTTGTAAACTATAAAGTTTCTTTAGCTTTGATGTTTGAGTACTTGCCCATGAAGTATTTCATAGCCCAATATAGATTAATTTAAGAATTTGTGCATTGATGTAAGAGCGAACTCGATACATGAAACGTATGGTTTTGGTTATTTTTGACTTTGACTATATGAGCCAGGATAACTTTTCATCAACAGTAATTCCTAAGAATCTTATAGTTGATTGCTTTTTAATTAGTTTATCATTTAGGTCAGGCAACGTGAGAGGACGATTTCCTTCTTGAGTTTTTTATGAAATAGAAAATAGTTTGTTTTCTTTGCATTGTGAGAGTTTGTTAGCCCTAAAACAATTGTTTACTTTATTTAGTTCAATATTCATATCAGCATTTAGTATTGTGATATCATTGTTGGTAATAAATAAATTAGTGTCATCCGCAAACATGTCTGAATTCAGTTTTAAAGATGCATTATAGAAGTCATTTATATAAAATTAAAACAGGCGCGAATCGAGAATCGATCCTCGTGGGATCTCCACATAAGACATTTATAACTCCAGATTGAACATATTACTTTAAGACGTATTAAATTAACAATATACACATATTGCTTTCTGTTGGTGAGATAGCTTTTAATCCAATAATAAATTTTCTTAGTTATCCCTTATAGTGGTTTACCAGGAAATATAGTTAAAATTTTTTAAATTTTTCAAATATTTAGTTTAGATTGTTTTAAGATAATTAATTATCCCTGAATTCATTTCTAAAATTTATTTTTTAATAAAACTAACACAAAAGGTTTATTTTAAGAATTAAGCAGGATGGTTAAACATATTTTGCATAGCAACGGCCCCTAGCAACACACTATTCTTTCAAGTTTTGGACTAATTTTTGTATACTAGGCATACTTTTTAAAATATTGAACTTTAGTATGATGGTCAAGTCTGTTCTATACCGTAGATTAAAATAAAACAAACTACACTTATTTTTAGTGTTATAAAAGAGCTATTACAGAGCACTTATATATCACTACAGATGAATTAATGATAAAACTTGTTATGTATATTTATCTTTATTAATAAAGTTATTTATATATTTTAATTATTTCATTTTAGCTAATAAATAAATGGAAATACGAAGAATTGTTTAAGAAAAGTTAAGAGAACATTCTAGACACAAGTTCCAAAAAACAAGTGATAAAGCAAGTGAAATTAACTTTACAATAAATATCATGTGGTGATAAAAATCTTAGCAAATTTAAATTGAATGAAAAACAGTGTTTTATTGATTTTAGTTTGATTAAAGGGATCCCAAACTCCCAACACATGTTGTGTTCATATTAAAGATAATGTTAAAAAAAATTGTTTGAACCAAATTTTTTTGATTAAAAATAAATAATGAATGCATACCGTGAAAAACAAATGTTGTTGTTTTTGCCGAAGCTCGTCTTCTCCATTTTTTTGAACTAATCGGAGTCTTCAAATTATGCGTCGCAATCTACAGACTTTGGCAATTCCTTTGAAGCGCGTTTAATTCATAAAAGTTTTAGTATTTGACGTCACGGTAGACTTTTAACAAAAGAAACTCTAGAAATATTTTTGTTTATTTTTAGTCGAAGTTTTTTTGATTATTTGTTTAGTTTTTTATTTTTCTACTTTTAATATGTAAAAAGATAATAAAAACCTTAAATATTTCATGCTGGTTCGTTACTATAAATTGTTATTGCGCCATATATTTAATGTTTATAAATTATGAATATTTATTATCTCAAAAATTGTTTTACATTAATTATAATCAATGTAAAACAAGGCATTTTATTTTTATTGCTTAGACGTTCTAAATAATAAGTAAATTTAGTTCAAGTTAATAATTAT
Source organism: Hydra vulgaris (assembly GCF_022113875.1). Lineage (NCBI taxonomy): Eukaryota > Metazoa > Cnidaria > Hydrozoa > Anthoathecata > Hydridae > Hydra > Hydra vulgaris. The sequence continues at coordinate 29,853,764 of NC_061165.1, forward strand.
TAACTTGAACTAAATTTACTTATTATTTAGAACGTCTAAGCAATAAAAAAAAAATGCCCCTAAAATTATGCGAGATTGTGTTGTTTATTTGGTAATTATTGTTGGTAATGTTGTTTATGTTGATTATTTTCATAAATATCAAAATAGCTCCAGATTAATCTGTTCGTTGCTTTGCTCATTGTTGATTTATTTCTATTACAAACTATAATTATAAGTTAAAAAAGAAAAGTTTTTATTTCATCGCGCGCTCTTTTTATAAAAGAGTAGAACAAAAGAGAAAGAAAATTTTCGCGCAATTAAACTTTGAATGAGTAAGAGTTGTATAGAATATATTTTTTTTTTTGCTTCACTCGTTCTTTTTTTAGATGAGAGAAATAAAAGTTTAATTGCTTGAAAAATTGCTTGAAAATTTGTATTTGTTAATTGTGTTTTTAAAAATTTTTAATTTTTCATGTTAAGAGACAAATGCCAATTACGACACAAATTTGGAAATACCAAATATAATATGTTTTTTAATGCGCGTTATGACATTTTAACAATTTAAATTACCTTCTATCTTGAATTATTGCCTTAAATAAATGTGTTAGTTATTGCGTTATTTAATAATAATTTCTCCGTATTTTTGTTAAATATTAGTTGTATAAAACGGGCAAAAATATACAAACTTCATGTTTTTTATTTGATGGTTATAAAATATTGAACAGTAAACTTATAATCAAAATTTATAGTGCCGACTTGTGTTGCAATTAATTGTACTTTTAATGCAAAATCAGGATCTCACAAATCTTTTCACGAATTTTCATATCTGATACTACTGTCAACTGTATTGCTTAGTGTATTCTTGTACTTTTTTTTCATAATCTTAACAGGTTCTAATTGGTATGGAGTTGCTGACATTATAAAAATTTCATTATCAAAAATCAAATGTAAAATAAAATGGTATTTCCTTTTTATCCGTATCCAATTCAGCAAATTTAGCAATTTAAATTAAATCAGCGTGATCAAAAAATTTTATAATGAAAAAAGTTAACAGTTCATTAAATATCTCTAATTAATACTGTCAGTTTATGAAAGTAATTGTTAACAAATACTTTTTTTCGACGGAAAAACAAAAAATTGTCATAGCGTAAAAATAACCAGAGAAGTTAGAAAATAGTTCCCATTGTTTAAATAAAAATAATTAAGAATCGGAATATATAATACTGCGCTCTCTTGCGCAAAAACAAGAGACCGTATATAAAACGTTCTATATAATGTAAAATACTCGTATGAAAATCATGAGATTGGTAAGTAAAGCTTTAATATTTGTTTTAATTTAAATAATTAAAGAAATATAAGTAAGATATATAAATCTAAAAATTATTAAGATATCTGTAAAAAATAAGTTGCTCCTATAAAATAAAGATAATTTATTTAATGGTTATAAAATATTGAACAGTAAACTTATAATCAAAATTTATAGTGCCGACTTGTGTTGCAATTAATTAATTGCAATTGTGTTTTTACTTTTTACAAAATTTTTTTTTGCGATGTTTGGAAAAATAATACAAATAAATTTGTTTTGCTGTATGTTAAAAAAATACTACAGTAGAAAAACGCAGCTTAGTTTAATTTTTCTTTTCTAATTTTAATAATTACACTTTTCTTTTGTTAAAAGTCTACCGTGACGTCAAATACTAAAACTTTTATGAATTAAACGCGCTTCAAAGGAATTGCCAAAGTCTGTAGATTGCGACGCATAATTTGAAGACTCCGATTAGTTCAAAAAAATGGAGAAGACGAGCTTCGGCAAAAACAACAACATTTGTTTTTCACGGTATGCATTCATTATTTATTTTTAATCAAAAAAATTTGGTTCAAACAATTTTTTTTAACATTATCTTTAATATGAACACAACATGTGTTGGGAGTTTGGGATCCCTTTAAGTATTTCCCTGTTTTCAAAGAAATTTTTATGCAAGTTGGTAGCTGTCCAGATTGTCAAAATAGAGTAAACATACAAAATGACATTTCAAAAGGAATAGAATTTTTATACTGATTAAAAATCAAATGTATATCTTGTTCATATTAATGGTTCAAATATGAATGGTTCATATGAATGGTTTATCTTGTTCATATGAATGGTTTATCTTGCTCATATTAATGGTTTATCTTGCTCATATGAATGGTTTATCTTGTTCATATGAATGGTTCACTTTAACAAGCAATATTTTAGGGGAAAAAATAAAAAATAAAGGAATGAGTGCATTCGACATTAACTTAAAAACGATTATTGCTTTTCAGAATAGTACTGTCCCAATTTCAAAAGTCAATTGCAACGCCATATTTTAGACCCTGTACAACCCTGAAAGTTAGTGTAATTGGAAAAAATCAGAAGGTGAACTATAAACAACTATAAACTAAAAGTTAATCTACCTATATGGGTCCATGATATTGTATAAAGTAATTTCAAGGATTTAAGTGATGATCAATTTGTAAAAGGTGTTCATGGAGAAACAAAAAATTACAACGATGGGATCAATAGTGTAAATTGGTCCGAAAAGTGTCCAAAAATGAGTTTATGAAGAAATGTACCTTGGAAATCAAAATAAATTCAGCTATTTTGATTTTGAACAAAGGAGCATCGATTTTTTAACGTGTTTGAATATTTTAGTATACCACACAGTGGTAAGACTGTAACCGGTTCATTAAAAAGAGACAGTTGTCATGTTAGTAATATAGCGAGAAAAGAGAAAACTTTTAATAAAAAAAAAGAAATCTATTAAAAAGGATTATCTAAATGCTGGTTTAATGAAGAACAAGAACTTGAAGCTAAGAAATTGTGTGGTTTTGGGGAGTTTATAAACTGTTTTTTATTTTTTAGCTTTTAAAACGTTGTTTTCCCAGTTTGTCATTTTTCACTATTTACCTTTATGTGAAACAAGATATTTCAAGATTGGTTTATAATATGGACCTAAAATTTTCAGCATTTGCAGTAAGTAAACTGAACTAATATCAAGACATAAGGTGCTTTATTTACAGTGTTATTACTCATTGTTTATATTTTTTCATGTAAATCCCCCGAAAACTGGTATAAGTCATAGAAAAATTCAAAAAGTGGCCTTTCTACTAGTGCGATGAACATCATTTTTGTTCAGGAATTAGATAATATAAGTGAGATTATCTGTGCAAAACTTTGAGAAAAATTGACATTTCATATTTGAGTTTTCTTATTTCATTAATGTGTACAATTTTTGGCCTTTTTAGGCTAAAATTTGATGTTTTTTACAAAAAATTTCAAAATTTCAAACTTTTTTGATAACTAGTAACTAAAATTCGTTATTGGAACTATTTTATTTAATATTCTGAAAAAAAAAATCAATTTGACAAAAAAAAATTATTTCCACCTTAATATCTTAGTTTATATAATAGGATGCAATGTATCAAATGCTTTTGATTAATCAAGAAATACTCCTAAATTAAATTTTTTTTTCAATCATTAGTTATTTGGTTTAATATTTCAATGATTGCATGCTCAGTCGAAATATTTTTTTGAGAACCAAACTGATTGGGTTTTGAAAAATACAATTTAAATCAATTGAAAAACGACCTGACTTTGTAGACACGGCAAAACATTACAAAAAACGTTTAACAAAACGTTACACAACACATATTTGTTACACGACAAATATACTTTTGATTAAATTGACAAATATATCGTTGATTAATTTGACAAATATATCTTTATTAAATTTTGCTTCTTTTCATCTACAAGCAAAGCAAAATCAGTTCAGGATTTGAATACCCTGGGAGCTTTTATACCACCAAACGTATTCAACAGGCTTGGTTCTTTCGGACTACTATTTATTTTCATCGACGGGACACGCATTGGCTTCGTAACACTTCGATTCTCACGAAGAAGTCAAAAATTGGGTGTCTGATTGCTTTGCTTCAAAAGACGAGCATTTTTGTTAATGTTGTATCCCCTAATTGCTTTAAATAATTTTTTTTTTATTTTTCTATTTAAAACTAATGTTTTATTTTCACAACATTTTACATCGGAACACCTGAAATATCTAAAAGAATTTCGAAAAAAAGTTTCTAGCTTTTTTGTTAAAGAAAAACCAATGCAATCAATTATGGAAAAACACAAAAAAATGGCATCCCATCACAAGCGCTTTTCATGCGATGTCATTATTATTTATTCTAACCGTGCATGCTTAAGCTTGCAGTCGAGGAGCATGTCAAAAAAAAAAAGGTTACAAAAACCATTGTTGGTTCTCTGAGCTGTGGGTAAGAATTTTTAGATATTAATTACAAAATTTTGTTAATGACTTTGAGAATGAGAAGAGAAAATCTGTTTCAAAAACAAATTAATTCACCCAGAGATTTAGAAAGAAAACACTTGGAAACTGAAATAATAGTAATAAAGAAAACCAAGAAAACAAATTACGCCACAGAACATCTGCTAATCTTAACATATCTGAGTATATCTTATAAAGATTTTACTTTGAACACTTTATTTTAACATAATTTCCCTTAATGTATATAAACTTATCATTTTGAAAATTTATATGAAAACCATGTAAATGTTTACACACATGATCTATACACGTGGTTCTTAAGTAAATAGGTTGCTTATCAAAAGTTATTTTTGATTAGTTGAAACAATATTGTTACTAAATAATGACATCGGTATAATAATAACGTGCCCTCGAGTTTCTTATTGATTGGCATCAGTAATGACTAAGATCTAACTGCCAATAATTTGAGAAATTTTGTAGAACTACACTTACAAATTATAAAGACAAATCACAAATCGTAAACCAGTCAACATATTATACTCATTAGATCTTGATCCTCCTTGACAAACCAGTCAACATATCATACTTATTAGATCTTGATTCTCCTTGACAAACCAGTCAACATATCATACTTATTAGATCTTGATCCTCCTTGACAAACCAGTCAACATATTATACTCATTAGATCTTGATCCTCCTTGACAAACCAGTCAACATATTATACTCATTAGATCTTGATCCTCCTTGACAAACCAGTCAACATATTATACTCATTAGATCTTGATCCTCCTTGACAACTTTTAGGATCAAGAGAAGTACTAACTACTTTCCAATTAAAACGTTTGAAATTCTAGACGAAAAAATTAAAAGATTTAATTATGCAAATACATTACTATATAATTCTAAAACTATATTATCTTATGTTTGTATGCTTTGGTCTGTCATATCTCAAAAGTATAAAAGAATATCTATTGTTTATTCATAACTTTTACTAATACCCTGTTCATGCTGAAGGTAAAGCACTTTATATTTTAAAAGTGTAATAAGTTGTTATTTGCTGTTGCATATACATATACCGTTCTTCAGATATGCTTAACTTTATCCTTTTCGCAGATGATACTACTATTTTTTACTCCGACCCCAATATTCAAACAATTTTTACCATAGTAAATCGTGAGCTGACAAACCTGGAGGATTGGTTCAAAGCAAACAAACTCTCTTTAAATATTAGTAAAACTAAATATGTTTGATTTCATAAGCCATCTAAGTCAGATAGTTTGCCTCTTCAACTTCCTCAGTGAGTCATAAACAGAATTATTGTAAAAAGAGTCGTGTCAATGAAAATCCTGGGAGTAATATTTGATGAACATCTTAATTGGAAAAGTCATATTACGCTCGTTGAAAACAAAATTTCTAAAACAAAAGGCATTATGTATAAAACAAAACACCTACTAAGTAAAAAATGCTTAAAAGATATATACTACTCTTTTATTCATAGTTACATTAGCTACTGTAACATTGCTTGGGCCAGTACTTGTTCATCAGCATTAAAGAAAATATATATAAAACAAAAACAAGCCAGTAGAGTTATATGTAATATGCATAAATGTGCCCACGCCAAACCGTTACTCCGTGAAATCACTTGTTATATAAATTGATTATTTATTTTTTTGTTGAAAAAACTTGTTAAGCTCATCTTTTAAATTTCTTTATTTATTTAATTAATTATATAGTGAATATAAATTATTTTTATATATTATGGATACTTTGGATATTTTATATATTATGGATACTTTATATATTTATGGATATTTTTATATATTTATGGATATTTTATATATTATGGATACTTTGTAAAAAATATATCACGCAAATTGTAGGGGCTTGACAACAAGACTTATGTCTTCTACTTGCTCCTGTCATTTTTTGATTTATTTTATTAAAATTGGAAACGAGAACATTGTAAAATGCTTATATATGACGAAATAAATAAATAAAAATAAATGCTTTCACATAGAAAGAGCTCGAAAACTCGAACACCCGTTAACTCGAACATTCGCTATATCGAACCATTTTATCTGTTCCCATAGCTAATATTTTTCTGATAACTCGAACTTTAGAGCAAAAATATGAAAAAAAAATTTGCTATGAAGTCCTTGCATTGTTGCAATGTTAACCGTCATGTCACATGATAGAGCCAAAAATATTTATCCTCGAAAATATCACCGAAATATTTCACAACCGAAAATTTTAGAACCGAAAAGTAAACTTTCATTGCAGGATCGAATTACAAAATCCTTTCTTGCGCCGAAAGTTTTTAAACCGAATTTTACAACCAAAAAAATTTGGATCGAATTACAAAATCCTTTCTTTTTCACCTAACGTCATATAGCCTGTTGCTGGGGGCTTTAGTACATACATCGACTGACAAATAGCCTGACTCGCAGTGGAGTGCTGCTACATCGACTGAGGGTTTGGTATGGGTCAGCAACCTTTTCATTCATTATTCTTCGTTTTCCCTCATCGTTTTCTAAAATATACAATGTTTGATAACAGTGTAACTTTCGGTTGTAAACCATTTTAATGAAATTCGGTTCTAAAACCATTAATGACTTTCGATCGAAAATTCGATCGAAATTTTTTCGGTTCTAAAATCATTAATGACTTTCGATCGAAAATTCGATTGAAAATTTTTCGGTTCTAATTTTTTTCGTAAATATTTTCGGTTGTGTAATAAATTTCTCATATTCGGTTCTAAATTGAAATTAGAGATTCGGTTGAATCATAGGACGCCGTTAACCGTAATAACAGTTTTATTAAGTTAATTGTTTAAGTTATACTTACGTGCGTTGCAATAATCAATATCAATATTATAATAAAATTTGTTGTGCTTACATTTTATTATGGCTTCTGTCGCTGTAAAGAGAAAAATGAATACAAAATCAATTAAAGAAAAGTACGCAAATTGGAGAAGGATTGTCAAAGTCTCAGGTTGCTATAAAATATGGCATTCCAAAAAATATGCTGTCAACAACAACAAATAACAACAATAACAACAATAACAATATATTTCGTGTTACAGGTGTTACAAAAACGCAGGTCATTGCAAATAGTGATTCACTAACAAAGCGCAATGACCTTAATAAGATAAAAAAATAATAATAACAATAATAATAATATGTAATAAGTAAAACCACATAAAAAAGTAGGTTATAAAAGGAAGTTAAATAACATGATATTAACTAATAAAAGTAAAATTGCATAAAAGTTTATTTAATTATACCAAAAAAATCAGACTTTTTGAATATATATAACATAATTAATATAATGTACATTTATATATGCACATATACTTAAACAAGAATTAAATAAAATTAGTAAATTATAATACAAATAATAATTTAAAATAAAGTATTAAAAATAAAATTATAATAAAATAATAAACTATTATAAAAATAAAAAATAAGTCAAAAGGTAGAAAGTAAGAAAAGTAAAAAGTAAAGTTAAGCGTAACCTTTTAGGCAAAAATGATGGAGTGACTTTAAGAACAGACTCTTGAACCTGATTTTAGGGTGTTCGGAATGAGACCTGATTTTAGGGTGTTCAGAAGGCAGTTCCAAGAAAGGATACACTGGTATGTAATGGAATTAATTACATGCTTACTTGTCTGTTTTAGTGGAAGAGTTTAAGTTTTTTAAGTTTTTTAAGTTGATTAAGGTGCCCCAAGAAGCCCTTACGGTCTTATCACAGAGCACCGCGGAAGAGCATTTAATAGGAAATTCACGCCTCCTTCCCAACCGATGTTGCAAAACTTGCCCAGAGGTGGGGTTTGAACCACGGATCTTACATTTCTGAGGCAAGTGCACTACCACTGCGCTAACGGCTGAGTTAAGTTGTTATAGGTGACTGATCTTAGGTTATGCCCACATGTTGTTCTGTTATTAAAGTAGTTGTGAAATATAGTAAGAAGAACACCATGTTGTTGATCCCAGACAAATGAACAATTTAAGAACTGAATTAAGTCATAGAAACGAAGAATTTTGGATGTAAGATATAGGATGTCAGTAGGAAAATTTCTCGGACAAAAATGAATAATCCGTACCGCTCTATTTTGAAGTGAAACTCTAGAGAGACATACGGTTTTCGATTGTCCCCAAACTTGACATGCGTATCGTAAATGTGAACCAAAAATTGAGTGATATATAGAGAGCAATGTTTTAAAGTTAACGTAATGTCGAATTTTTGCTAACATGCTGTTGGAACAGCTTAACTTCAGAGTAAGGTCGGATATGTGTGTTTTGAATGAAAGTTTTTCATCTAAAACAACACCAAGATAAGTTATGTTACTAGACAAGTATATTTTTTGACCACTTAATCGAAAGTTCAAGTATTTTGGAATATTTTTCTTAGTCTTTATAGAAAAGTTAGTATTTTGAGTCTTAAATATAATTATTTCTGATTTTTTAGTATTCAATGAGATTTTATTTGCTCTAAGCCATTGAACAAGACTGGTCATATCCTGATTAATATATTTATTAAGCTTTTTGAGAGAGTTTGTTATTAACTGAAGATTAGTATCATCAGGAAAATGATACGTTTTTGAATGTTTGATAGAAAGATTGAGATCATTAATATAGATAATAAAGAGAAGAGGACCTAATATGGATCTCTGAGGTATATCAAAAGACATATTTTTAATATCTGAGCTGGTTCCATTTATAGTTACAAACTGTTGACAACCAGAAAGGTATGATTTGAACCTCTGCAAGGATATGCCACGTACACCGTAATAATTAAGCTTTGAGAGGAGAATTTCATGGTCTACGGTGTTAAAAGCTTTTTGCAAATCGATAAAAACTCCACAAGCAAAGTTGCCATTATCAAGAGCAACTCTTATGCTTTCTGTAATTTTTACGAAAACCAAACTGGTGTTTATATAAGCATTGATTTTGGTTTAGAAATTTGTATAGTTTATTATGCATAACTTTTTTAATTATTTTGCTTACATTAGAAAGAAGAGATATTGGACAATAGTTAGTGCAGTCAATTGTAGATCCTTTTTTTGTGAATCGGAATAATTTGAGCTAGCTTAGCGGGAAATGTTCCTTTGCAAAATGAATTATTAAAATGGTACTAATTGGTTTACATAGAGTTGCTGACACCAGTTTAAAAAGTTTTGATGAAAGACTGTTTGGTCCAACACTCCTCCCTTCTATAATAGTGGAATTTATATAATCAAGAGTTTCCTCTTTCGTTATTTGTTGCATATAAAAAGAGTTGCTAGTAGGATTGGTCAGGTACTCATGATAGTTGAATTTAGAATTCGGAATTTCGGAGAATAATTTTGAAGCAATCGTGGTAAAGAAGTTATTAAAATGGGTTGACAGTTTTAGGATTGGTTTCGCATTTGTTGTTAATGAGTATGCTTGTTAGTGAATTACTATTATTTCGTTTAACATTTATCAACTCTTTTATGCCTTTCCAGGTGTTTTTTTATGATATTGATGTTGTGGTTAAAAAAGTTTGTATAATATTTCTTTTTGCTAAACTTTAGAAGATTGCTTATACTATTATGATAGTGTTTAAACAACATGGATCAAAAATAAAGAAAATTTTTTTGAATGTTTGAAGACGCAAGGGAACAAGTCTAAACGTATGAGAATTAAAGAAGGAACATTTTCAAATTTAGATAATCTTGTTTTTAATCTTGAGATAATCTCGTTTTTAAATGGGTTTTAAATATAAGGAGCAGCAACAATTCTTAAAGCAAAAGTCAGAGAACTTGCTGAAAAAAATAATATAAATGGATTTCAAGCGTCTGATGGTTGGCTTGATCGTTGGAAAAAAAGGTATAATGTTTTTTTCAAGACGGTATGTAGAGAGGGTAACTTTTGTACAGCTCAAATGACCACGCCACGGAAAGAAGCAACTCTCCTCGCAATATTATCCAGGTATAAACTTGATGAAATTTGTAATGCAGATGAATTTGGATTGTTTTTTCGTGCAACCTTATAAATCACTTAATGCAACCTAATAAGTCACTTAATCTTCAATCTGAGATATGTATAGGGAAAGCACAGTAAAATTCGTCTTACAGGAATGTTTGCAGCAAGTGCAGCGGGTGATAAAATTTCTATGTTTGTAATAGGAAAATCAAAATCACCTCGCTGCTTCAAAGGAATTAAGCATTTAACTTGCACATACAGAAATCAAAATAAAAGCTGGATGGATAGTGTACTGTTTGAAGAGTGTATACGATAAATGGATACAAAGTTTACAAAAGAAAATAAGAAATTAGCGTTTATAATAGATAACTGCCCAGCACACCCGACGGTTGATAATCTAAAATCTATTGAGCTCATTTTTTTACCAACGAAAACCACATCTAAACTTCAACCAATGGATCAGTGAGATATACGCTCTTTGAAAGTTTATTACAGATCTTTGGCATTGCAAAGGCTGTTCGTAGCTATTGATAAAAAAAAAAAGATCTTCCTGTTTTCTCAACTTTAGATGCAATAAAGATGCTTGATCTTGCATGGCAAAAAGTGAAAATCTCCACCATCATTAACTGTTTTGCAAAAGCAGAAATTTCTGAAGATCAGCAGATATCTGCATATTCGGATGAAGACAACGACTTCTTTAAAGAGGTTCAAAATCAGATAGAAAAACTTAATAATTTTTACCCTCCAGGTACAACAGCTGAAGATGTTGTTTTTGCAGATGAAAGCTTAATTAGCACAGAACCTTTACTTACAGATGAGCAGTTGGTAGAAGAAGTTAAAAATGCAGCCAATGAACATGATGATAATGACGAGGAAGATGAATGATGATGATGATAATGCAATCAATCTAGTTTCCCCAAAAGTTAGTGATGTTCGGGAGGCACTGCAAGTGTTGTATGACTATATGCCCTTCAGTTTTATGGGTGAAGATTTGCAACAAAAGCTCAATGCTGTCTCGATTATATTCGATAGAGGCGTATCTTCAAAACTAAAACATTTTTCAAATTGTTATTATTATTTTTACTTTTGAGATCAAAACTTTTAATAACTGGAGTTGTTTTTACTTATCGGCCAAAGTTCGTGTTATAGAATGTCCCGATAACACGAACATTCGCTAACTCGAACTATTTTTTTGGTCCCTTGGAGGTTCGAGATATCGGGAGTTCACTGTATTTGACTTTTAAAAATAGAAAGTTTTTTTAATCCGAACAAAGTGCTGAGTCATAAAACGAAGTCATATTAGAACGAAGTCTTCACATTCTTTACCAGTCTTATATGGATAGAAAAGAGATAATTTTCAGTGTATGAAAGACTATATAAAAATTAAAGATCATCAAACTTTCGAGACTCAGTGTAAGTTGCTAAATCAAAAACCTTTCATACCAAGATACCTATCATCTGAGTTTTCTAATTAGTTAATAGCCAGTTAGCTGAGTAGTGTGAAAACTTCGTTCAAAACATTGTTCACGGAAAAGATTTGTAGAAGAGTATAATCAACATCGAGAGCAACTCTGTAATTACTAAGTTACTTTAAAATTAATTTAGCATTAACTTTCGTGTTGTTTTAGAGAATGATAAAAAAACTTGATTTCTGTTGGATTATGTACCATATATACATTATTATTATAAACATTTTAAAATGTTTTTGTTGTTTTTGTATTGTAATGGGTATCTAATTTACTTAAACGAGCTTAGCCACACTCAATTATTACCCTTTGCCTCATATGTGATTTATCTTTTTTTTTCCAATTTTATAAACACTCTTTTCTATTTTTAAAGAACTCTTGAACAAGAAAAAATATTTTTTATAACGTGCATTTAAAATGCTTATATGGGCTAGACCCCTTCAATTTTACCCTTTTGACCCATTTATGATTCTTAGCACTATGTTCTGATTAATAAAACAAAATATTTTTTTATTGTTACAAGACAAACACTCTTGATTTAAAAAATTTATTTAAACGACACGACATATTTGAACGACATTTGAATGACACGACATATTTGAACAACACGATATAAAACCTGGTGCCAACAGAATATTGTAAAAAGCAACAATAAAACAATACTGGGAGTTTTATCAATCTAAAATGTCATAAAGCCCTGTAGAACTTTATACGAAATTATTGTATTAAAAAACAAAAAATATTATAAATCGTCGAAAATGCATAAAATTTAATAGGAAAAAAAAAAAAAAGGTTAAAAAACATTAAGTAAAAAATATTTTTTATATTAAAAGAAACGGTTGACGAAAGGTTAAAGTTGAAAAACATTAGTTTTAATTGAGGGAGAAGTAAACCAGAGTGATGCTGTTCTCCATTATAAGGGGCCCAGGTAATTTATAACTTCTGAAAAAAATTCACCGAATATTATATTGGTCAAAACTTAATAGGTTCCAGATGTTAATATTTGTTACACCTATCGAAATTTTGTATTTTTTTATAAAAAATTTTTTTTGTCACAGACGATGCCAATGAAACCAACAACATATTCTTTGAAAAACCTTGCTGAAATTATTTTATAAAAACAAATCTGTTGATTTTATTTTTTAATTAACGACATCAATCAATTAGAAGGTTGACTTTTCCATTGCTCTACTGTTAGTGTTTTCATTTCAAATGCATGAATTGACGGAAGAATATCTTTTAAAATAGTATTAACTAAGCGATGCCGTTGTAGCAGAGGTTTACCATTAAATTCATCTGATACAATAACAACAGCAAACATAGAGCCACAACCACCCGACTTGTCAGTGATTTCCTATAAAACACGGGTTTTAAAATTAATACAACTATCTTAAATCTTATATCTAATTAGTAGGAATAAGAGTAAAACACAAAAATAGAAGTGTAGTGTAAAAGTTTCAGAGAAAAATAATTATACGGGAGTAGAAAAATATTCTTATCAGTGCCGTGGATACTGGGTCCGAGGTCCCCCCAAACCAGTTATTAGGACCTGGAGGGGAGGGGTGTGGGGGAGCCTAGCCAGGGCTCTGATTGGGATTCACTATTTTAAATAAGGTGGTAACTTTACACGGTAAAAACTTTCAAAACTAAATGATCATTAAATAAAACTTGTAGATGAATTTAAACTAGATAGTAAAAAAAAAAAAATTTTATCAACTTGTTATTCTTAATCTTTGACGTAAAGGAGGGAGTTTTTGGGGTATTTCAGTTACCAGGCTCTAATTACAGCGATTTGCGAAATATTCTTATTTGACATAAATATGATAATATTTAAGCTTAACATTTTGGAAAAATCGCGAAATATTACAATTTTCATATGATCATGTAAAAATAAATAGCATCGTAAACATAAAAACCTTGACAAAAACGTTTTTAATTTTTTTATTATATATATATATATATATATATATATATATATATATATATATATATATATATATATATATATATATATATATATATACTATTATAATCAGTCAGGGACTCAAAGAAGGTAAGGATAATTCGTTAATCGTCAATTTCAATAGGAATCCTATTAAAATTTTATAGGTTCTATGGATTTGCTATAGGACTAATAGAATTCCTTTAGGTATCTTCTAGGTTCTATAGAAATCTTAATACAATCCCATAGGTCCTATAGGATTTATATATGTATCCTATAGGTTCTATAGGATACCTTTTTGATTCCTGCACTATTATAGGCTCTTTAGGATTTATTTATGTATCTTATAACTTTTATAGGATTCCTATAGGACCAATATGATACCTATAGGAATACAATTGCAATCCTATAGGTCTTATAGGAATCAAATATAAAGAATAAAACTGCTATAGGGTTAATAGTATTATCCTATATAAATAATATAATTTCTACAAGATTCATAGAACTTAAATAACAATAAACCAATTTCCTAACGAAAGTAATTGTCTTTAATAACTCCTATTAGGTTCTATAGGCTTTTTAAATGTAAAATACAACTTTCTCATTGTAAATTTATGGTCAACTAACATTACAACATGTATTTGCCTAGCTAATTTCAAAACAAATTAAAACCTAATGGAATATAATATATATTCCAGTAGGTTTTAATTTGCTTGAAATTATTTAAAAATTATTTTGAAACATATTTTTTGTTAATAGTTGGCATTTTTTTAATGAAGAGGTGGAGTTGTAGTTTATTTCGATCATAAAAATAAATGTTTTAAAATAGCTAATAGCACTTCGATAAGCTTAGCATATTTATGGCTTTAAAAAAGTAAAAAGTTAAACTAATTTTGGGTAATTTTAAAATAATATTGCTTTCGCAAACTATACATAAGATTTTATTATTCAGTTGAAATAAAAATTGAAACTTATTTTATAATAGATAACAAAATATTCTAGCCTTTATTCATTAAACGAGCCTGAATCTGAAAATAAACCATTACCTTGGATTGGAAAAGAAACTAAAACCAATTTAGCATATAACTGATGAAATCTATTTTAAAGCAAAAGTGGTATGGAATTCTATATATTAATTATGATAAAAGTAATAATAATAATTTGAGCAAAAGTACTAATAATTCATATATATATATATATATATATATATATATATATATATATATATATATATATATATATATATATATATATATATATATATATATATATATATATATATATATAAATACTAATAATTCATATATATATATATATATATATATATATATATATATATATATATATATATATATATATATATATATATATATATATATAAAAATACTAATAATTCATATATATATATATATATATATATATATATATATATATATATATATATTTATATTTATTTATACATGTATATATTTAGTTATTATAACTATTGTTTGAATTTTATATATATATATATATATATATATATATATATATATATATATATATATATATATATATATATATATATATATATATATATATATATATATATATATATATATATATATATATATACAGGCCTCGGCGGGAATCGAGAGCTTTAGCTCTTGCTATAATTTTAGCAACAGTAATAATAATTAAATATATTTAAATAAAAATATAAATATATAAATAAAAATATAAATATATAAATTTAAAAAAATGCATAAGTCAATTTTCATAGGCTAGTTAATTAGATTAGACCTAATTCCGTTTTCAATTTACTGCTTTACAAAAACAGCAAGCAAAATGGCTGATAAATAAATAATAACCAGATTTCGGGTGCGTTGTTTTAAAGTCCGCCACAAATACACAGGCAGTTTGTGTGTCATTTTGTCCATTAAAAGCGAAAATAAAAAAGTTTTTGAAAAATTTTAAAGTTTGACCCCACTGCCCCTGTTTTAAAAGTTTTACCCCCTCTGCTGACTACTTTTAAAAAACTGTTCAACATTAAACAGTGATTTTAGGCTAAATATGAAAATGTAATGTTCCAATTAAACATGTTTTGTATCATCTTTGATGGCATTATAATTCAACACTTTGAATTAGATGATGATATAAGTAAAACATTTAACTTAAGAAACAATTTTTTATTCCATTATTATCAAGTATTATTAAATTATAAAAATTATATGCAATGCAGTTGTTTTCTTATAAATAATTTTATATTTATATAATTTATAATTATTTGCTTTTATCTATAGGTATAATAGTATATATATAAAAAAAATCAATATGATATGAGCAATATTAAATTGAGAAAAAATGATGAGATGTTTGATAAAATTGTTAGGAATTGTTGTTACCAACCCTTGAAGCAAAGACATTTAGTCAAGTACTAAATTAAAAAATAAATGAGAGGTTTTACGCCATTATCTATATCTTACAACATTTGATTTGAAACTAACTGGTAAGAAAGAAGTTGGCAGGAATTCAAACAAAACAACAACAAAAATACTGTTATAATGATACATCTTAGAGAAAATTAAAATGATCTTAGAGAGAATTAAAATGATTTAAAATGTAAAAAAGTTATACGGCTCAACTTCTGAGTTTTACTAATAAGTTGTCATCTATATTTGACATTGCAGGGTCAAATGCAGAAGATTTGATTAGAAAAGATACCTCTTGTGACATCAATAGTCAAATATCATATTTAGATTATCTCTCAGATCAGCATCAATTAAAAAACAATTTTTGGGTTCATTAGATAAGAGATATATTATGAAAGTAAAAAGCATCATAGAAAATAAAAGCTATGGATTTCAAAGCTGGTATCTGAGGTAGACGGTAAAATAAAACGCTTGGTTATTGCATAAACAGGAAAACTAAGTGTACCCGAAAAAAAATTTTTGTGTGTGTCCAGGATTCCCGATACAACTGGGAAAAGTCAAGCAACAACAACCATAGATGCTGTAAAGGCCTGAAAACTAGAAAAAACAATTGTAGCAACGATTTTTGACACAACTCCATCAAATTCAGAATGGATAAATGTTTCTGCAAAGATAATCTTCAATAAAAAATTACTTTGGTGTGCCTCCAGAGACCATATTTTAGAAAGAGTTTTGTCATCTGTTTATTTAATGATTTTTGGAAAATGTCAATCTCCAAATTATGAGCAATTTACAAATGATGCATGCCACTTTAAAAATGATGCATGCCACTTTACAAATGATGCATGCCACTTTAAAAATGATGCATGTCTAAAACTTTCATTAAGTTCAGATACCACTTTTAGACAAATTAAAATTAAGGAACAAGTATTAAAAATCAAACAAACAGATAAGAATATTTGTCTGGTTTGTTTAACTAGAAGTCTCAAAAAATATTAAGAGATGATTATCAAGAATGTTGCCAACTTTGCAATTACTGAATGCAAAACAAATAAATGTACAGTGGCGCAAACCTGGGGCTTTCCATCATGCGAGATAGAGAAATACAATTTTGTATACAACAAAAATTTTTGCCTTTGCTGAATTGGCAGAGTATGAATAAAGTTATGTAGAGAAATTATCATAGTTTTGTAAATTTGCAATGCTATTTTATGTGAAAATGTGTCTTTAATGTACACAACTGATGCATCATTTAATGATATAGGATTCTACAAATAAAGAAAATCCTCTCTCGCTATTTTCTGATTAAGTGTCTGATCGCAATAAAGCTAAAATTGCTAAAACAATTCTTAAAAAGAAAAAAGAAAACTGGGAAAATAATTCAGGCTTCCCACAATTTCCTCTTTTGAAACCGAGAACTCTTTTAACTGATTTAGTCAGACCAAAATCAAGCAACATTATAAATTTTAACACAAATTTTCAACACATGTTTGAGCATATTAAATCATTGAAATCTGGAAATGAGCAGAACGAACTGTTAAACTAATTCAAGACAAAATCTATAAACAAAGATAAAGAGCATAAGAATTTCTTTTATGTGCAGTAGAACACCACAAAAAAATTCTTCCACAGATAATTAAACAAGCAATTCAAAATCTAAACTATTGAAAACTTAAAAAAATGACTTTATTTTTGAATTTCTTTGCACTTAGTCCCAGTTAAATCCCAGTTAGTGAAATATTTTCAACTTACAACAATTTATTTGCTTGTTTGTCATTAAAACATATTTTAATGATAAATCTTTTTTGTTATAATTAAAAAGTATAGTTCTAAAAACTCATTATTTTAGACAGAAAAATATCATGATCAGGGAAAGAAAACACTTTAGAATGGTTGTCATTAGGTTTTATTAAACTAAACTAAACAAGAATTATGTTAAAAATGTGAACATAGTTGATTATTAAAAATGTTTTTAGTCCTTTTTAGCAAAATTTTAGAAAAAAAAACAACTTAAAAAGGGTGGCGAAGGGGTCAATTGGTTTAAGTAAGCAAAAATACATATGAAACCAATTGAAATTCTGAAAAGAGTTTAAAATGAAAAAAATTTATGGATTGTGGGACACCTTAAAATATATATATATATAAATATATATATATAAATGTTATGTTATATATATGTTGTATAAAAACTTATTGAAAATGTTAACAAATTAAAGGAAAAAATGATTATCGCTATCTCTTTTAAATCTATGCTTGGATACTCAATTCATTCCTTTAAAAAATGAAGCACTCTACTATTTAAATTCTAATAAATCTAGTAGCTCACCTATAACACTACTAGTGGCAATTTTCTAAAATGTCAAAACCATCTTAGAAATTGACACTAATAATGTTATAGGTTATCTCCTATAGTATAACACACCTGAGATTGAAATTGTAGTACATATTTTGTGTAATGTTATTTTTAAGTAGACGTTAAGATTTTATAAAATCATTGAAAAATAATCTAATAAAGTATATAGTAACTATCTATTTTTATCGTTAATTTAAAAAATTGAAATATTTTAATGCTTAATATCAAAGTAAGATAAAATAAGACATGCTTATTTCATCTTAAAATACACTATTTTAATAATGCATTTTTTTTTTTTTTTGGTAGACATTTTTTTGGTGGAAAAACTATCCAAATTACTGCAAATCAAAATGCGGCAATTAGTTAAGGAAGCAGTTGGCAAGTTGTTAAATATTTAGCAATTGTGGTTTTTGGGGGTACAGTTTTATCAAGTCATTCATTGACAGGAGGTCAATGTAATTCAGTTAAAGGTAGTATATCTAAGCCAGCTTTAGACTCAAAGAAGGTTCAAGACTTATTAGGTATTGATATTATATTTTGTTTAGCAACACTATTTCCCCTTGTTTTTTATAATGAATATAATATATAACTAATAGTGTTCAAATTTAGTTTTCAGACTTCTTAGCCAAGCGATTTCTAAGGGAAAATTATGCTATGTTCAGAAAAGCAAATACTGCAAAGTGCAATGATGAAAGCAAACTTGCAAAACAAAGCATTGATATTTTCAAGAAAACTATTGTTTATGGAGAATATTATGTTAATAATAATAATAATTGATAATATAATTAACAAAAATAACTGACTTGCT
Source organism: Hydra vulgaris (assembly GCF_022113875.1). Classification (NCBI taxonomy): domain Eukaryota; kingdom Metazoa; phylum Cnidaria; class Hydrozoa; order Anthoathecata; family Hydridae; genus Hydra; species Hydra vulgaris. The sequence goes on from NC_061165.1 coordinate 29,872,972, forward strand.
GACTTAATACTTTATTTTTTATTTTTGTTTGTGTGAATTTAATTCCTTGATTTTTATTAAAATAAGAACTAAAAAATAATACCCAAGATTTACCAATATTATATACACACCTGTTGTTATATACACACCTGTTGTTATATACACACCTGTTTTAAATCATGATATTCTTATAAAGGATATTCCTATTAAATATCTTTTGACAACTGCAAAGGGCAATGCAATAGAATTTCAAACAGAATTGAATAGGATTACTGTATATATAAAACTATAAGATATTGTTCATACCATGTCTTATAAGGCACAAAATGAACAATACCTCATAGTTTTATATGTACAGGAATCCTATTCAATCTTGTTTGAAAACCTTATAGGAGTTTTTATCTTAAAAGACACCGAATGAATATAATATAATCCTATAGTTTTATATGTACAGAAACCCTACTCAAATAAGTAGGATTACACCAATAAATGTGTAATCGTCATAGTTTTTATCAAACATTAAGTTAAATGAAGTAGATTATAAAACATACCATAACCAGTTTTAGACCTACTATGACCGGTTTAGGATGCCTGACTGCTATTTATTGTAATGACAACATATCTTTTTTTAATAAAACGTCAAATAAATATCTGTAAACTAAATGAAATTTTGATATCAAATAGGATTTATTTGCAATAGAATTGAGGCTAGGTTATTCAGTAACCAGTAAGTACCATAGAGATAAGAACTATATCAAAACATCATACTACTATAGAATTATTTAAGTAATCCTTACAAAATGGACTGGATTTAACTTTTCTTTGATCAAAGCTTCAATTTTTTCAGCTGTCATGTTTTGTTACAAATTTATTATAGTCTAAACAAAACAAAAATACTATTTTATAAATACAACAAAGAAATACATAACAATATATTATATAAATATTATATAAATTTTACATATTCTCTAAATATTTTTGAAAATATTTTTATTATATTATAAACAATTTTTATTATATAAACAATTTTATTATATTATTAAAAATATCAAGCAACCATAATTGTGTTTGCAATCACAAACATTGCTTTTTCAATTTGTTTCTTGTTGCAATTCCATTAAAAATATGGTTGCCAAATAATAGCAAAACCAGAAAACATTTATAAACTGTCAATTAATGAAACATTTTTGACAAAGTCACCAAGAATAAATAGAAAAAAAGTTCTTTTAACCATAAACTATTCAACATAAAAAAAAAATCATTGAAAAATCATTAGAAGCTGTTAAAAAACAATCTATAGAACAAAATATTTATTTAAATTATTCTGAAAATTGCATCTTAAATACTATTCAAAAATGTATGTTATGTCTGAAAAACAAATTTAAAATTTAATTACAGAAAATGAAGGAACTAAACTGAATGTTGTATATCTTCAACTGCTTGTCTACTAATTAAGATGCGCTTTAAAAAGCATAAGATATTATGTGCATTAGCAGTGGTAATGAATGCTTGACTTTATACTATAAGTCATTGGAAATTCAAAAAAATAAAAATTTTTGAATGTTGCTGATTCACCTTGAATATTGACTTTGCCATTTGTGATCGCCATTGAAACCAATGTGGATAAAAAATTTTAATCGACTGGTGTGAATGAGATCAAATTTACTGATGCTAAGTTCAATACTAAGTTCTAACCCATACTATCTGTACTCAGCTTGCTATTTCAGATCTTGTGCATATAGATTTTTAAACCTTATGTTTAGTATTTTAATCTGTTAGTTATTGATAGGGGAAAAAATGTAAATAAATGCAAACAAATACTTTTAAAACAGTTTGCAATTACTAAGTGATTTAATTGTTATTCATATAATTTTACAAACATTCACAATCTGATTACTCGACGTAAATCCATCACCATCCCCCTCTGTCTCAATTAATGATGGTGTTGAGTCACACATTGGACAACGTAAATTTCTTACATCAGAAGATCTGAGCCACATAATTAAATTATATCTTTTTCCTGATGATATGGGCATTGCACCATGAAGATGATGACCTTGATGCAACACACCAAAGCCAAATTTATGTTCCACTCTAGTATATTTCAGTGATTGCGTCTGAAAAAAAATAAACAAATACAAAAAAGATAAATAAATTTCAATAAAATAAATATATAGGAAAAAAAAGCTTACATTACACAAACCACTAAAAAACAACTCGCCATCTTCAAAGTTGTCATTTAGACAAATGTTAATTGTAACCTCTGAATTATCATAATGAAGACTTAGACCTGTGTCATCAACTTCTTGATTTTCACAGTCATATACAACTACAAAGGCGCGGTGTGAATCAAATCCACTTTTTCCTACACAATTTGGATATAAGATTGAAAAAATTGGGTTTAAAAACCTTGTTCTGAATTCATTAAGAAAGCTTTCATTGAATCCAATTTCACCTAAAAGAATCTTTAAAAAAAGAATGTAAAAAATCTAAAATAATAGGTAAGTTTAAAAAACATAAGAAAACTTCAAACTCTTGCTCTCTAAGAAAAAAAAGAAAAAAATTTTCAAACTCTTTTATATGTGGTAAAAAGTATACAGTGTACTGAGTTGCCGAATTTTATTTTCACATCAAAGTTCAACTGCCTAATTGGGAGTTAAATACTTGCAGTCTTCTCTGTTTGAAATTTAATGCTAACGCACGAAAAAGCGCTGGCAGGATGGTCAATTTTAAGTTGGCCTGCACAATTTAAATTAAAATTAAAATAGCGAAAAAAATATTTTGAATAAATACTAGATAAAAAAGTTTTAAATAAAACTGGAAGAATTTCATTAAAGTTGAACAAATGAACAAAAAAAGTTTTATTGCAATTTAAAAAAAATTTTTTTTTTGGCAAGCCCTTTTTTATGCGCTCGCCAAAGTTTTTGCGAGCGCAAAAAGACTTGAGCACAAAAGGGCTGGCTAAACAGAGAAGACTGTATTTGAAAAAAACAATGGTAAAAAATAACAATAACATAAATAAAAACAAAGATTATTTATTGATTATTACATAAGATGTAAAGTCAATATTTAATGATGTGGAGATAATCCAACTCAAATGATCACTCAAACTAATCTTAACTTACTTTAATTACAATATAAGTCTACCATTTTTAAATAGGTTTTAATAGCTTAAATTTTAGAAATCAAATAAATATTTATTTTAAAAACATTTGTCGGTGCGCTTTTTAAAGAAAATAATTTGTGTGCTTTCCAATAGCCGAATAAAGTATTTGAAAATAATGTCATGGCTATAAATGTTAATGTTTATAACATCAATGTAATCTAAATAAAGAATGTAAAATAAATAATATACTCCCAATGTGTTCATTGTATTAGGCCTTCCTTTTGGAAAATTAGTTGAATTAAAGTGCTCAATTTCCTCAACCATTTTATGGCAGAATTCTTTATTGAAAACTCTCAAACGAAACACTTCCGGTTCTAAACTCAAATAAAAATGCAATCTTAAATAAAAAATAATCTTAAAAAAACAAAATAAAACAAGTATGAAACACAAAAATCATAAAAATTCAACTTGAAGATTATGTAAAATATTATAACAGAACTTGAACTTTATTACTCAGCTTACTATTTCAGATCTTGTGCATATAGATTTTTAAACCTTATGTTTAGTATTTTAATTATTTACAATTTGGTGATTTATATTCTTTTAAACCACTCTTTGAAGGAATAAGGCACAACATATTTAAATAAATTGCCATTAGGAGTAATTAGCATTTATTATGCAAATAAATCTTGAAGGCAATTAACACCTAATCAATATACCATGCTTAACAACTAATCTAATTATCATGTATAATTACTTATATATGTACTTTAAATCTAAGTCTTTATTGGAGCATGGTTTTCTGAATTAGAAAAATAAAAATAGCCTAACATTTTTGCATGCATGCAAATTCAAAAATTTAAATTTAAAGTTTATACTCAAAACATTCAAAGTTTTTAGAACAACTTCATAAAATGTTTATTTTTTTATACTCTTTTTATATACATGCATAATACTGCAATTACCATGACTAGTTAAACTAAAAACTAAACTAAATAAATAAAATATTTTATAGTCAAATGATTACCCTCAGTCTTTAGAAGTTTGTTGATCAATGTTTTTCTTGAAGTTAAAGGGTGACAGGACTCTTGAACCAAACATAAAAACTCTCTATGCAAATAGTCATCCTTAACAAATCAAAATAATCCATATATATATATATATATATATATATATATATATAATAATAATAATAATAATAATAATAATAATAATAATAATAATAATAATAATAATAATAATAATAATAACACCACAAAAAGCAGTTATGTTTTTTAATGGTTTAAAAGAAGTTTTAAAATAGAAAAAAAAATAATAATAAATCTATTAATTAAATCAAGCAAAAATAAAAAACAAGAAAAGACCAAAGGTTTATTGAAAAACAAGGAAAATGATATTATGAAAAAACAAGAAAAAAAAAAAGTCACTAAAGCAAAAAAATCAAATAAGAAAAATAAGAAATAAAAAAAGTAAATAAAGAAGGCAAAGAAAAACAGAAAAACAAACTATTGGAAACATCTATTACAAAAACAAACTATTGGAATGCATAAAAATAATAAAAAAAATAATTGGAAATGAAAGGGAAAGATCTTTTATTGTTTATATTTTTCATAATTTGTTGTTAACATTTATTTCTTTTTTTTTCCATGTTGATGTGTCATAATGTAGTCATTATTTTTTTAGTTTATTTTATTTAAATTAATACTTGACTGTTTAGTCAAAAAAAAATTTATTATATCAAGTGATATTCAAGTTTTTATTTTTGTTGATTATATCTTTGTTTCTTCTTTCATTTTAATATTATCCATTTATCATGAACAACTTATAGATATTGTTGCTGTTTTAATGTGTTGTGTTTTTGTTTGTTATGATTTTGTTTAAACCTTTTGTTGAAGTTTTATAACAATCATAATATTATTATTTTAATGATTATGCTGTTGTTACTGATGTTATAATTGTTATTACGTTATCTCTTCTTTTTAATTGATACAACTGTTTTACATTTTATATCAACTTTCTAACTTCGTGTATATATTTATTGTGTTTAAAAAATCAAATTACTAATTGCTATTACTATTATAACTACTATTATTATAAAAATTAAATAATTATATTATATTATTATAATTATTATTATTGCTATCATTATTAATAATTTTAATATTGCATGTTTTAAACTCTATCATTTTTATTATATATTGTGAGCATATTATAACATACTATTTTTATTATATTATTAACATTATTAGGTATATTTTATATTTTAATTGCTTGTATTTTTTTGATTGTTTTAATTGACACTTGCTTTTATTTATCCATATTGTTGTTGAACTTTATTTTTGCTTGTTTTATTTTGGTGTCAACCCATTAACTAGTTTAGGTGTCACTTCATTGAATAGTTTAGGTGTCACTCCATTGACTTGTTTAGGTGTCACTCCATTTACTAGTTTTTGACTATATGAGTGACACCTGACTTTGTTACAATTATAATTTATATTAAAAAGATTATAATTACAATTATAATTTATATTAATAAAATTTGTAATTTCTCAATTTTTGGTTGAATAAATGGATTAAAAAGTAAATAAACATATATCTTTGCATAGCAAGTGAAAAAGAATTTATTGGTAAAGAAAAGTCCTTTTCAATGCTCATATTTAAGCCACCATCAACAATTTAGCGACATTTAGTTAAATGTTAAAATAATTAAATAGTTTCAGAAATTAAGTGATAAATTTTATGAAATAAGTTTTATGATTTTTTTAAAAAACTTAATAAATATGCTTTTTTAATTAATGAAGTTTTGTTTTTGTTTTATTATTATTTTATACTGTTTAAAAAAATATATTTTTCATTATCTATTTTTGTTTTATTGAAGGGAGTGTACATACATTGAGTGATTAAATAGATAGAACATGCAAAGAGTGTACATACATCTACTGACTAAATAGGTAGAACATGCAAGCAGTGCCACTACATTTTGGTTTAGGCAGGCAATCTATTAATTTAAAAAAATGTTTTTAAAATTTTTAAACTTTTTCTGATCAAATTATTAAATTTATTAGTGTTTAATTTAAAACAACAGAAAAAACCTTTGGAGGAGCATGTAAGAGTATGTATATTATATATACATAGATACATATATATATATATATATATATATATATATATATATATATATATATATATATATATATATATATATATATATATATATATATATATATATATATATATATATATATATATATATATTAAAATGTCAAAATTAGGATTTTGTAGGAAAGTGAAAAAAGAGAATTTTTATATCCATAGCAAATATTTTTCATAAATAATATATTTTTCTCAACAAAATGACTGTCCTATAATTCAGGCTATTTTACCTATAAAAGAGGCTTATACAAGCAGTTATTATTTGTATTGTGCTAAATCAGCAAATACTTGCTTCTTATTACGATTTTTCTGTGATTTTTGACCAATAGATTTTTGAACTTAATCAATTGAAAATTTAATTTTTTTTTCGATTCAATTATGCTAATTAACTAATATTTGTTCAAAACATAATACTAAACATGAAAATCTTTTAACTGGTATATAATCTACTGTGTATATATATATATATATATATATATATATATATATATATATATATATATATATATATATATATATATATATATATATATATATATATATATATATATATATATACCCATATAGTGTAGCTTTAAGAGCATTTTAATGTAAAAAAAGTCTCTTACGACTACAGTTTTAATTACCTCGTCTCTTAAGCTGTTTTTGATTGTCATCGAAATGTCAAAGCAATTAATTTATGCGGAAGTACATTAAATTTAATTGTTTTTTAAAAAATTTTTAAAAAACCGCAATTATAACGACTAGAAAGTTTTTTTTAATTAGTGGTGTTTTTGTTATTGATTTAATAAAAAACATTTTTTAAACATGCGTAAATGTTGCTACATCGACTATCTTATAGCCTGACTCACAACGGAGTGCTGCTACATCGACTGACAAATAGCCTGACTCGCAACGGAGTGCTGCTACATTGACTGACAAATAGACTGACTCGCAACGGAGTGCTGCTACATCGACTGACAAATAGCCTGACTCGCAAGGGAATGCTGCTACATCGACTGACAAATAGCCTGACTCGCAAGGGAGTGCTGCTACAACGACTGACAAATAGCCTGACTCGCAAGAGAGTGCTGCTACATCGACTGAGGGTTTGGTTTGGCCAGGCAGTCTATCAATTAAAAAAAAAAATTTAATTTTTAAAACTTTTTCTGGTCTGGTTTATTAACGCGCTCTTTAAAACTACAGTTTATGGGAAACATTTTTTGATGCCACGCAAGAGACATGCAAGAGTATATATATATATATATATATATATATATATATATATATATATATATATATATATATATATACACTTACTAAAGCGAATTTTTATAAGCACTTGCTAACTTTTTTTGCTTACCTTAACCCATACCACTTTTTTAGAAAAAAAAACGAAAAATGATGAATGAAACGATTGCTGCCCCATCCCAAACCCTCAGTTGATGTAGCAGCTCCACTGCGAGTCAGACTATTTGTCAGTCGATGTATGTACTGAGACCCCCAGCAGCAGGCTATTTCAGTATGACATCAGATTGCATACCTTAGTACACAATACTATTTGTATATATATATATATATATATATATATATATATATATATATATATATATATATATATATCATAATAACTAAAACCTTGCAGTAGCAAGATTATAGGTTCAAACCACTGCTTAGCATATGAGTAGTACCAAAGGGACACACCTTTATTAGCTCTGCTATACCTATATGTTCCTTTCCTCCACAAATGGCCAAAAAAAAACAATAAGTAAAAAAAAAAGATTACCTTTATATATAAAATATATTATAATTATAAACACTACACCTTTAAAACATAAATTTCTCTATGAAGTGGAATATAGTTTTCATTAATAATTTTTTTGCGAAGCAGAGAAAGCTTTCCATTTTCCTTTCTTCTTTCTATTTCAGCATGTATCTAAAATATTAGTAGTAATAATTTACTGTCATAAAATTCTTTTTCTTAATTAACAGCATGTTTCTACAAAACAGTCAATAAACAGCTAAAAATTATGACAGCAAGAAAAGTTTAAACAAATTTACAAAAAACCTAATTTTCTATTTATTACAACTGATTGTCCAGATTTGTGTGATAAAAATTTTATTTAATGTATATGTGATATTAGACCTTAAAGTCATATTAGACATTTACTTCCAATATATATATATATATATATATATATATATATATATATATATATATATATATATATATATATATATATATATATATATATACACACACACACACACACACACTGTGTTCAAAATATCTTCTAGTTTTTATTTTCCTGCCGTCAAACATCAAAATCTTCATTCAAAACTATTCCCCACACAATATTTCTCTGTTGCTTTTTTGATGTTTGCAATTGACTACATATTGAGCAATATTTGCAAAATTTTCTAGGCTCACAAAGTAAATTTAATTTTTCATGCCTTTTAAAATAATATTTTAACAAGCCATTGCAAGTGTTTAATCTACTTTTACACACAGTTTAATCATTTAACACATATGGTTATCCTAAGTACATATAAGTAACAAAAGATTAGTCTCTCTAGGTGGAGTGAAAATTATATGAGTTAAGTAGGAATGTCACTAAATAAGTAATTCTTAAAAATACCAAAATGATTTCCTTTTTTTATTTAATATATAACTCCACAAAATATCGAATGATTTCCTTTTTCATTTATAAATTTTACTTGTTTTAGACAAACTTGAACAACAGGTTGATTTGGCAGCCTCAAAAACAAACATAATGCTTGGAAAGCTTAAAAAGTGGTTAAGAAGCTAAGGTATGCTGATTTGGAAAGTGCCCTATACTTACTTACAAGTGTGGTCAGCCTACCTCAAATGCAATAAAAACTCAAACAAATCCAGCACAGAGCAACTAAAAAAATTACTGAGCTAAAACATCTTCCTTACAATGATCTTAAAAACATCTTAAAATTATCTTCATTACAAAGACTCAACACTTTTGAATTAACCACTCTGAAAATCAGAAGGAAACATGGAGATCTTATACAACAGTATAAAATAATACATGGTTTTGATAAAGTTGACTTCTTCACTCCACAATTAACTGCACCTGCTTCTACTCCACACTACAATCTACCCTGCCACAACCTTCCTCTGGAAAAACAGAATATGTCAAATTGTTCCAAACAAATCCATTATTTGACAAACCATATTGTAAATAGTTGGAATGCTTTACTGTCTAAAACTGTAAATGTGTTGCCAACTAATACTTTCAAGAAATTTCTTACCAGAAAACCATAAAAAGGATTAGTCAAACAACATAAATAGTCAACCAGATACACTAAGTATCCTCAGCATAGAAATGCCTGTTGCCACACTGTAATACTACTACAACATATTGTACTGTAATGTAAAATAAATTAGATTGACCAATCAGTTAAATTTATATTTAATTTTAATTATACAGGCTCACCATGTTTAATATTGTAAAAAAATTAAAATATAATAAGATACAATTGAAAGCGGAACCAACAATTTGTTGTTTTTCTGAAAAAACAACCGATGACTGGTCATCTGCTTGATGAAACATCCTGTTTCTTCCATCAGGTTTGACAAATACTTATGTTTACAAACACTTATGTTTACAAACACTTATTCATTATTTCAAACCCTGAGTTAACAGTTAATTTTTACCTCTTTTATAACTTCACTGATTTCAAAGTTGCTGTAATTATTTTCTGAAAAAAACTGAAAAAGTATTTTATTTTTAAAACAAAATATAAAAACAAGCAACAGCAGTAATAAAAAAAGTAATAATATAAAACTTAATAATATAAAACTTATATAAAAATTATAACTACACTATTACAACAAAAAAACAACATAATTAGCAACGAAAATAACAAAAAAAAGTACTAATCTAGTAAAAAATGTTTTGCAAATAAATTTGCATTTTACCAACAGTTTGCAGTTTGCATATTACATATTACCGTTTTTTATAGTCTCTTAATAATTTATAGTTTTAATTGTATTATTTAATTTGACAGATCATTTTTTGAACTGTATAAAACAGGTTAACACTTGGAATGGCATAAATCAGCTCTAAAACTGCACACTGTCAAGTTTCAAAAAAAAAATATCCTATTGCTTGTTGATGTATTGCTAGACTTAGTTATCTCACTAGACATATGCTACCTGCAAGAGACTTGCTAAAAAGGTGGGAGTGCTAAGATTATAGAATTTCATGGTATAAATTTAGATGTTGTTTTAGTAGGGGAAAAAAAAAAAAGATAAATCACATAGTTGAGATAAAACAAGTAAACAAGCGAATAATGATTTTAAGAGCGTCATTGGTTTAATATAGTTTCAATAAAAGCACCTCAAACAGGTAGGACAAAAAAAAGAAAAGAAAAAAATATAAAATACTCTTGACAATGTTTTTGGAGAAAACAAGCCAAAACTTCTTGAAATTATGGCATTAAAATAAATGTTTTTTGTTAATATCTCAGTAAATAATTTGTTTTAATAACTCCAAACTTATTTTCTAAGGTTTATTTAAATTTACAGGAGCAATTTATGGCTCTCACAAAAGTATATTTTTTCTCTTAAAATTATAATTATCATTGTAACTAAAATGTAAAACTCAAAGTCCTTTTAATAATAATAAAAAAAAAAACTTAATTGCAATGCTTTTTAAAAGGCACAGTTGTAGCACAAAAAAATAATAATAATAAAAAAGAGAGCTGATTTAAATGCAAAATTTTTGATTAGATTAGACTATTTGATAAATAAAAAATTATTAGACTAAATGATATTGATAAAGTATAAAATTACTTAACTGATAAATAAAGATAAAATTATTGCACTCTAAATTATTGCATAATAATTTTTATTTTATGTAATTATATATATCTTATATAACAATTACTTTAACATATTATTCACATTTATTGTGGAATTTTTAATTGTTGTAATAATTCTTAAATATTATTATACTATTGCAATAAGAAATATAAAACACTTTTTATTTTGTCAAATTTTTTATCAAATAATGTTGTTAATAAATAAATGGATAGCAAGTGTAAAAACCGAAAGACAATGCTCATCTAAAATATTTTTTCACAGCACAAAATGACGCTTGTTATGTATATACTCTTGTAACATTAACATTACAAAAATATTGTAACAAGTATAAAACTAAATTTTGTATTTAATAAGCAATTTTTTTTAATGAATAATTAATTAGCTCATGCAAAAACCAAAAGCTCTTGTATAAAGCTGTTTAGAGGAGCAGCTCACATGGCTCACCATGTTCATTTTAGGAGAACTTTTCTACGCTCTTGCACTCATTCACTCCTGCCCAGGCCTGTTAAACAACTTACTTATCAAAATAAAAGAACAAAAAAAGAAAACAAATAACAGTAAGTAAAACAATAAAAACCTAAACAGTATAAATAAAAGAAGCAAAAAATTAAAAAAACAAAAACATTCTTAATATGTAGTCAATAAAAGTTGGGTTTGTGGGGTTTTTTTAAAAAACAATAAAATTTAATCATCATCAAAGATTCAAAAGTCATAGGGTTAACACCCTCTTTTGGCCTTCTGACTAATGGCAACATTATTAGAAAGAAAAAAAAGAGCATCATTCACAAAACATTTTCCTTATGACCTTAGGTGAATACATAAATTTAAATTGAACTAATAAATTGGAAAAACAAAAACATTAATCTTCATATTTAATTTTATTTTAGAACATAAAGTATAAAGCATAATAATATACCTCTTTGTAATCATTTATAAACTCTTTATCTCCTCGAAATGTAAAATGGATTCCACAAGACTTCACAAAAATATTATTTGTTAAAAAGCATTTGCAAATTAGCTCACTATTTCCAGTCATTTTTAAATTAATCTTTATTGTATATGCAGAAAAAAGACTTTAAAATAGGAAATTTTTTATAATTAATTTATACCATTTCATTAAAAAAAAAATTTAGAATTCTTGATGAAAAAATTTTTTAATGCATACAAAAATATGCATATCAAAAAACTTACAAATGACATAATTCAAATTATTAAAAAGATTTATTTTCTATAACTGCATACATATCATACAATAACTAAATATATGCGTTATAAATATACATTACATACATACATTACAAATATAAGGGTATAAACATCTTGAATTTACTTTTAAAAAAATGGTTTTTTTGAAAACTTACTACAAAAATAAAAACATGGGTAAATATATCTAGTATCTATTGAACTTTTACCACATTTTATGTGGGTACTGTAAAAAATACAACTGTATTGCATAGCAAGTATAAAAAAAAACCCACATTATTAAAAAAAAGGCAAAAAAATTATAAAAACTACAATAACATTTTTTTGTATATATATAACATTGATTATTGTAAAACAAGATATTTTCTGTGTTGCTTTCACCATTAGAATAAAATATCACACAAGCTAATTGAATTTTGTTTGAAATAAATTTGTATTTAATGTCATGCTTTCATCTTAAAAAAATTAATCAAACTTTTAGATTACATCAAAACATTAAAATTCTTTAAATGTTTCTTAAACTATGGACTTTCAATAAAACAACTTAATATTTCTACTTATTGTCTGTACAAAACTGAAATCCACGTTCTAATTTAAACTGAGTGACATATTCATTTTAAAGAGAAGCTTTTTTAACACTTAAAGCTTTTAAAATTTGCAAACTCCAAGTTAAGGGCAATTTACCAGATAATGTTTAGAGAGACTGTTAAATTTAAAACTGAAAATATAAATAAGTGACAGAGCTCTAATCTTTACATTTTGATAAGAAACACATTGAGAAAAATTGAATGGCTCATGTTACTTAAATATAAGAAAAACAATAATTTGCAAAAAACTCCTGACATAAGTGAAAGAAGGTCAAATTAAAGAATCAAGCTAACTAATTTTTGCATTCATTGTCACATCTACAACAAATACAAGTTTGAAGAGGGGATGCATAATTATTTTGAATGACTTGACCTCACATAGTAAGTTATTTAAAAGTCTTATTTTAGACCTCATTAAAAGTTTATTAAAAGTCTCATTTTTAGCTGAGACCGGAACCCTGGCCTGGCTAAAAATGAGACTTTTTGCAAAGCCAAGCAAGAATAAGTTTTAGTTTATCTTAATAGAGATGATAGCTCGTTTGAGCATTGATCATGATTTTATTTGTAGAAAAAAGAAAGAAATGCAACCTTACAGAAGGGGGAGAGTGGCAGATAAACCAGGTCTAATAACATTTACAATGTGCTTTAGACTTGGTCTGAGAGTAAAAAGGTTGTTATTCGTAAATATAGAAATGCCAACAATATTGCAATATTTTTTTGCAGTAAATAAATGAGTTTTGCTGTCTAACAAAAATTGTGAATTTTTAGTCCAGAATTTAAGTGCAAGCCACTGCAATCTTTAGGCTGTTACAGAAAAGAGATCATATTTAAAATTGGTTGCTTGTTCTAAGCAATTAAAAAGTAAAGATTTTTAGTCAAGAAATGATTATAAAGTTGAGTCACCAGCAAATAGGGCCACTTTAGATTTCATGAAGATCACTATTGTAGATAAGAAACAATACAGGAGCAAAGATAGAACCTTGCGGTACCCTTAAAGTTGCTTGAAATAAAGCAGAGGGAAATATATATATAGTGAGATCCTTTTTAAGCTCAGATGCCCCCTGCAAGCAATCAGAGGGAGTTGGCTTCTTATCATGACAAGAATAAATGGTAGTATCATCAGGGAACAATGCCACCTTAGATGTGAGAATATCTGGAAGATTGTTAATGTAAATTAAAAAGAGTATAGGGTCAAGGATTGAACCTTGGGGAACCCCTGAGGTTACAGAATAAGAAGAAGAGTGCTGTTCATCAAGGACAACTTTTATACTACGATTGGAAAGAAAGGATTCAATAATTTTAAAGATGTTTCCAGATACACCGTAAGAAGAAAGCTTATAGAGAAGACCAGCATGCCTAACTTTATCAAACACTTTAAAAATGTCAAGAGCGATGGCCTTAACCTCTCCACCTTTATCTAATGTGCAATAAAACTTATCGGTTATTGTTGATAGCAAATCAGCTGTAGAACGAGAAGATCGAAATCCATATTAATGATCAGAAAGTAGGTTATGAGATTCGAGATGAGAGATTAAGTGTTTATTAATTAAAGATTCTAAAACCTTGCTTATGATAGGAAGAAGACTAATGGGACGGTAGTTAGACGAATCGGATCGCTCTCCAGAATTTTTAAAAATAGTGATAACAGATGCTGCTTTCCAGCAGGCTGGAAAACAAGACTCTGATAAGCACTTGTTGAATAGTTTTGAAAAGATAGACGACAGCTCCAGAGAACACTTCTGCAAGACTATAACAGGTATGTTGTCCGGGCCGCAAGCTGTAGAAGAGTCTAAGTAGGAAATCACTTTAGATACAGAAGCTGGAGTGATACGGATGTCGAGCAATGGATCAACCTGTTTGACGGCTATATCAGGTAGAATGCAACTAGTGGAATCAAGAAATGATATTGATGAAAAGTTCTTGGCAAACAACTCAGATTTGTCTTTGGTGAAGTGACAAAGTCTGAACCATACAAAAAAGGTGGAATTACAGACTTGCCCTTATTATTGATACTATTAAAGATTCTCCAGAAGTCACGAGAGCCTAATTTTTGTGATGAAATATGAGATTTCATGATCTGAGAATAGCGAGCTTTGGCGTTAGACAAAACCTTTTTACAATGGTTCCTAGCAGTAATAAACAGACGTCTGTTTTCTTTAGAATTGTTTTGCTGATAGATATGGAAGTAATGGTTTCGATTGGCAATTGCAGCAGCACAATGTGAGGAAAACCATGGAGAAGAGTGAGGCTTGACCTGGAATTGTCGAGAGGGAATAAAGGATTCCATGCCAGCCTGAATTCACAAAGTTTTGTAAGAAGCACATTTGTTGACAGGAAGACGAAAGATTTCTACCCAAGGGCCATCACGAAGAAAGTCATGGAAAGAGTCCTAGTCAGCTTTAAGGTAGTTATAAGATGTACAATGATAGGGGGATTCTGATGGTAAAGAAGAATGAGATAATAATTTTAGAGAGACCAAACCATGATCGGATGCACCTAAAGGTGAGTGTGGAGAAACTGAGCACTGACTAGGATCAGAAACAAGACATAAGTCGAGTAGAGAAGGTAAATGATTCGGGTTATCTGGAAAGCGAGTTGGAAAGTTGACTATTTGAGTTAGGGATTGAGAAAGGCAAAAGTTGTGGATCTTAATGCCTGCAGAGTCACTGACACTAAAGTTAAGCCATTCAGTGTGATGAACATTAAAGTCACCGACAACAACAATATTGGCTGATGGATAAAGAATGAGGGCTTGGTCAATATAATCATAAATAACACCAAGAAGAGTGCAGTCTTGAGATAAAGGAGAGCGATATAGAACAAAGAGAAAGGTGATAGAGTGAAGTGGTGCTAAATGAAAGCACATAAAAGATTAGTTTGTGGATTCAAACCTAGTTTCCCGACAAATGGGTGAATTCTTACGAATGTAAATGCCCAGGTCAAGCATGTGACTATTGGAGTCTTTATGAATTAAAGCAAGATAACCATCAACACTAAGATCACAAGATGAGACAGCTGAACTCAAATTAGTCTCACAAAGAGCAAGTAGGTCTGGTGAACTTTTCAAGAGATAAGACTCAACAGAAGAAAAGTTACTTTGAAGACCACGAATATTGGTAAATGATAGGTTTAGCGAACTTGGTGATGACTGTGGTTTTTTGTGTTTTATAGTTTTTGTTACTTTATTCATTTTTAAATTTGTTAAAGAACTTGACTCAAAACATAAATAGTACTCAGTACACTGTTTTATAGTCCAAGCAATTGCCTCATTTCCTCTAGTAAATCCTAAGCCGTAACAAAGGGCTCCAATGTGGCTTTGGCAATGCACAGCAAAAGTACAAACTGGGACACCATCCATGCGCAACATGGCACTGTTAGTACTCTGACATTTTTCAGCTGTTGATGGAATCAGCCTCTCGAGAGCTACCACAGAGTTCGAGAAACCTGACTACCAGCCGGCCTCAGAACCATAAAACTGAGTTTTAGAGCTGTACTCTCATTTGGAGATAATAGAATGAGTTGCCTAGTCATAAAAACAGAGACACAAGCAAAACCCATGCATCCAGTCAAGAAGATCAAGCGTTGAACATCCTAAACTGGAAACAATGTATTAAAAATACATCTGCGCCAGCCTAATAGATGAAAAAAGGGTGCAAGGCTGGTCAACAGATAGAATCTGTTTACCCCTTAAGTCTTTGCCTAGGAGGCCTTCTACAAGACAGCAGCCGGATGCATTTAACATCTGCCCAAGTTGAGTAATTTTATCAAGACATTATCTCTAGCCTTTACTCAACCAAGAGCCCCAAGGCAGGGGGTGTTTTATGTCGGAGTTTGCATCTCCTAGCCTTAGCCTAAAAAGGCATATCCTACAAGGCAGCAGGACATGAAGCAGATTGTACTGGGTCACATGTTACCAGTAGCAGGATAAACCTGACCTGACCAGAGTTACTTTAGTTAATAACAATGTTGAAGACTAACCGAAAGTCTCTAGAACCTAATATCTGAGATAAGATACAAGATTTAGTCAAATGAGAATAACAGAGCTTAACATCAGACAGGACTTTTTTACATTGGTTTCTTGCAATAATAAAAGGACACTTGTACTTAAGGGAGATTTTCTTGTAATAAAGATGAAAATGATGATTAATGTTTAATAAAACAACTGCTTAAGATGGTGAAAAATGTAGAGTAGAATGACGCTTGACTTAAAAGTGAAGAGAAGTAACAAAAACTTCCAAATTTTTATTCCAGAAGGAATAAAAGCTTCCAAGATGCACTTAATGCATACATATTATGGATATAAACATATATGTTTGCTATGCTGGCATACTATATTCTTTCATTGCTATATAAACTTTAGTATTTATATGGTGTAGTATTTGCTGAAGAGAAGATGATCAGATGAATGTGTGGTGTAACTCTAGTAAGACAAGAAAAAGAGGCATATGTTTAGACAGATAAGGAAAAACATTGTATCAAACAACATTTTATTAGAAAAGATTAAAGTAATTTAGGTATCAGCATGTAGAGAGATAGAAGCTTCAGTAGAAAATGGTAGTGGTAGAAGTAAGAAAAATTGAAGAGAGTGCCTTACATATTGTATGAATGAGCTTTAATTAAGACAAAAAAATGCTCTAGATTGTATATATTAGGGAAACAGCATAAAAGAAGAAGGCTAAAGCCTGATTATGATGATGATGACAATGATGATCATAGTGATGATGATGATCATTATCATCATCATAATGATCATGATGATGATCATGATCATCATTATCAGCATACATACATGCATGCATGCATGCATGCATACATACATACATACATACATACATACATACATACATACATACATACATACATACATACATACATACATACATACATACATACATACATACATACATACATACATACATACATACATACATACATACGTACATACATACATACATACATACATACATACATATGTACATACATACATACATACATACATACATACATACATACATACATACATACATACATACATACATACATACATACATACATACATTCATACATACATACATACATACATACATTATGTATTTATGTGTGTATGTATGTATGTATGTATGTATGTATGTATGTATGTATGTATGTATGTATGTATGTATGTATGTATGTATGTATGTATGTATGTATATGTATGTATGTATGTATGTATGTATGTATATGTATGTATGTATGTATGTATGTATGTATGTATGTATGTATGTATGTATGTATGTATGTATGTATGTATGTATGTATGTATGTATGTATTTATGTATGTGTGTATGTATGTATTTATGTATGTATGTATGTATTTATGTATGTATATATGCATGTATGTATGTATGTATGTATGTATGTATGTATGTATGTATGTATGTATGTATGTATGTATGTATGTATGTATGTATGTATGTATGTATGTATGTATGTATGTATGTACTAAGGAAATTTTGAGTGTATGTAAAATTTCCTTAGTTCCACTTATAATTTGTACATATAAAATACTTAAAATATTTGCATTTTTTTGTTTTTTTTTTTGTTTATTACAGGAAATATTAGGAATAAATAAATATGCAAACAATATTTTAATAGAAAATAATTATTAATTTATTTTGTAAAAAGCTGTTAGAAATATTTTCAAAAAACATGCAAAACTTCTATTGTTCCATCAAAAAAAAAAATTTATAATTATTGTTTAAAATAACAATTTTTTAAATACTTTAGTTTTTAAAAATGTGTACTTTTTACACTAATTAAATTTAAGATTTGGTTTTTCATTTTTTTAATATGATTTTCCAAATAAACCTTTGAAATACTGTTCCATGCTTGTTGGATAGAAGTTTTATGTATTGTATTATACTGTCAAGAATTTCCATATATAGTTTGTGCCAATGATACCCATAAATTTTCAATAGGGTTTAAGACGGGTGAATGTGATGGCCAGTCCAAAACATGCATATTTTTTTCCTGGAGCCACTGTTTTACACTTAGTGCCATGTGAATCACTGCATTATCTTGTTGAAAAATTCAATTCTCAGTAGGTAAACATTCACTAAACTCAATTAAAACATCTTCTAAAAGATCTTTGTAATTTCTTGCATTCATTTTTGTTGTAATAAAACATATTAGAACTTTGCTGTGGACAAAATGCAGCCTACCCAATAATTGTCCCTCCAAAAGTTACAACTCATAGCAATGCTATCATTTTTTTTCAAATCATGCCAATAATACTTAAAACCAATGGGCCCATCTAGGTTAAACTTTTTTTCATCAGAAAAAATAACATTTTCCCAATCTTCATCCCATGTCATGTGGTCCTTGGCAAACTCAAATCTCACACTTTCATGTTTTATAGTCAATTGTAGTTTTGTGATCATTTTTTTTTCCACTGCAACAGTCTTGATTTTGACAAAATTTGTTGGACACGTCTTGTGGTCACAGGTAATTCAGTCTTTATTTGTCTTGCTGTTCGTACTCTGGACGATACCAAATGCAAAGTGGAAGAATGTTGCCTTCTGGTTATTTTTTTATTTCTGCCTTAGGGTGATTTTTGTTGCAATTTTCACCTAAGTTTATAAAATTAATCATTGCATGATGAGACGTTTTGATTTTCTTTGCAATTTGTCGATTGGACAAACAAATAAAGATATTATGTTCAACAATTTTAATTTTTCTTCCTCATTGAACATCTTTCCACATGGCATTGTAATAATTAAACAACAAATGTTAATTTAAAATACACAAAACTTTCATATAGAACAAACAAATTAAAAAATCTTACTCAAACTCCAATCAACTCTTGTTATAACTATAAGTGATCAAAAACAAACTGATGGAAGTTTTGTGTGTATATATACCGGATTTTAAAAACATTCTAGAAAATTTAGTTTCAATTGTTTCAGAAACACATAAAGCTCTCATAAACGCATTTGTTTGCAATACGTCTATAAAATATAATTTTTGCGATTAATTTTATAAATAACTTCTGCATAAAACCTGCAACAACTAAATAATACTCTAGAAATTTTGCTAAATGTACATACATAGATACATGCATACATACATACATACATACATACATACATACATACATACATACATACATACATACATACATACATACATACATACATACATACATACATACATACATACATACATACATACATACATACATAAACATACTGTTTTTTTCGAAACTGAAAAAATTTTAGTTAATTCTGGTCTTAATTAATTGAGTGACTTAAGGTCAAAAAAAATTACAAACATCAATTATATTATTTATTTAAAAACCCCCACATAACCTTGTATCTAACAGACTACCAATATACTATTAAAAATAATTATAATATATAACTTTATATAAGGAAATATAGAACTAAATCATTTTTTTTTTACTCTTTTTATGGCATGTTTAAAAGTTAACAGTATACAACTTCAAAAAGATTTTTTTACAAATAACTTTTACAGAACTCACAAAATAACATCTACATCATCATTACCAATAATTTTTTCAAAATCACTTGAAGAAATTTTTTTATTTTTCAATTTCTTTAACAATCTTCCCTCTCTCATTAATTCCTTCACATCATCATCTTCCATTTCTTCATTTAACTTTCTTTTCCTTTCAAACTTTTCTTTACGTTCTTTTTTCTTTTGGAATTTCTCTTTTTGTTTTGACCACTTCACAGTTTTCTTGTGAAGTACTTTTACAACATCTTTATTAGCTTCTAGTTTAATTTTTCTTTGGTTTTCTTTTACTTTATCTTTATAAGGGATATCAGCATAATTTATGTCCAATGCTTGAAACCCTTTTAAATCCTTATTTTTTAGTTCTGGCATTTTGGGTAAATGAAGTAATCCAAACGATACAGCTAATGAGCATACGTCGAGTTCTTCAAATTGAAATATTAAACTACATTCGTGTTTGTGATAGCATTGAATAAATGAAACAAAGGCTCGAAGTCCTTTCTCATAAAGTTCTCTATCCTTTGAAACAATTTTCCTTATTTTAGAAGTAATGTCTGGAATTTCCTCGATTACTCCACTATAATCAAGAAGAGTGCATTTTTGATTAATTCTAACAAAATCAATGTATGAACTTTCATTTGGTAAGAGAAAGATCAAAGCATTACCTTCATTACCCATTCTTGCCGTTCGTCCACAACGATGTACAAAAGCTTCTACATTACTTGGAGGATCAAATTGAACTACCCAATTTACCTGTGGTATATCAATACCTCTTGCCATCACGTCAGTACACATTAAAATACCTGATTTCATGCTGTGAAACTTTTCAAAAACTTTATTTCTTTTTTTCTTCATATGACCGTGCAGCGATACTACTGGAATTGTTTTTAATATTATAGTGAGTAGTTTTGAAAAATAGTCTACTGAGGCACAAGTATTAAAAAATACAATGTTTTTTTCGTCTCTGTGTAGACGTAGAAAAGAAACCAGATTTCTAAGCTTTTCCTTTCCTTCTGATACAAAATAATAATTTTGCAGAGAGTCTGGAGTGCGACTAATTTCAGTCACTAACTTTTTTTTCTCTCTAACCAAAACTTGCACAGGATTTCGAAGCCCAGCTCTTATGAAGGATTCAACTTTATCTGTTTGAGTAGCAGAAAAAAGACTTGTTCGCCTCTGTTTAGGTAAATAATGGAATATCTGTGTTAAAGCTTGCTCAAAGTTAGAATTAGATAATAAACGGTCAGCTTCATCTAGAATTAAAATTTCTAAAGATTTTACTGCCACCTTCAAGTCAATATCTTTACTTTCAAAGAGTGCTAAAAGTTTTCCTGGCGTTGCAATGACAATATTTCCACCATTATCATTGAATGAAGAAATATTTTCTTTAATACTTTTTCCTCCAACAAAAAGGATTTGAGATAAATTAGATTCCTGAGTGAAATGTTCAAGAACTTTACTAATCTGTTGAGCCAGCTCTCTTGTTGGCGTGAGTACAATAGCACCAATATCAAAAGTCTTTAACTTTTCTTCTCTGTTGATTAATATCTCGACAACTTAAAAATAATTAAAAAACTTTTTTACAAAACAAAAGTAATAACTTGAATTATTTATACAAACTTTAAACATTAATTATACAAACTTTAAACATTAATTATACAAAAAAAAAAAAGATAATAAGAGTGATAATAAGAACTACCGAAATAAAACTACTCTTACTTGGTACAAGGAAAGCAACAGTCTTGCCTGACCCTGTAACTGCTTCAGCTACAACATCTTTCCTTGAAAGTATTAATGGAATGCACATAGCTTGAACAGGAGTAGGCTTAGTGAAACCAAGTTTTTGAATTGCTTTTAGAGTTGATTCATTTAAAGGATGAGAAACATTTAATGTTTCAAAGCTGTCAACCATGACATAAACTAAGATTGTTAATTAAACAAATAATAACAATAATATAAACAAATAATATCATAAAAAAATATAATGAAAAACAGTATAAATATTAACTTGAAGACAGTAACTTTTTAACTTGAAAAGATTTTACATAGTTATTAGGTAATATATATTATTATATATTGCTTCTTTTAAAACATAAAAATTAAAGCATACAAAATGTACCATTATATCTTATTTATACATAGAACATATATTTTTATGAAGCATTTTTTTTTATTGAAAAAATATATATATAAATATACATACATATACAAAAAAAAAATAATACTTGGCTGATTTTTATGACTTGATTTTATTTAAAAATTAAGTACCACAAGAAATATCATTGAAACAATTTTTTTATAATAAATGTTTCAAATTTAAAAATAAAAATGAAACAAACTGACATCAATAAAATCAAGAAAAAGAAATAGAAGAGAACAATACAAACATTAAATTAAATAATTTTTAGAGAATAGCATATTAAAAATTTGAGATTGCAGCTCACAGTTTATTTAATTACAGCTTTTGATTTAAAAATATTTTAAAATTTTTTTTATTTAATGTTTCCAAAACTAAAAAATATTAAAATGATAAAGGAAATAAAAATGATACAGGAAATCTAATTTGCACCATGCAACATTTTGTATCAATATTCATAAAGTTTTTTTTATTTTTTTAATATTGTTTTAATTACCTCCATATATTCATAAACAAACAAACTTCTGAACTTTTTACAAATACATATTAATTCAACTGCAGCTTAATTTAACAGTTATTTTTCAAAAATTCAAAAACACTAAAATATCAAACTACATTTAAAAAAAGTAGTACAACAGAAAAAATGCAAAAAAAAAGTTCTTAAGCCTTCAGAAATGCAATCGTGATATTTTCATATGTCAATATTCGCAGAAAACGTTTCTAGCAGTTGAAAAGATTGTACAAAACGCAGCAGCAAGCTTTTTTTTTACCAATCTATGAACCAGCAGCAGGTGAATCTTGAGGCTTCATTGTACCTGGTAATTCATTTGGTAATGATACAGGGATGATATTTAATTCTTCAAAATCCATTTCTAAAGTTTAAAATTAAACATTAGTTAAAAAATAATTATGCATCGATTAATACAGATTTAAATCTGCATGTTACACCATTAATATTATATTATATATATTATATTATTAATATATTAATATTGTAATATTAGAATAATAAGAGTGCACAACCTTCTTAAAAGAACTGAGCAATAATAAATTAGTAGAAAATCACTTATCAAATTTTTTCCATTTTACACAATGTTTTATCAATAAAGACTCATCAGAAATGAATGATCGAATTAATAAACTTTAATTTGTACCAAAAATTAAATCACAGGAAGCCATAAATGTCTTAATTACTGTAACATTTTACCCATTTGTGAAATATGTTGACACTACAAAAAAAATGACTTTTTTTAGAATTGTTTACTTCTGTTGATTTTTTAATATTTCAATGGGAGGTTTACTGTTATTATTTTTTGAGTTCACTTATTTTCATACTTTTTTTGAGAAAAATTTATTTTCATGCCTGCATTTACGAATCAATTCCAATTTTTTTATTTCATTAAAATTATTGGTTTGCATGTGTAATTATTTCAAACTTTTCTTGTAGACATAGTATGCATTTTTTGGAAATATATGCAGGTGCTGTTTTAAGGATAGACATTAAATTTAAAATCATCAATTTTTTTATCTTTCAATTCCCATATGTTTTTCGACAGCACAGTGTCTTTTGAATACTTTTTATTTTTTAAAAATTGCTCATGATTGGAAAAAGATTTTTTCTATTTGCCTTCCGTTGAGCCAATATATTGTTTATCAGGTTTGTCCTTAGAAGAAACAACACATTTATATAACATGTTTTTTTATAAACAGTTTTCACTCATTAGACAGTTTTTTTTTTGTTTTTTTTTTTACAATTGCAATTTTCTGTTGTTCTTTCATTTAGGATGTATAAATGCATTTATGCTTAATTAATAATTTTATAAAAGTTTAATTATAAAATACAAAAATTTTAAACAGTCAAAAGTCAGTTAAAAGTTAAATGTACAAAAATATTAAACATCTAAAATTACTTTGATGTTATTAAACCTTCTATTTTAATCAAACCTCTTTTTTAAATTAAACCTCTTTTTTTAATTCTCCATTTTTAATCTGCGCACATGAACTGTTTTTTTAATTATTTTAACTTTTAATTGGAGCATTACCTATTTACCATAAAACATATTTTATGTGAGTTTTTTGTTTTAAAAAAACAATGATTTGATTTAAAATTAAATTGAAACTTTTATAAAAAAAGTAAAATAAAAAATTTATTTAAAAAGTTCAGTGAGTGTTATGAAACAAAAATTAAAACACTAAAAAAAAAAACTAAAGTATGACTTTTTTTTCAGTATTTTAATTTTTGTTTCATAATAAAAAGCGATTACTCAAAAGTGCATTACATAAAAGAATCAACAAACGAAAATCTCTGTTGAATGAATTAAATTATTTAAAATCTCAAGTAAGAAATAACTGCTCAACTTTACAGTAGCATTTCTTGTTAAAAATAATTAATAATAACATTAGGAAAAAATAACTTTTATTATAAAGATTCACAAGAAGAAATTATGCTCCCTCACAAAATTTACTAGCCTTCCTTCTAAACACCAACACTTTGTTCATAATATGTCATCATACACTTTACAACAGGATTTATTGAACAACGGTCTTAATTTTGCTCTACCGCCTGTGATTATAAAAAAACCCGGATGGTTTCGCTCAGTTTGATAGCATTTCACAATTTCTCAATACTCAATTTAGAAACAGCGATATGGAATCTCAACTTAAAAGTTAACTTTCTCATTTAGCGAACAATTATGTATATAAATACACACCATCTGAATCATAATCACAAAACCAGACAAAGGTAATGGTATAATCTTTTTTAATAAAGTTGACTATATTATATCTTTAACTTATATTATAAGTGATAAAACCAAATTTAAGATGACAAAGTTAAAAGACGCTCCAACTATTAAAAGAGAACTATCTTTACCTGGGTATCTTAGAAAACTTAAAAAACATAACTGTTTTGAAAATAATGTTTACAACAAAATTTATCCTGCTGGTTCACAAACAGCAAGAATTTATGCTTTACCTAAGATGCACAAACTCAGTAAAGATTCTTCTCTACCACCTTTTAAAACAATTATTTCAACAATCGGGACATATAATTATAAACTTGCCAAACATCTTTTTGATTTGCTGTCTTCTTATATACCTATATCTTTTTCTTTTGTAGAGGAATTAAAACAAGTTAATATAACTAACAAAAGTATAATTTCTTATGATGTTGAAAGCTTATTTACTAATACTTCACTTAAAGAAACTATAAATAAAGCTACTGATTCATACTTTAAACATGAAACGTGTTTAAAATATTTTTCTAAAGCTCAATTCAAAATATTACTTCAAATCTCAACACTCAGTCCTCATTTCTTATTTAACTGGAAATATTAGTATCAATTGGATGGAGTTGCCATGGGTTCTCTTTTACCGCCAATTTAAGCTATTATTTTTATTGGGTTTCACAAACAAAAATGGGCTCTTCCTCCATTTTTTATAAACGTTATGTGGAAAACATTATTGCTATTTTTAATTCAGAGTCTAAAGCTCAGGAATTTTTTAAACTAAGTTGTTTAAAAAATTCCTGAGCTTTAAACTAAAACCCAAACTTAAATGAAAACCTAAAATTTACTATGGAAAAAGAACAAGTTAATCAAATTGCATTTTTGGATGTTCTTAACAATAAGTCTGTATTGCTTTCCATATCAGTTTATCACAAAAAAGCATATGTGGGTCTTTTACAAACATTTTCCAGTTTTGTTCCATATTGTTATAAAATTAGTCTCATACATTATTTGATTGATAGAACATATAAAGTCAACAACACCTGGCTTGGATTTGATAAGGAGATAAGAAATCAATCTATTGTTTTAAAAAATAACCAATATCCACCCAAAATAATTGTCAATGAAATTAAATTATTTGTTGATATAAAGTTAAATCCTTCTGTTATAAATAATATTGATAATCCTTATATAAGATATTATAATCTTCCATTTATAGGATTTTACTGGAATTTTACAAAATCTAAAATTAATAAAATCATTAAAATATATTGTTAAGAGATCATAATTAATTTATTTACACTACTAACAAATTACAAAATAGTTTATGTATAAAAGATCCACTTCCTAAGCTGCTCAAACTTAATTTTGTTTACAAATTTTCTTGCGCTGAATGTAATGCCAGTTATATTGAAGAAACCTCCATACACTTAACAACAAGGATTCATGAGCACCTTAAAAGTGACAAACAATTTAATGTTTACAAGCATTTAATTTCATCTGTTAATTGTAAAAATCTAAGTAATTATAATTCTTTTTAAATTTTGGATACCTATTACCCAGTCTCCTAACAAAAACAAATTGAAAATGAAAGAAGCACTCCATATTAAATGGGAAAACCAATCTTTAAATAAAGAAACTGTTAATTATAGGGTAAAAATATATGAAATCATCCAAAAAATAATAATTTTCGACACCCTTACGTCTCAGAATTTGTTTATTTTTTACACCTCTTGCAGTCCATATCAAAAAAATAATAACTACAAAAATTTTAGTTGAAAATACCAATGGGTTCCAGAGATATCGTCAGTTGAAATAATGCTGACTCAGCATTTTAGTGATTTTCTGAAGCGACTACAAAGCAACTTTGACATACAGTATCTTCATTATGGCTTGGGGAAATTTCCTAAAATTTGGTACTCTAATAGATTTTAACTTGAGGAATCCAAAAATAGCACTCTTAAGACTTGATTATCTCAAGAAATGCCTTATTTATCTAATTTTGTTCAAAATTATTGACTTGTAAGTTAGTGATTTTTGGAGGTAAAATAAAGACTGTGGCCCAAAATCTCGAGGAAAAATTTTATTTGTATATCATTATTTCATCTTAGGTCTACTGAAAAAAATTAGATTCATCAATTGTCTCTCTAATACATGATCAAAGTTTGCATTTAAAAATGGTGTCTTTTTAGAAAAATTTAAATTTTGTAACAAAAGCAATTAAAATATTTTTTTAAACATTTATTTGAATAAAACACCAAATAGTGTTATTTATTGACTAGTTTAAATTTAAATAAACATTTAAAGTCATGGGCCAAGGGAGATGCCCTCCCTACCCACGGGAGGCTCCTCCACCCCCTCCCCCAATCTCCCTAGATTTTTTTTTTTTTTTTACATAAAATGAATAAATAATAGTTGATTGTTAAAATACATTTTAAAAACTTATTTTTTCAGTTTAAGTTTGAGAAACGATTTATTTGCGTTACTTCAAATCGATAAATACTTACCTCTTATTTCAAAGATCTTTTTACAATTTTAAGTCATAAATTTCAAAAACAAATGTTTTAAAATGTTTTTAAAACATTGACAATAAATATCTTTATGTAGTTTTAGACTAATATAGTCATTGACATAATAAGATGGGAGTGATTTGTGATTTATTTAAACCCCCCACCCCTCCTTCTCAGCCTACAATCCAAGGATTTGAAAAAAATAAAAGACATTTAAAATGCAAATTAGGTAAATAAAATAAAAACAAAATTATTTTAAGCATAATAAATTTTTTTTTGTAACCAACAGTTTATATTCTCCAAATCTAAATCAGTTATGTTGTATGTACGACCTAATATTGTTGTGGGTGTAGAAATTAGGCATATAACTTCAGAATTGAACACCCAACACTCATCAGTTCTTATTGGCCAAAAGAAGTTTTTACCTGGTCCATGTGGATGCATGAATCTGACTTTTATATCAAGCTCACTTACATCTTCAGCAATCCCTACCCACCAAAATCCATCATAAAAACATGCAATATAATCCATTTTTTTAATATTTAATGAAATATCTACATAATGTTTGCTTTTTGGAATGATATCAAATATTTTAGTGCATGCATCAATACTTATTTTTTTATAACTTATAGTGTTTGGAGCAATTGGAATAAAATAATGATACATCCTTGTGCCAGGAACTGTTCTTCCACCTAAATATCTTTTTTCTAATTGTGCTTGTGTTTGATCAATTTCTTCTTTTGAAAATAACTTAAAATAAATTCCATTTATCTTGGCTTTACAAAAGGAGTACATTAAATTAACATCTAAAATCTGCCCAGTAGTTATTTGTTTTAGACTTTCTTGACATACTACTCTTTTAACAGTCCCACCAATACCATCACAGGGGGATTTACCATGACTGGTAGCAAAAAATACCCATTCAGCATTTAAATCAAAGTCTTTACTGTGATGACAAAGATTGATAAAATTTTAAAATTTTTAAATTGTGCTGCACAACCATCAGAAAAGTATTTCACACTTGATACATCAGGTAGATTTTCTTTGATATATCTAGTTATATCTTCCTGAGTCTTGTAAATAAATCATGTGTCATGATCAACATCTTCTGAAAGGTAACAAAAAGATTTATGTTTGAGAAGTTTGTTCTCTATAAAATAAAGTACAACTGTATAAAGTGAGCATTGACTTTTGCTCTAGTGATAACTTTGAACCTCATCCTGAACAACATATTGATAGTTTTCAGCAAAATCTCCTAAAATTAAGCATTCGTTTTGGTTAAGATTTTCTTTACAGTTTTTTAAGTATCTACTTTGTGTTTTTGCAATATATGAATGAGTGGTAAGGTTGTCAATACTGTCACATAATAAATCAATAAATTCATCTAGTGGCAATGACTGTGAAAGTAGTGCTGTACAATCTGTACTCTGCCGTTGCTTAAATACTACATCTTCATGCTCATGCTCCATAAACTCCTGCACTAAAAAACTTTTTAACGCTTCAATACCAGGACATTGGTTACATCGATGCAACATACATTCTGCATTTTCAAGAGAGCAAACAATCAATGCCATGAAATCCTTATAACTTTTATTCCACCTAATGGCATCAATGAGAAATTTTGTATTTTGGTGATGTATGCAAACACATACATTGTGGGTACCTGACGCATTAGTTGTAATACACCATTTAGGTTTAAGAGCACAAAACTTTGACAAACTGACTTTGACGTTAGGGTAGTCTTTTTTAAATGCAACATGTAATTCATTAAGATTGAGTAGCAATAATCTTTTTTGAACATGTTGGTTTTTCTTAATACTTACATAAACTTTTTTTCCTGGCATCATTCTTGAAAATTCATCACTTTGATAAAAGTTAATCACTAAATTAACTGTTTCTGGTGAAAGTGGGTTTCCAGTTTTTTTCCCGGGTAATGATAGAATTCCATTCTCATTTTTAACTTTTCTTGCTGTTCGAACAAGATACTCAAACACTTCAAAGTCGCTTGATATCTTTTTATGGGTCCATGATTTTGGTGCGAGTGTTAACATTTGCACCTTATGGCGATAAGAGTCAGTCTCTGAAATTTTATTTTTTATTTCATACATTAAAATGTCTAGATCATGGTCATTGTTAATGTTGTTGTTTAAAATGGGGCTTTTTATTTCTGTTGTTAAAAAAGTTTCTTTAATATTATATGCTAATGAGACCATTTTTGCAACTCTGTCAATAGTGTTCTCAAACTTTTGTTTTGCTACAGGCAATTTGCTGTTTTGAAAGACTTTTTAGTTTGACCGGTGAGATTCCAAGCAATTCTATAGTGGTATCTAACTTAATTTTTTTCTCACTTTTTGATTATCATTCCTCCTGTGAATTTAAATCTTCATCAGTTTCTATTGCTTTTTTGTAACATTTACTGCAGAATTTCCAACCAAGGGGTTACATAAACATTATTTTTTTGCAAATAGTTTGCCATGTCTATGGAAATCTTTATATTACCTAAAAAACAAATTTAGTTTTACGTTGTTAAAATAACTGAAATTATAAAACTTTTTATAAATAATAAATTGTTTTCTTTTAATTTCCGTATCAATTCTGTTGTAAATAAGGTAAGATTACCTTTTATAGCAACTTTTTTACTTTCCTTGTGTGTTCCAAAAGGATTGCAACACTTTGTAATTTTTGTCTCAAAATATTTTCCATAGAATTGCTCATGATAACAACATATAATTCTTATTGAACTATATTTTTCCTTTAAATTTGCTCGCCATATTATTTCTTCTTGTTTTTCACAAGGAAGATCTTTAAATTGAACAAAACCTTGTTTTCTTGAAAATCCAGTTTTGTGGCAATGAATTTTAAGACTTTTTCCAATGTCACATTTCTCCATATTAATTATTTTTATTATTTATTACCTAACAAAATAATATAAAAACTATAAAATTAAAAGTAATTCTTTAAGAAAATACAAACAAGTAAATACCTTTAAAAAGAACAAAACAAAACTTATGTTTGTTTTTTATATAAAAGGAGGTTTTAAGTCACCAATTTGAAATAATGATTTTTTTTTTTTCAAAATTAAAATTAAATTGTATGTTTTTGCATTATTTAATCATTTTATGCAAAAAAAAAAAAAAAAAAAAAAAATCTAGGGAGATTGGGGGAGGGGCGTAGGGGCCTCCCGTGGGAGTGGAGGGTATCTCCCTTGGCCCATGACTATAAATGTCCTAAACTATTCAATAAATGACACTATTTGATGTTTTATTCAAATAAATGTTTTAAAAAATATTTTAATTGCTTTTGTTACAAAAATTAAATTTTTCTAAAAAGACACCATTTTTAAATACAAATTTTGATCACGTATTAGAGAGACAATTGATGAATCTAATTTTTTTCAGTAGACCTAAGATGAAATAATGATATACAATTAAAATTTTTCCTCTGGAATTTGGGCCACAGTCTTTATTTTACCTCCAAAAATCACTAATTTACAAGTCAATATTTTTGAATAAAATTGGATAAATGAGGCATTTCTTGAGATAATCGAGTCTTAAGAGTGCTATTTTTGGATTCCTCAAGTTAAAATCTATTAGAATACCAAATTTTAGGAAATTTCCCCAAGCCATTATGAAGATACTATATGTCAAAGTTGCTTTGTACTCGCTTCAGAAAATCACTAAAATGCTGAGTCAGCATTATTTCAAGTGACAATATCTATGGAACCCATTAGTATTTTTAACTAAAATTTTGGCAGTTATTATTTTTTTGATATGGACTGCAAATGGTGTAAAAATAAACAAATTCTGAGACGTAAGGGTGTCATGGTCTGGATGATTTCATATATTTTTACCCTATAATATAAATTTGTCAATCTAGTTTGTTTTATTTACTTATTATTTTTATGCTATTTACAGTATTATAACTTGTATTATAATTTTTATTGGTTTGTAATAATTCTATTTGTCTGTTAATATTTCTATGTAATGTCTTCAAATTTTGATTTTATATTCTAGAGTTTTAAATTGTAATTTGATCTTTTGAAAATGTGGCATGTTAACTACATAATATGTCAAGATTGAAAAATATTGTTTTTTTCTATCAGAAAATTATATATATATATATATATATATATATATATATATATATATATATATATATATATATATATATATATATATATATATATAAATATATATATATATATATATATATATATATATATACATATCAGGCTTCGTCGGGAAGCGGGAGCAATCGCTCTCGAATACTGACCACGGAAATTATATTTAGTTGCGTAAAACTGGCCAGGTTTTTTAGTCGTTTTGAGAACATTCAAGTTTATGTACGAAACAAAAAATTTTTGTTTTACGGACATACATGGAAACATAAAAAACTTGAATGTTCTCAAAACATCTTTGTGCAAAAGAATAAAAAGAATATTTGCGAACACTAAAAACCCGCCAAATTAACAAACAAACTAATTCTATTGGTTTAAAAAATACGCTGATTAAGCGAAATAAAGTTCTAGAGTATTCTGTCAAAATGTTTTAAAAATTGTATTATTCAGGATTTGTTACGTTTTGAGATTTCTAGCATTGTTTTAAGAATATATATTATTTGTTTACATAAATAAATGTTTTAAATATATATTGATTAAATTGTTAAAATTTTAAAAGTTTATTATAAATCTTAGATTTTATTAGTATATTCTTATTTTTTATTTTAAAAGAGATAGTATTCTTTATGTAAATGTAATTTTGTGTATTTGTTTTTTATCGTAATGTATCTTTTAAAGCAATTTTTATGATTTAAACAAAAACTTACAAAAATAATTGCGTTTTCAATGATAACTTCATCGTTAAAGTTAATAAAACTAATTATGTAACAAACATATAAGTAGTTTCTGGTTACTAAACACAAACAACGCATACAAAGTAACTCGCGGATGAACAAGCATCGCGCCTGAGGCCACGACAGAACACAAATATATATAGCAAATAATTAGATATAAAGAAAAGTTTCTAGATATTGGTTTACTTACTCTAATTATTTTCGCTTAAGTTGCCATTCTTAAAACTCGTTATACTTTTTTCTGCTTTAAATACTACTTAAAATTAAAAAGCCCACTCACTAAACATCATCAGCGATATTGTGAAGCAGTTTCGCTTCCTGGTCATTAAGTATTTTTAACCTAGTTGATTTCTATCTTGATAATTTAATTCCTATAGTAATTCAATGATTTAATTATTTCATTTGTTTATCTTTCTAAAAAGAATCGCTTCAAATATGTTAAACTTTTCAAACTACGCGAAACATAAAATAGGTATTAAAAAAATTAACTTTTTTATTTATAAAATAATTTAGCTTAAGTAAAACTAAAACTTGCAAACTAAGTTAAATAAAGAATATTTATTTCCCTTTTAAACAATCGTAAGTTGTTACTTTATATAAAAAACATCGCGTAATTTTATAAAAAAAATTATAAAAGAGCGATGTTTCGAAAATATTTGTTCTAAATGTAATCTATTTAGCTTTAAGTTTTTTCGCGTTTAGAGATATTTTATTTGCCTAATTTTTTTTTTTTTGTTATTGTCTCTCATCGGTCCAATTATTCTTTGTCGCTTTTTTTTTTTTTGCTTTTTAAAATGTTCTCACAACGACTAAAAATCTGGCATCATACTGAAATAGCCGGCTGCTGGGGTCTTCAGTACATACAACGACTGACAAATAGCCTGACTCGCAGTGAAGTGCTGCTACATCAACTGAGGGTTTGGGATGAGGAAGCAATCGTTTTATTTATCATTCTTCGTTTTTTTCTTCTTCTTTTTTGAAAAAAACGGTTTATCTTAAAGTAAGCACAAAAAGTGAGCAAATGCTTATCAAAACACGCTTTAGTAAGTGTATATATATATATATATATATATATATATATATATATATATATATATATATATATATATATATATATATATATATATATATATATATATATAATGATGCTTTTTCTTTTCTAGACAAGATTTAAAAAAGCATTTTAAACATAGTTGGACCTGCTATTTTCTTTTCTGCAAATACTATTTTGCTAGCTGCTTAAAGGAGCTATTATCTCTAGTGGGTCATTCCATATGAAATCATCCAGATGATGTCACCCTTACATTAGTTAATGTCACCCTTACATTACACTTGCAGCCCATATTAAATAAATGATAATTACACAAAATTTAACTGAAAATATACTTGGGTTGTTGAGATATCGTCAGCAGATATAATGTTGATTCAGCAATTTATCAAGCAAATTTGACATAATATCTTGATAATTCCAGGACATAGCTTACATGGGTGCAGCATACACTTCAGGTTTTCAAGAGAACAAACAATTAAACTCATAAAATCTTTATAACTTTTTTCAACCTAATTGCATCATTTAGAACTTTTTTATTTTGGTGATGTATGCATACACATACATTGTAAGTACATGATGCCTTAGAGGTATTCCATGAGGAAATGGGACAGGCATCATTTGTCCCAATTCCTCATGAGTAAATCACAAATCAATCTTAGGTTTTCTTCATACTTTATAAAAATGGTCACCTTCATAACATGAGGAGCCATTTGCAAAATGTGCCAAGTCCGAATAAATTGATTTTGAGAAAAAGACAAAAACTAAATTACTTATAGTTGCGAATTAACAGAAGTTAATATTTTCTTTGTCTATTTTTAGGACAAAACTTTTAAGTGTTCTAATATTTATATGTTGTTTTTTTTTTTTATATATATTTTTTTTTAATTCACCTACTCAAGGCCGAGAAGGCCACTACAGACGAGGAGGCTACTTATTTGTATAACCCTCTCTCAACTCTATAACTCCGAAACACGAACCTTGACGAACAAGGCTGCTGCGCGGAGAAACGAGTTGAGCGCGGTACTACCAGGGACGTGGTGGGGATCGAACTCGGAACCACTTGTTTATGAAGCGAGCGCTCTACCACTACACCACTACCGCAGTCAATGTATGATAGATTTCAGTATATAGAATCTGGAAATAAAATTAACTCAAAATCTTTATTTTTGTGACTTTGTTTTTACTAGCGTTGACTAGCATTTTGCAGATGGGCTCCTCACAGTGACTACCTTGCAAAATTTTAGCACTGATATGAAATGGGTTTTAGAGATATTGTTACTTAAAAATCAACTATTTTTGTCAGTTTTTTTTTTGGCTACCATTTTGATTTTACTATAGTTTTTTTTTTTTACAAGTTACTGTCTAAACATATGTGTGATTAACCTAAAAATTAGCACCAGTATAGCTTTAAAGGCGAGGAATCAGAATATAATATTCGTTTTCAATGAAAACTATTAGAATTTCATCAATATGGGGATTTATTTAACCTGTAGCTACTTTTGAAATTCTAACAAAGGCAGAACAGAGGCCTGGTAACCATGGTAGCATTAATTTTTTGTATACTTTTTTTTGTTTTTATTAAAACATATATTTTTAAAGAGTGTTCTGGTGAAAAATTGAGAGGTAGATTTCCTGAAACTTTTTGTAAAAATATAGGAATATTATGTGAAAAATTAAATACTATAGGTATGTGTTCATGACTTCTTAAATTATTTGACATTTGACAGTTTTTATTAGTCATCAAAAATTATATAAAAGAAGACTCATTTAACCTATGATTTAAAAATTATATAAAAGAAGACTCATTTAACCTATAATTTAAAAAACTATATAAAAGAAGACTCATTTAACCTATAATTTAAAAAACTATATAAAAGAAGACTCATTTAACCTATAATTTAAAAACTATATAAAAGAAGACTCATTTAACCTATAATTTAAAAATTATATAAAAGAAGACTCATTTAACCTATGATTTAAAAATTTAAAGATGCTTTAATTCAAATAAATATATATTTTTTAATAAACTTTTGCTTCCCAATTGATGACATATTATGTCAGGTCATCTTTTACTAAAACAGAAGAAACACTCAATATTAAAACGCTAAGACTTTGTATTAACCTTATATTTGACCAGCTGTTGTTTGTTAATCATTGAATTAGAAAAAAAAAAGTTAGAATCAAAGTTAAAAAAAATAAGTACATAATATCATATTTAAAAAATTAGATAACTAGTCTCGTTTACAAGGCCATAATGGTCAAAATAATTAGCCTAAAAATTATTTGAAATTCTAAAAAAGGCAGAAATGTCAAATGTCAAATAATTTAAGAAGTCATGAACACATACCTATAGTATTAAACTTTTCACATAATACTCCTATATTTTTAAAATGACTTTCTAGAACATGAAGTTATAGAAGTTGCACAAGAAAAAGAACTTATAAACACCAGATAAACACCAGTTAAACAAACAAATGCCAAAAGACCAGGAGAAAACATTTAACATTACTGGCTTAATACTTTTAAAAAATTATTGTAGGAAAATATATCTGCAAACACAATATGCTTAACTGGGTTGGTTTGGTATTGACACCAAACCAGTTTAGGTATTGATACCACCCAAAAATGTTTTTAGCAAATTCTGATCAGAAGTTGATTAAAAAAATGAAGACGCCCTTTTAAAATTCATGCATCCTTATTTATCTAACACTGGCCAACTAGACCACACAGGTAAAACCATAGATGTCACATTTTTCTCATTTTTACTAAACACTAAATTTCAAAAAATGAAATTTAGTGTTTAGTGACATTAGATATCTGTTTATTAATAGTTTTTTTTGTTTTAATAATTATATTTTAAATAAATAATTAATTTATTTTTATATAAATTAATAATTTATTTAATTAAAAGTATATTTTAGTCTTTATACAATATAAAAATGCAGTTTTTGTGCTAAATACAATTATTACTTATTCACAGTGTTCTTTTGAAAACAAGACACTAATTTAGGACATTGTGGTTTTTCCGTTGTAAACTCATCAACTCATAAATTACGTTTGCTTGTAACCTTTTAAAGCACTTATTTTTTTAAAGATAGATGGTAA
The DNA here is from genome assembly GCF_022113875.1 of Hydra vulgaris. Lineage (NCBI taxonomy): Eukaryota > Metazoa > Cnidaria > Hydrozoa > Anthoathecata > Hydridae > Hydra > Hydra vulgaris. Next base: position 29,909,729 of record NC_061165.1, read on the forward strand.
CACATTGTAATATACAACTACAACGTACTAAGTGTGTGATGGGATAATAAAGCCACCCCCCCCCCCTCTTTTAATAAACATTTAAATAAAATACTATATGAAAGTTTTTTTTAACTTTATACACAACACCATTGCAACTTTATCTCTTCCCCAACCTTGTCTATTTACCACAGATGATTCCATGATGTCTGTGCTCCCTCACTTTATATCAAGTTTGTATAAACCATACAAAAACCAATTGTGAACACAACGTTAATAAAAATGTTTTGTTTTTAATTTAAAAGAAAAATAAAATAAATTAAAAAAAAGATAAAATAAGATCAAATAATGTCTTATTTTGTCTATTCAATGTTTAGCTTAAGTATATTTTTAAATTTTATATATATATATATATATATATATATATATATATATATATATATATATATATATATATATATATATATATCAAGCTTGGACAGGAATGGGGTGCGATCGCACTCTGTAACTGACCACACTATTATTTTTATTTCTTGACCACAGCTACCACACTATTATTTTTATTTACAACTTGACCACAGCTATTTTGATGTTTTAACAATTTGAATGCAATAAAAAAAGTGTTATGTTATAAATATCTTTTAACTGTTGATCTTTTCTAAAGTTATTTATTTTACGCAAAGGCTTTAAATAAAACCATAAAATTAGTTATAGTTATAGTTTACATAAACGCTTGTGTAAATTAATAATAAACGTTATAAATAAGTTTATTTTATGTAGTCATTTATTTTTTATGATAAATATCAACGTTTGAAACTATTTTCTTATGTCTTCTTAAAACATTTTTAAACCATTATTTTTAAAAAGAATTTTTTTAAGTTACTTTAATTTGTGAATAAGTTTAAAAACTTTTGTGACTACTAACTTTTACACATTTTATGTGAATTACACAAGAATATAAAATAACTTTATTTACTTATATAAGCATGTATTTTGTTGATTTAATGTAAAAGTTTTAAAGCATTTTGTAATGTTCATACAATTAATTTTCATGATTAAACTTGCGATTTTTAAAAATGTTTTAAAGAAATATTTTATTTTTTGTAAACAATTTTTTTTTTTCAATTTCATTAGAAATGAATGAGATTAAATCTTTTATAATAATTTTTAAATTCGTTACGCGAAGCGCTTATTAATAAAGTTGTAATACTCAAATTAAAATTAAATTAAAAAGCTTGTTGGTAGTTTATTTTATTTAAATCGCAGGCGCATTTTTTTTTTCTATTTTTACAAATAAAAAAGTTCAAAACCTTTTTTTAATTAGACTAATTAGAGCATGAAATTAGTAAAAATTATTATTTTAAAAAGACTACGTTATTTTTTTTAACAATTTTTTTGCAACTTTTTTGACAAAATAAATGTCTACAATTTAAAAATATTATATAAAACACTTTTTTATAAATTTAATAAAATTTGTTCTTTTATTAAACCAATCATTAGTAGTAATTTGTTACTTATTTTAAAAACGTTTTGCTTAACTTTAATAACGCTTAAAAAGATAAGCTTTAATAATATTTTTTTCATATGCAATTAAAAACGTAACAAAAAGTTGGGTTCGCGTTTAAGTTTTTATTTTCATTTTAGTGCTTATATAATTTCTTTTTCGTTATGAATTTGTTTTTTGTTTCTTTTTCACAAGGAATTTTTTTTTCGTTAGTTTTTTCTTTAATTTTTTTCCTAGTTTAAATTTAGCTTAGGGTTTCTACATTCAGAAAATTCTGAAATGTTTAACTCATCAAAACATATAAACATTGTTTATTAAACAATCGTGGTCAAGTTGTCATAAAATAAAATTATTTGCGTGGTCAGCAATAGCGCTCGATCGCACACCATTCCTGTCCAAGCCTGATATATACGGGGTTTTCTAGACCGTTTTCAAAAAAGTGACCGTATTTGGTTAAAATTAAAATTTGAGGACCTTTTTTTTTTATGTTTATTTTACATTTTCACTGCAAATATTGTTTTGTTTTTTTGTGAAAAAAATGCAGGTTTTCCGCCAAAGTTTATTAGAACGTGGGGGTATTGCTGCCCACATTTTTTTTTAGAATAGGCTCTTTATATATATATATATATATATATATATATATATATATATATATATATATATATATATATATATATATATATATATATATAATATATAAAAATATATACAAAGGCTGTCACAAATTTAAAGGAAGCAGTCTAATTTCCTCTAAACCAAAGAAATGGTTAGGTTTGATCTCAATACCTCTTGCAAATGCCAGAAACACTTACTACTTTAACACTGCTAAAAATAGATTTTTTAATTTATTTAAACATAAAGACAAAAATTATAAATGTGTGATTAAATTTTTACCTGATATTCTATAAACAAGACCAATCAATGCAGGAGTTTGAGGTTTAGTAGTTTGCATTGTTAACCCATACTCTGCAACAGTTTTATTTTCATCTAATATACTATCTTTGTAAAGCAAACACATATCATCAGTGTTCTTCTTTAAAAGTGTTGCTAGTGTTGACTTTATTTCATACACATATGTTGTTTCCTTAACATCCAGAAAAATTGATGTTTTTTCACGTTTGATCACAAGGAAAACCTCCTAAAAATAACAAACATGACAAAAACTTTTATTTTTTTTAGTTGGTAAAACTATTATTAAAATAACAATACTTGGAGTTAAATAAGCCTACACTTTAGATTAACTAATTACTAAATTTGAAAAAATTACTTAAAATTTTACTTTTGAAATATTATTATTTTTTTTAACTTTTTTAAGTTTGCTAGAAATGAAAACTAATTATTTAGCTGGATAGTTCATTTTTTGCTATAAAATTTGGTAATTATACCAACACAATGCCTAATTAGTTTCTGGTATAAAAAATTATAAACTAAATTTATTTTTACAAGGACCCTCTTGTTAATTTTATAATATCAAAATATCCTTTATATAAGTACCCAAAATACTCTCTATACAATATTTTTTAAAAGAAATTTTAAAACAATCGTTTTTTGTTTTTTTTTTTAAATACCCTTTATTATAAATTTAAAGACATTTTTTACATAAATCTTTATCAAAGTTTTTTTGTTTTTGTTGTTCTTGTTGTCGCTTTGTTGGTTTTATTTATTTATTTATTTATTTTTTTTCACTTTTTCTGATTGTTGATTTTTTTTTTTTTTTTTTATATAAATAATCTTTTTTTTTTAAATCCAATATTGTAGGCTCCTTTTGTACATTGTTTTTTTAAAGCTTATTTTTATAACTATTAAGTAAATTTTTAATACTGCTGCTAATAAACTAATAATAATAAAATGTCTTAATTTTTCTAAACAAATATTGTAAAAAAAACTATGTAACAGAAAACAGATATAAAAAATTTTCAAATTTAATTATTGTAATTGACCTAAACACTAAGCATTTCTGCAAATCAACAAAACTGTTAAACTGTGTTCTGGTATATGCTTAGTACATTCTAAAAAATGCTATCTATTTTGTTGTTTTGAGGCTGGAAAAATTTCTCATGTGCATTATTTGACATAATTTTTTTTTTAATAATCAAAAGTAAGTTAAAACTATTTAAATATAAAACCTTAAACTGGCATTCATTTAAAAGCAATAAATATCATGAAATTTAATTTGGAAAAATATTAAAATTACAAAAATTTATTTATATATACAAAATTATATTTATAATTACAAACCATGAGTTACAAATATCTAAAGAATTTTTCCAAATCTTGATTTTGCGGACCTTGTGAAATAACTTTTAAGAGTAAATAAATATGTTTTACACTGATGACGTAATTGGTTTACTAAGTTGCGGCTCAAATCTTACGGATCAAATATTCGGAAATATTTCTCTCCACGCAAATCTCCTATTATAACAAGTTGTATATTTTAAAAAAAAGCTGTTATAGCCTTTTTAAGATGGTCAAAAAAGTAGATTGCGTACTTAGGTGGTTATTCTGTGCTTCTAAAAGAATAAATTATCTTGTTGAAGGGATATAAAATTACAGGTTAAAGCTGCATTTAAAAAAGTAGCTGTCGTGTTGTATTAGGAGTTCTCGCTTTAGAACTGGAGGCCTGTGGTTCATATATGGTGTAGTGGGAAATTAAGACTCCAGAAAATATAAACTTCAAAACTAAACTAAACTTTGACGTCATGTGTCATAATTTCTTAATTCATAATTTCATAATTTTTAATGTCTTAATTTTATGGGTCTTATTTTACCGTAACACTGGTTCTGGACATTTATGCGTCATTGGTAAAGAAGGAGGTGTGAACTTCCTGGTTTAATGCTGCTCCGTGGTGCCCTGAGATAAGATTGTTTGGACTTCTTGGAGTACCTCAATAAATAACAAAAACAAAAGCTGAAACAACTACAAAACAGCTGTAGATGCCCCTAAAGGAATTAATTTTTTTTTTTAATTTATTTTTATTAATATTTTTAATTTGATTTTTAGGTGCCCCAAGAAAACCTAACGCTCACCTTGATTTTAAATCAAGGTGAGCGCTATCAATTTTGTGCTGGAGTTGGATATTTAAAACAATTAAATGTCATCAAGTTGTCGAAATATTTTTACGTTAAGACACAAAATCTAAATAGGACATTAAATGACATAATAATGTTCAGAACTTTTAAGAAAACACATTTGTGTGTAAAGAAACAGTTGAAATAGGAACTAACTATGCTGTTATTTGTTTTAATAATGACTGTAAGAGTATTTTGGGTGGGCTATAATTGGACTGGATAAACAGTCATGAAATCTATTTAATTTGACAACTCTCTTTAGAAGAAAATAAAACAAATGTTAACACACAAGTGTATAAAAGAAAAATTTAAGATCAGCGGGACAGATTCAAAAATCTTTTTTACTAATGATATAAGTTCGTGAAAGTCTTAATTTAACTTAATAAAAAAGGTTTGAATTTAGACTTGACACAATAATTGACTTAAGTCAATTATGTGTATATTAACGTATTGTACCTTCTAACATCGTGTGCAAATTCTTTTTTGTAGAAGGCTCATAGTAAGACGGATTGGAGTTAAAAGCTTTATTTAAACGCGCTTGGCAACTAACGCGCTTTGTTGTATTTATCGTCTGTTTTACTCCTCAGCTTTCTTAACAAACTTGTTGGGTCACGTGAAGGAAAAACCTAATCAAAATTTACTTAACAAACCAAATAAATGCATCATTAAAAAAAAAAGTTAAATACCAATAAAAAATTAGTTAAAATTAATTTTTTCCTCATTCCAATCTCAAATAGTTTTGTTTTCAAATTCATAGGATGAAATCAATTCAGTTAAAAAAAAATTTAAAATTTTATTTGCTTTCAATAATGGGATCGGAATATAAATAAAAAGCTTAAATTTAAATATTTATAAACTCAATTATTTAAATATTAATAAAGTCATTCATTTTAGTTGCCAAGCTAAATTGAGAGTAGCAAAGAAAACAAGAGCAGTTGAAAAAAAATACCGTCTGGCAAAGAAAAATTATTATTTGTAAGGTGTTATAAGTAAAGCAAGAACTTTTTCACATAAAACAAACTTATAAAAAAAATATGGTATATTAAAAATCAATATACAATAATATATGTATAGGTAACATGGCAGAGTTTTCTGTTCTTTTTCGTAAAAAAAACGAAGATGACTCGGGCTCCGACGTGCCTTCATGTTCGCGACGTCGACTTGTATTTTATGAAAATTCTTCGGATGACGAACAAGTAAAACGATACCCATCAAAATCTGAGACTAAAACCCTGCAAAAACCCTCAGTTAACAAAATTTCTAATTTGAAAAGCGAATATAGGCACCACGGCCTACCTCGATGTCCAGTTTGCAGAGAGATATTAGAGTCAAAAGTACAAAAAGTTTTTAACATGCCTGCAAGTTCAGACGTATATTTTCCGTTCTTAGACACCGGCGAGCATGAAGTTGGAAAAATGCCAACTAAAGTAAAAATTTGCTACCCGTGTTATGAACACCTGTTATATCAATGGAGAGAGTACAATATGTTACAAATACCACACAAAAAAAGAAAATACCATGATAGACAAGGTAATTTTAGATTTTTTATTTATTTTACGAATATGTTTTTTTGTTGTTCCCCTGATTGCTAAGTTGTTTTATTTTTTGAATAATAATTTTATATATATATATATATATATATATATATATATATATATATATATATATATATATATATATATATATATATATATATATATATATATATATATATATATATATATATATAATGATTTAAATTTATATATATGGTTTTAATGCATGTCTATAAATTTAAAAAATCTAGGAATTCTGATTAAATCAACAAATGAATTCAGAAAAGAAATAGAAAAACGGTCTCTAAATGAAATATCCGAGAGCGCGATTGAAAACGAAGTTCGTGGAATAAACAGAAAACTTGATGAGAAAAAAGAAAACGAGCTGAGAAAGAGAGAAGAGGAACTTTTACGTCGAGAAAGAGAACTTTTATTTAAAGAAGAGCAACATAGGCGGAATGCTAACACTAAACATAATAAAGAAAATTTAGACAATTCACTTAACAGTATATCAAGTTTAACATTACAAAACGATACGCAAAAAAAAAGTTTAAACCAAAACGAAACAAAAATTGATGATATTAATTTTATTATGAAAGACATTCATTCTCAATTAGAACGCATTGAGTTAAACTCAAATGCAAGTATAGAAATAGCTAAGCAAGAAATCGAAAAATCAATCAAAACATACACGGATAGAATAGAAGATCAAATGCACGAACTCAGGGTGGAAAATGAAACGGTTCGAAAGCAAGTAAAGCGTATGCGTAAAGATATTGCAGACCTAATTGACAATGTTGCCCCAGGAATAGAAGAACACTATGAAAAAAAAAGTAGTATTAAAAATAAAAACACAAAGTTCTCAATCCCTTAAATACTTTAATTTAGTTCAGCTGTTTTAAATATATAATTTGTGTACTCTATAATACTTTGTTGGTAAAATTATTTATCTGTTTCTTTCTTCTATTTTTTTTACTTATATATATATATATATATATATATATATATATATATATATATATATATATATATATATATATATATACACTATATAAATTTTTTGCCGTGTAAATATATATGCCATATAATAATTTTTATGGAACCAGGGTTTTTTTACTATATAAAATAAAATAATTGAAAAATTCAAAAACATGGAGTTTAGAATGCGAATTCAAATTAAACATTGAATATTGCAAAAATGTAACTATTAGCTTAAAACTTTCTTTATTAAAGAAAATATACTTTTCAAAAATACTGAAATACTTTTCAAAAACAATGATATACTTTTGAAAAATACTGAAATAGTTTTCAAAAATGATGATATACTTTTCAAAAACAATGAAATACTTTTCAAAAACAATGATATACTTTTCAAAAATACTGAAATAGTTTTCAAAAACGATGATATACTTTTCAAAAATACTGAAATACTTTTCAAAAACAATGAAAACAATGAAATACTTTTCAAAAACAATGAAAACAATGAAATACTTTTCAAAAACAAAGATACACTTTTCAAAAATAATGATACACTTTTCAAAAATACTGAAATAATTTTCAAAAACGATGATATGCTTTTCAAAAATACTGAAATACTTTTCAAAAACAAAGATATACTTTTCAAAAACAAAGACATACTTTTCAAAAACAATGAAATACTTTTCAAAAACAATGATATACTTTTCAAAAACAATGATATACTTTTCAAAAATACTGAAATACTTTTCAAAAACAATGAAATACTTTTCAAAAACAAAGATATACTTTTCAAAAACAATGAAAACAATGAAATACTTTTCAAAAACAAAGATACACTTTTCAAAAACAATGATGCACTTTTCAAAAATACTGAAATACTTTTCAAAAACAATGATATAGTTTTCAAAAACTTTTCATGTTTGATTGAGTAGTCAAAAGCATGTTTCAAGCATGTATCATTCGTTAGTAATCTCAATTTTGTCTTGGATTTAATTAACGCTGATAGTTCATTTACAAGTATAGAGATAAAATTCATTTAAAAGTATTTTATTAAAAATCTTTGATTAGAGTTATTTTGTTATATCTCCATCTTTTTATGTTTTGAGATAAAAACAAAAATTTTAGGAAACGAAGTATAAAATTTTTTTTTTACTTTTTCAATGCAACTTTTTCACTTATAATTAGATAATAATACAATAGAAAACTATTTTCTGAGGATCATAACACAATTAATAACTTAAACTTTTTAAAAATTGGAGATAAAATAAAATATTTCAAACTTGCAATTTGGTAAATTAATACTATTTGTTAACACTAATAATTTTTTATTTCATTCTTAAATCCCGTCATTGTTACTAAGGAATATTAATATATCTACTTTGAACTTTTAGAACTTAGTCGACATACAAATAAAAAATCATGACTGTCATACGAATAAAAAATCATTTGCTGACTTTACATTTTGTCAAAGATGTGCAATAACATTGATAAAAAGTGTTATGAAAAATTTTTTTGGGTAAAGGAGAAGGAAATTATATAGCTCATTTTGTTTTAAGGCTCTGTATTTAAGCGTAACGGAGCTTTAGTCTGAAATTTCATTTCTGTAAATAAAACTAATACTAAAATAAAAGGTTTATGTTTAAAAAATTATATTTTTAAAAACTATTTTATAAATGCAGTTAAAAAGAATTTATTTGGCAACGTTCTGTTAAGCTTAACGGCGAGATGGTACAGCCTCTGACCATCATAACTTTGCACATGACATTATGTAGGTTTGTGTGAGGGATTTTTATAATTAATTTTTTACCAACTTCTAACTAACTCTGAAATTTTCAGTATTGCAATAAACGAATAACATTTTAAAATTGTTTTTAACTCAAAATTGGTTATTTTAAATAAATGATTTTCGGTAAGCGGCGATTTTATTTTAGTGTAAAAGCAATAATAATAATAAAAAATATAGCTTAAAATTAAAACGCGTAGTGAAAAAAATTGACTTATTTTAGATAAATTTTTTAAAATACGATTTCATTTATTATAAAAAATTCGTTTGCGAGATATCTTTAACAGAGTAAATTTCTAAAAGATGAAGTTAAATATATTTCATCAGATTTAATTTAGTTAGGGGCGGTACCAGTAGCGATGAGGGTTAAAAGTAAAACGTCATGGTTCCAGGGTGCCCTATATAGACTTAATTTCTTTGACGGGAAACTTTAAAGCGCTAAATTAGTTATTAAACAGAAAAGGCCGACTCGAGTGTAAGTTTTAATAATAAATTTATAATATACATAACCAAAAATAAAACTGACATTACTTAAAAATAATTGGAGATCAAAGATATATAACATGGTTTTTAACAAATTATATTAACATAATTTACAAAAATATATGAAAATAACTTTTTGCCGTTTTTTCTATATAAATTTTTTTTTTTGATTTCGTTATTTCCTTATACTAACTTTATATATTTAAAGCATTTTAGTTGCAATTATCGTGTTGCTTTGAAATAATTAGGGATATTTTCTATTCTAAAGGTGGTACGCTTATATCATCAGTAAAATTTTCAAGTGCTTTGAGATATTTTTGATTTGGAGGCTTTTTCCGAAATTTAACTTCTGAGGTTTTGTCGTTTTCATTAACACAAATATTGTAGATATCAAGTGTTTTTTTTTCGACCTCCAACTTTTTATGCTTTTTGTTTTCGCTAACATTAGAAGAATAAACAGTTGATGGCATTACAGGCTCTTTTTTTTTACACCGGATAAGAGCTTTAGCTTTTGCAAGAGTCAACACAAGACTTCCCGTAACTTTAGACCGCTTCGCAGAAGATCTATCTGGACTTACTTCTTCATCAAAAACCAACTGAAACACTTTGCCTTTTAAGGTTATGCGGACATAAGAAGGCTGTAAATCTATGTCAATAAGTGATGGGTCTGAAATAAATTTTTACAATTTTTAAGCGAACATCTAAAAATCGCAAAAAAAAAACAAAAAACAAAAAAAAACTGTAGTGATTTTTTTAAATAGAGCATCAAAAAGAAATGATTTCAATCTACCCAATATCTCATTAAAAACACCTACCCAAATGCTTATAACAACCCACGTCGAGGATATATTGTGCATTTTCTTCGTCATCCTCTAATTTAAAAGAGATCTGTGGCTGATTAATATTTAGTGGTTTCCCTTCATCATTAAAATAACGTAATAATCTCTTAGGTACTTCTAAATTACCAAATTTACATTTTTCATTTTCTTTGGCTTTTTTCTGTTCTTCCAAATATTTGTGAGTTTCAAGACGACTTTCTGGTGTGTACTTGCAAGGTTTAGACCAAAAATCACCCTTATCTGTCTGCAACTAATTTCAATTTAAACAAAAAAACTGAATAGATTAATTGTTAAAAAAGTAAATAAATAAAATAAAAAAAGATGAAATTAATGGTATTAAAGGAGTTTTTACCGTTTTATTTGATGAATCTGACTGATGAGAGACCGCTTCCTTTAATATATCCAAATTTTCTTTTTCTTTCTTCTCAAAATATGTTTTCTCTTGTCGCAACATGTCACATCTTAACTCAATAATATTTTGCATTGCTAATATTCTCTCTTTTTTAGAAATTTCTTGTCCATCCAGATGAGTTAGCTGGGGCAGCGTTGCTATAACATAATTTCTATACTCAATAAAATCTGTGCAAGGGTTGCCTGTCAAATACAGACATGTTAAAAAACCATTATATTTTAAATTTTCTACTGAAGTGACCTTTCCAATAAAGTTCACAGTAAGGTCAAGTTTTGCCAAAGACTCACAGTAATTTAGGTTTTCGATTAGCGTAATGTTATTGAGGGCCAAATTTAAATATTCTAACTTTTTTAATCGAGATAAATTCTCAATTTTCATTATTAAATTTGACTGCAAATATAAAATTCTTATTTCTCTACACCATTTGTCCAAATACTCAATCTTTTCAATGTCGAGCTGATGCAAAGATACCTCTTCCAAAGTAGATAGCTCACAGTTATTGTGCTCAGCTCGCTTTCGAACTAGATCTTCAGTTATAAACACCATACTTAGCAATCAATAAATTGTATAGAAAAACTTTTTTTATAAGAATAACTTTTACATTTATTTACTAATTGCAATATAAACTTGAAATATGGATTTAATAGATATAAATTGAAAAAGTTGTCAAACCAGTAAACAAACAAAAAAAAAAACTCCAATAAATCTTATTGTCTAAAATGTTTTATATTAAAAATAATTTTATAAAACACATTACACAAAATTTTAAATTAATTTACACTTAAACTAATAAATTTATATAAAATATAAAAAATTTTGAAACAAAGTTTTTTTTTGCTTGTTTACTGGATTGATAACTTTTTCAATATATATATATATATATATATATATATATATATATATATAATATATATATATATATATATATATATATATATATATATATATATATTATATGTGAAAGACCATATTTTTTTAGGTACCTTTTTTTTATTTGGTGCCCCTTGGATATCCACCCGGGACAAATTGTCCCTTCCCCCTCCTCTCGGCGGCCCTGTCCATATATATCAATTAAAAACATCAAGAAATACTATTTTTCTCAATACTTATTTTTTAATTGTTTTAGAAATTTTTGGCATTATCAGCTTGTTAAATATTTAACGTATTTATTACAATATATTTAACAAGCTGATGATGTTGGCAGGGATGCGGAGTCCCAAAAGAACTCCGGCTTTATTTTTTCTTTATTTATTTTTTCCTGATCTCTGGTGTCAAGAAGCTTTAAACATGTTGGTTGACTTATGATCTGCTATAAGAAAAATATTTATGAGACTAAATGACGTGGAACTTATTGTTTTTACGCCCGGAGTCCTTGCCGCCATTACACATAAGGACTTCGGGTTCAAAAATTGATTGTTTCTCTAACTAAAGTTTTTTTTTTTCCATTAGTAGTTCATAAGCTTTTTTATATTTTTAAAGCTCCTGGATACCATCAACTAGGAAGAAGTAATCTTTTTGTGACTTTTTGGAACTCCCCATCTCTGGATGCTGGTATCTATAATAAAGCGAAAATTTCTGATATAATAAAATCATTAGTATTGAGAAAAACTGTAATACTTGAAGTTTTTAAAAAGTATATAATATACTCTCATACAAGATGTTATCTTTCAAATATACATACATATATATAAAAAACTTTTTGGAAAAGTGTCAAAATCACACAAGTATGGCGATAAAATTGTGCGTGTGCGCGTATATGCATATCCGGTGGGAAATCGTAACAATATTCGTAGCAACAAAGATAGCGATTGGACACAAAGATCGCTAACAACTAGCTAGCGACAACGCATAGCGATGAAGACAGCAATTTGGCCACGTTGATTAGCTAGTAAAAAATCGCATTATTTTTCTAATTATTCATATTTATATATTACTACTTATTATACTATTACTTATACTATTATTATTTATCTATTAATTTTGTCGCAAACGGCTTTGTAAACCAATTTAAAACAATGCGCATTAAACGTTAAATGCGCCAAATTTCTATTTATAACAACCAAACTTCTCTCATTTTATGTTTGTGGCCTAATTTTTTTAATTATTTTAAAAGTTTAATCTAAATCAACCATGTTGATAACTATAAAGCTACGATACGTAGCTATCAATACAGACTTTTCATTATGTTATAGTTAGCTACAATAATATAATATCGCTAGCTAAAAAGATGTGGTGTGTATTTACACCCAGCTAGCGATAATGACTATCAATAGATTTATAGTTATGTTTTAGCAAGCTACGATATTGTAGGTATCAACATACTGTTTTAAAATCGTAAACTAAAAATGGGTGTTATGTATACATATCACTATAGCAATAAGTGGCTACAGACACCTATTGCTATAGAATTGTTGCTTTGTAGTAGTTACAGATTAAGCTATAAAACAACGATATATCGTAGAAGTATTAACGATAATATGTAATGTTAGCTACATTACCTAGATAACGACATGTCGTAATAAGATAGCAAGTTACAAGTTCAGTTATCATAAATATATTAGATCCAATACTGAAAATCAAATTTTTTAAAACGTAAATTTATCCAATTAAATTATGTGAGAGATAAAAATGGCTATAGAGCTAACTATTCGCTAGCTCATTTCCCACCGGGTATATCTGTATGTACGTATGCATGTATGTGTGTGTGTATGCGTGTCTTCTTTCTTCCTAATTCCGAGAGCAATTTATATATATATATATATATATATATATATATATATATATATATATATATATATATATATATATATATATATATATATATATATATATATATATATATATATACTAAATATAATAAATATACTATATATAATATGAATATATACTAAATATAATATGAATATATATAATATGTATAATATATATAATATATATAATATGTATAATAAATATAATATGAATATATATAATATGTATATATACTAAATATAATATGAATATATAATATACAGTAACATAATAATCACAAATAAAGTTGAAAAAATTAAGTCAAACAAATAATTTCTAAAAAATATTTAAACTTATTTTTCAAAAAGCCAATAAAAAAAACAATAACAAATTAAAAAACTAAATGAAAACGATATATTTTGAACAGATTTCTTAAATTTCTGAAAAAAATATTATATTATATAAATTATAAGTATAAGTTAATAATATTACAGAATTTATGATAAATTACAGACTCACTGATACTTTTTAGGGTTTTTAGAACTTAATTAAAAAAAAAAGAAACTTTGAAGAATTTATCCAATGTGCGTCTAAAAACCACTAACCACAATGTTAGTTTAAATATAAACCAGTTACTTCAACGTACTAATTTTAGGGTACATGGTATCATACATCGTACAAATCTATTGTTCACACTCTTAAGTTCGATGTCTGACTTATATTCCTAACACCATTTTTTTTTTTAAATTTAAGAAAAAAATAATAATAATTTGGTTTTAAAAACTCCTCGCATAGAAACCTACACAAACCTAGACTAAAACCAGTATATGATGAAACCCCTTTCAATACTCTAGTATGATGTAATCATTGAAATTTTATTTGCATTTAAGTTTACACCAGCATGGTCCTAGTACGTTTGAAAAACTTTAATTTATTAAATGCTAATTTTAAATTAGCATCTTATAATATAACAGTAACTGTTTTCCAGGCAACAACAACAAAAAATCAGAATATTGAAAAAAGGCAAAGTTTTTTTTATGTCCTTCATAAATAAGAACCTCAGATACAGAGGCGATTTTACAGAGGTGAGGGGGTGATTAAATATTTAAATATTAATATTAGACCCTTAAAAAATATTTTAGGGTCCCTTAAATCCCTTAACATCAGACGGGTCTCTATGTACAAAAATGTTGGGTCTCAAAAATGCGTAATTATTTAAAAATTTCAAAAATAATCATTATTTTATAAAAACATAGAGAGACATTTGATTTTTAATAAAATTGTTTTGTAAAAATAAAAATAAAATTCACCCGCCTGAAATGTGTCTATTACACGACTAGACTTTATTTCTCAAAAAACCAACTAAAACTTCAAAATACCTTTTTTGAAGGGGGGAGGGGGGATAGGGTAGAAAAGAAAAAAATTTTTTTTTTTGGTTATATTTAATTCTAGTATCATTTTATTATATAGAACACATTCAGAGGGTGGGAGCAGATATTTTTTATAAAAATTGTTTTTGACACAAATTTTTGTCACAAGACCATTTTTATGAGATGAGTTGATTTTAACTTTTTCCTATTTAACCTGTTACGGTTCAAAATTAAAAAATACAACATTATTTAAATTTTAACTAAATTAAATAGTAAGATGACAAACAACTATTATATAATACTTATTTCAAAATGGTTACTTCAGTAGCAACCCCTTTTTTATATCATTACAAAAACAGACTGATGTATTTACTGCCTTAGAAAAATTATTTTATCTGAATGATAAAAAAGTTTAAACTTAAAAATTTATTTTATTCAGCTCCTGTCAGATGAATAGGTTGATCACTTGTAAGATTAAAATTTTTAAACACACAGTCATCATAAACCGCTTGCGTTTTCCTACACAACCCAAAGTGATGATTGTTGTAATCTATGCACTTCCAATGATCAGTGAACTCTTTGTTGCAATCCTTTCTTAACTTTCTAAAAAACTTGAGCGCACACTCTGTCACTTTCTTTCCTTCTTCTAAAGTGGCTCTTGGATCTTTTGTTTCATATCTCTTTTGGATAAAAGTTGTAAAATCTTGTTTACAGTAGTTACCTTTAAAAATAATATTAATATAAAATGGTAGCTTAAAAAATGACTATTTTATATATAGTATATTACTATTACCAAAAAAAAAAATTAAATAAAAATCAAGGAATTTTTACTATATTTATAATTATAATTAATTAAATATAGGAAATTTGCTAAAAACCAATAACGAAAAATAATTTATTTGTGTCTTTTAGGTAACCAATAAATTGGTAAAAAAAAAAATCATAAACTATACATTTAAGTCACTGATAATAATAAAAACTTTCAGTATAATCAGGCTTTAAAAATGACTTTTGAATTATCTTATAAATATTGTCAAAAATTAGGCTTTTGTTTATTTCTCATCATACTTTAAAACTTATATAAGTGGCTGTCCACGAAGGACGTCACCATTTTTTAGACAATTTTTGACCCCCTCTCCCTTTGTTACTGGTTGTCCTTCTTATACCCCCTTAAAAGGATGTCATAAAATTGGGATCCCTCCTTTTATTTTTTAAAACAAAATCCATTCTTAATTTAAGCATTTTTATTGAAGCTTTTCAAATTAATTACTTTTTTCTGTGTTTGAATATCATTCAATAGTTTATTCAGTAGTTTAGGCCATAAGAAAAAATACAGAAGGAAAAGGATTCTTGATAGTGACGTCTGAAATGGCTACAGCTTTCAAGCCACCTTCTGACTGGCAGATCCTTTTCAAAGAACAACATCCAAGAGCTCCTTTTTGAAGAACAACATCCAGGACCTTCACATTTCATAATTTGCTTGAAATATTGACTGCTGCGTATATGAGAGGCAAACCATTCCTGATCTTTTAATAAGAGATGACAAGTATCAAGCTTTGTCTTGCCATCTGGATCGATATACTCATTGGAAACTGATCAATCATGAGACCTGAAAAGACCAAGGCATAGATTTTTCCAGCAAATTCAAAATTCTGTTTCTCCAAAAGAAGATCCACTGGCTTGACCAACTTAGTAAAATAGTTTTTTTTATGTTGCTGTTTGATCTGTTTTTTCCAGATCAAACAGCAACATAAATGAGACCATAATATGAAACTGCGCCAGATTTTCCAAGCCCATTTGGTTTGATTTCAATGACTGCATAGACAGATGGGATGAGCTTGTGCTTTGCAACTATAATCCAATCATTATCAGAGAGAGAAACCCCATATATGCATTAATATAGGATCTTGTTTGATAGCAGCAGTGATTCCAATTGTAATCCAAGCTTTATCATCTTGACTTTTATAGTTTCATTTCTTATAGTTGCTGTACAAAATGGACAATCCATGTGACTTGAATGGTGATTGTTTTGGGCTTGCATTAATTTGACTAGATCCATGTGGACACTTCTCTTTCTTTCAAATGATTTGCTCTATTTTGGCATCAACTGAATATATAAAGCACTATTTTCGAGTTCGGCACCAAGCATATCCAACAATTTGAGACAATTTATAAAGTACTCTTGAGTCTTTAATTCAAGGGAGGGAGGGAGGTTTAATAATTTTTGGAACATTTTCTTACCCACCCTAAGCTTACTAATTCCCCCTCTTTTAATAATTTTTACTTGTTATCAACAAAAAATTTATATCTTGAATCTAAAAAAAAATTGAATGAAAATTGGCTTTAAAAATTAGAAAATAATTATTTCAGTCACCATTAAAAACAAAATTTTTTAGTAATTTTTCAAATAAAAATTTTCATTAAAAATAGCCAACCTTGTAAATCTGGATTTGTCAAAAATGAGTTTTTGTTTTATTTCTCACTTAAATATAAAACTTATATGAGCATATTAAATCCTATTGAAATTATGATAAAACAGCTTATAAAAAATGTGCATTTGAACCTAAGCCAAGCTAGAATTAAATAGTTTTACTTGTGTTTTGTAAAAAATATTAGTTTGGATTTATAAACTGAAATATTTTATAAAATATACTTATATGGTAACATGGCATCAGATTGGAAGTTTTCACCAACTGACTGAAATAAATATAGTTTGGAAGAAAAAAATAACCCCTCTCATTCCTTTTATTAAAACCTCCAGTTTATTAGAGCTGGACTAAAATTCCCCCATACACCCCTACTTTTACTCCCCCCCCCCTCCTTTTATTAAAAACTTGAGAGTAATTAAAAAAATTATATGTGAATAAGTTTAGAGGCTAAAAAGTTATATTTAGGCCTAACATAGTCCAATAGAATTTTTTTATTATATACTCTCACCCTATATACTTCAGATTGCCTCTTATTATGGGCAGCAGATCCACGTTCAGCAAAATGAATGATGACGTGCAATATCTCAGATTGTTCTATTTGATTTTTGACCAATTCCATCTTGTACTTTAAGAGCTTTTTTCACTTCCATGTGGTCTGCTAACTCCTGCAGTATCGAAAAGATCTATAAAAATTAGTTATCATTCATTTTCTAAAATACTATTATTATATCTTATTATTATATGTCACGATAATAATACCTGATTCATTACAGTTTTCTTTTCAGCCCTTGACTTTTGTTTTGATTTCATAATGCCAATCAACTTGTTCAGATTAGTCATGAGCTCTTGGACCCTGGCCTTTTTCTTTTAATGGTTTCTTCTTCAGCATCATTCGCTTCTTTTACTGCATTTCATAGTAACTATTTCTTAATTAATGACAATCTCTACTTTTATTTGGCTATCAGCTCAATAAATTAAATTATTCTGAATCAAGCTGAAACTCTAAGGAGCAAGAACTGGTAAGGGAACGAACAGATTGCTAGACCCAAAATAATATTAAAGAACCTTTTTGTTTCAAGACCATTGAGGTATACTTTTAAATCAGAGTCTTTACTTGGTCCTCCAAATCTTGCTTTTCTTTGATCTTTTTACATATTTTATGGACTTCTTTTTGAAAATCAGCTTTTTTTTCAACTGGATAAGCATTATTGTAAGATTTTATAAGCAAATTTATTAGACTATTTTTATCTTTTGACATAAAGACAATAATAGTAATTGTAAGCACATAGGCATTGCATCTTGAGGCAGTGATGGGAATGCAAAAGAATTTACCATAAATAATAAAGTCTTAGAGATTTTTCCTACCTAATGCATTGCTTTCAAAATGTACACTAGAAATCTTATCTTTAACCACTGCTCAAAAACACAGATACATTATATAAATAAGTAATGATTTAAAACTTATACTTTTGTTATTAATTACTTTGTTTTGTAATAAGTAATTTGCTTAATATTTTTAAAGTTAACGTAACTCCCAATCCTGTCATTTTTAAATTTAAAGTAAACTTTGGTGCAGATTTTCTAATAAGATTACTTTGATTGTTTAAAGTGCAGATTTTTTTTTGAATTGTTTTTTAAAATTTTATTTTAATTTTTTTGAAATTGTTTTTAAATTACTTTTAAAAATAAAAATAAGTCATGATTGATTAATGACTTGAAACGCACATGTTGAAGGTTTTTCATTCTTAACCTATTTTAAATTTGTACAAACACTGCCTGAAGATAACGCATGTATGTATAAACTCACTAATGATGTTTGAAACTGCTGCCACACTTTAAAACATAAAAATATATTCTATAATGATTGCTGCACAACCAATTCCTTTTGGATAATCATTTGAAATATTTACTTTAGACAATCATTAACAACTGCTACACAAGCAATTCCTTTTGAGGAAATATTTGTAATACTTTATTTAAAAAATCATTAGTGATAGCAAAACTATTTTCTTGAAAACAAATTTTGCACAAAGAATTTGCACATGAATTTAATAAAAGCCCATTGCACTCAACATTTGATATTTGAGATACAAGAAACTACCAACAATTTAACAGTATATAATTAATCATATTATATTCAATATATATATATATATATATATATATATATATATATATATATATATATATATATATATATATATATATATATATATATATAAAATTTAAACAATTATTAACACAAATTTTTTACTGTAATTATGATAAATAAAAACATTATGTTCCCTAATGTTAACTTTATATAAACACATGTTTACATAGGTTTCCATGTTATTAACTAAAATAAAAAAATTCTATAACATGAAGTCTTTTTCTGATAACTTCCTCCTCCCCCTTGTCCTTTTTATTCTCCCCCCCCCATTCTTTTATATTGACCCCTCCCCCATATTAGCATGACGTAATTATGATAAAGTAACTGTTAAAAAATGCGCACTTGACCGCAAGCCATACTAGAATTAAATTGATTTATTCATGTTCTTTAAAAAACTCCCACCTACTATTTTATTAAAATACCCTCTTCCCTTTATTAGATTTGGACTAAAATTACCCCCCTCCCTCCTTGTATTAGGCACACAAGAGTACAACAAATTTATTAACCTTACATTACCATTTTTACTACATTTTTTTTTATTTATTAAAAAAAATATTAATAGATAATTCTAAACGCAAAACAACAATACCTAAGTGATGAGCACCAGCATATAATACAGAGGAAGTAGCAGGTAGTTCTTCTGTTTCTATCTTCTTGATGTCCAACGCTTCCATTATATAAACTTTTTTTTAAACGAAAATAATCATAATAAAACTTTTCTACTTTGATTATTAAAGACATTAACATGACACTTAACCATATTTGATATATTTTTTAAAAGTACCAAGATAAAAACTTTAAAAAAAAAAAAAAACCATCTGCACTGTAGTAGGAAATAGTGAATAAACAATTAAAATCTAGATTTAGTTATTTTGCAGAATGATGCATATAAAAAAACTGTTTAACCAGAAAGAAAAAAGGCTTGTGCAGATTAAACAAATTAAGTATAAGAAATCAAAGAAAAAATCCTTTCAGCACAATAGCTGTGTGTGGTTTGATATCCATGGTTCCACACTTAAGTGATTTAGATAAGTTTCAATATTGCCATTTTCGAGTTTAAATTTGACCTCAAGAAAAAGAGTAGAGGCAAATTTTGTCCAATATTTACAAATTTATAGTTGGAAGAGCTTCAAATAACAGCTACCATGAAATATTATTACAACAACAGAATTCAAAACCATGGAGTTATTAGGTCGCAACAGTATTTAACCTCTAAAACTATGTTATTCATGAAAACTATTGCAAAGATAAAAGCCTGATAAATGGCTTTTATCTTTGCAATAGTTTTGTGCTAATTACATAGCTAATTACATAGTCAAAGGGAAACAGACTGTTACCAACAAATTACAAACCAATTTTACTGAGTCCAGAGCCATTAAAATCACAGAATAAACCACTCATCTTGAAATTAACAACCTACTTACCACATATCAACTTGAATTTCATAGTTAAAAAGTTGAGCAACAGGCTAGAGCAGCTAGTTAGTAAATTAATCACTTATCTATGATAGCAGATAAAGGTCAGTCCATCAAGTCATATACACAGATTTTTCTAGGATTTTTTATTTTATGCACAAACTTGAAGGATTTTTGCTGACATGCATTTGGTTACCAAGATTGATTTTCTAAAAATATCCAAGCAAAGTTTGGTAATGCAAATTTATTGTGGTGAGCAGTGCTGATTATTAGAAATAAATATAAAGACTAAAATGGCATATATAAAGAATAAGTCTTTCAAAACTTAATTACAGAAAGACATTAAGTAAGTGAGGATCTTGTAACACGAGGATCATATAACTGGCTAATTAACTAAATTTTAAACTATGTTAAAATTTTTATTTGGGCAACTTGAACACAAATATTAAATGCTATGACATTTTTTTTTTTTTTTTTAATTTAATTAGAAACTTATTACATTAACACTTGAAAAAAAGTGTTTGTCTCAAAAGAATTTAAAAAGAAAAAAAAAGAAAAAAAGTCAGCAAAAAAAAACAAACAATAAATAAATAAAAAAAGACCAAAAAAATAACAATAATATAGGAACACTTGTTTCATTGATCAAACGCAAGATTAAAGAAACATGGAAATTATTATAATGCACTAAGCCTCATCCGCATTTCTATTAACTCCTGATATCCTTATCTGAAAAGACATATTTCTCCTGGAAAGAGAACAATTTCATGCAAGAAAAATTATACAAGAACTATAACTTGAAATAACATTTAAAAAAATAAGATTGAAATATTACCACACAAACACCTATACGCTGAATTATGGAAAGAACAATATTGTTCTGTAAAGGGAACAAAAATTGACAAACAGTATCTATTTTAATTTGTTCATCTGTAAACTGATTACATATCAAAAATATACACAACTTAGCTTATTGCTGATAATTAAAAAAAAAAATTGAATTCACATTTTTAATAGAAGTTAAATATTATTATCATATTAAATATGGTAATTTTGTAATATTATACTATAATTTATCGTGTTATGCACAGGATCATACAATTAGGTCATTAAAAAAAGGTAATATCTAATAAGACTTTGTAAAAAACAAAACAAACTAAAAAAAGACATGTATATATTATATTTATATAATAATATATATATTTATACATATATATAAATATATATATATATATATATATATATATATATATATATATATATATATATATATATATATATATATATATATATATATATATATATATATATATATATATATATATATTCGAACAACGTAAGTATTTGAAAAATAAAAAACTTCGCCATACTGATGTCATTAGATGACCTAAAATCAACCGGTTTTATGTAGAAAAGCTACCGGATGTAGTCTGAGAACTTAAATAAAAAAGCTTCCGACACCCAGATAATAATGTCAAACAGCTGTTCTTACGACATCCATGCGCAGCATTGCCCATATTATAGACACTGATGATTGGGGTTATGATGATGAAAAAAATGAGGTAATATTTTTTAAGAGATCAAACCGTGATCAGAAGCACCTAAGAATGAATGTGAAGAAACTGGCTAGGATAAGAAACAAGACGTAAGTCGAGTAAATGATTCGGACTGTCAAGAAAGTGAGTTAGAAAGTTGACTATTTGTGTTAAGGATTTAGAAAGGCAAAAAGTTAACGCCTGCAGAGTCATTGACACTAGAGCCATTCAGTGTGATGAACATTAAAGTCACCAACAACAATGATATTGGCCAAAGGATAAAGAGAAAGGCCTTGGTCAATTTAATCATAAAAAACATCGAAAAGAGTGCAGTGTTGAGATGAAGGAGAGCAATATAGAACAAAGATAAAGGTGATAAAGAAAAGTGGTGCTAAATGAAAGCGCATAAAAGAATAGTTTGTGGATTTAAACCTATTTTGCTGACAAAAGGGTGAATTCTTACTAATATAAATGCCCAGGCCAAGCATGTGACTATTGGAATCTTTACGAATTAAAAGAAGATAACCATCAACACTAAGAATACAAGATGAGACAGCTGAACTTAAATTGTCTCACAAAGAGCAAAACAGACGCCAAGGCAGGGGGTGATTCCGAAATTCCGGAATTCCGAAATTCAAAGAATTAGTGTACGAAAAACACAAAATTATATTTAAATTTGTTGAATTTTTATATACAACCTATTTGTTCAAGAAAGTTATTTGAATTGTATTTATTTATTAACCCCATATTTAAAAAAAATTTAGAAAGAACTTTTTAACAAAATATTTAAAAAAAAAAATTTTTATTTAAAAAGTTCCTGCTCAAACCAAAACCCTCAGTCAATGTAGTATGTAGAATGTAGTTCAATCCACTGCGTCTCTTTTTAAGTCTGCCGATGTATGTCAGCTTTGATGCACAAATTGGTAGGACGTGGCCCGGGCTAAAACTTAATATGAGGTTTTTCCCCTTTTCCCCTCAGGATTATTTATAAGGCAATACTTAACCTACTGATTTGATTAACGTCATAAGTTCAATCCACTGCGTCTCTTTTTAAGTCTGCCGATGTATGTCAGCTTTGATGCACAAATTGGTAGGACGTGGCCCGGGCTAAAACTTAATATGAGGTTTTTCCCCTTTTCCCCTCAGGATTATTTATAAGGCAATACTTAACCTACTGATTTGATTAACGTCATAAGTTTAATACCTAAAATTTAAGTAAATAAATAGTATATATTGTGTCTCCAACAATAGTATTACAGTTTCTTAAAGAGTTTTGGTTTATTAGATTTGAATAGGACTCGAAATAAATTGTAAAAATACTTTACTAGTTTTTAGTTTGAAATGTCATTGACAGCATCATTTAACTTTATTTCCATTTTTCTTAGTCTTTTTTTTTTATGTTGGTTTCGCCAACATGTAAAAAAAAGCCCAAAAAATTTTATATGATTGTAGGCACACATTTTGAGTTTTTGAACAAGCTTTCAAATATTTTTTTGTACAAATTTTTCTGGTTCTTTTTGGTAATTTTCTTTAAAACATTTTGAAAAGAAAGAGCAAAAAAACAAAACATACGCTTTAACATAAAAAAAACTCCTTTAGTAAATGGATGCTGGCTACCATGCTATTCAAGTGTAGTTATGGATTTTAAAATGCCTTATTATTTGGCAACAGGGGGTAATGACTAACCACTACTAAGATATCGGAAAATTATAGGCTTGCTATTTATAGCGGCTGCCAATTTAAATTATTTCTTTTAGCACAAAATTAGCATAAAGTTTTAAAAATTATGGATGATTGATCCAAATTCAACAATCAGTGTTGAGCTGCTAAACATATATAATTAATAAATTGAATGTTAATTTTTCATTTAGACTTAACATTATTTACTTATAAACGTAGTATTGAGAATATTTTACTTATTATATGCGGGGTACAGGGCTTGTTTTGTTGACAAACTTATTTCTAGAATCATCTCTAAATGCAGGTATTGCTAAAACTGATTTTTTGGATCATTTTCAAAAAGTTAATGAAGTTTCTATTTAAAAATTTCAAAAAAAGACACACTATTGGCAGTGGATTAGAACAAAGTATATAATATAAAGAATGTAACTTTGACGACACAAATTCTGCATACAATACATTTATAAATATTTTCCTAAAACACTATAATAACCATCTTCGAATCAAATTTAAAAAAATTAAAACAAAATATCTGAACTGTCAATGGGTTACTAGTTGAATTAAAAAGTCTTTAAAAACAAAACAAAACTCTACATAAAATATCTAAAAAATAGAAATGTCAACTAACCTACTTACAAAAATACAAAAACCTTTTTAAAAAAATTTGGAAAAGTCCTAGAAATAAACTATTATTCAAAACTTATTCGAAAAACCAATTGTGATATTAAAAAATTGTGAAACACTTTGAAAGAAATAGTAAGGAAAAAAAACACAAAAATTAATAGCTTACCAGACAGAATAGCTGTGATTGAAACAAAGTACAACGACCAAAATTGTACAATCGCCAAACATTTCAACAGTTTTTTTGCAAATGTTAGCCCTAACATGGTATCCAAAATTCAATACCTAATTACTTCTTTTGAAATCTTACAGATCTACATAGCGAACTAGAATCCCAAAAACTAAGCTATAAGGAACTCGAAATTGCAAAGAACTCCTTAAAAATTAAAAAAGCACTAGGAATAAATGAAATATGTAGCAAAGTAGTGAATGTCCTTCTGGAAATAAACAAACTCATATTCAAAATATTTAAATCTTCCATTGTTACAGGAATTTTCAGAGATAAATTAAAATATTTTAATTTATCTCTAACAGTTTTTTATTAGATAGACAAAGTAAAGTATTTAAAAGAAACAATATTATTTTATTCATATTATGTTTCTTTTAAATGCTTTACATTGTCTATTAGTTGTATTTTTATACGTTCGTAAGTCCATGGAACTTAATGAAAAGAAAAAAAAATCTTCAAGAACCACTGACCGCGATAAAAACATTTAAAAAAAAGAATAAGAAAAATTAAAAAGAATTATTTAGACAAAGAAGATGAAGAAAAAACTCAAAACATATATTGTTTGAGGGTTTTGATATCTTTATACTAGGATAAGGTTTTGATATTCAATACCGGACAAAAAATCTACACAGTTATTCTGGTATTGCAACATAACTAATATAATAACGGTATTTAATGCAAGTATTTAGGGGAAAGCGGGACATCATAGCGAATGGGGCAAGATGGGTTTTCATATAACAACTCAACAAAAAATCTTAAAATTGTGTAAAAACGAAACTGTATTTGCATCTTGTATTTTAAAACACCAATTAATTTTTTTAAATATTATTAACGCAATAGTTTTTAGTTTAATAGTTGGTAGTTTTTAAAATTTTATAAAATTGGAGGCAAAAATTGCATAATAAGTCATCTTGCCCCGGTCACGTGATCAGGTGACAAATTTATGAACTTTTTATTTTAGTATTTATTTTAAATTGTTAAATTTGCAAACTGAAAAATCATGCAGGCAATGAATCATTTTAATAACATAAACATACTGAGAAAGTATTACTGCTTCATGACTGATAATTTTGCAATAACTAAGGGCTTTCAAAACGTTCGCCATGTTGCACCCTAATATTTTAAAAAAAAACTGATTATTTTAAAACAAAGTGTTGTTGTCAATATTCAAAATTTGATTTATTTAAAAACAAAGTTTTGTTGTAAATTCTGCATCGCAACTTGTTTAAAATTACACCGACAGCAAAAAAAAACCGAAAAAGATTGCGAACGATAAGTTAACAAAATTCTTAAAAAAAACCTGGAATTAAAAACTACAAACAATTAGTGAGGGCATACAGAACGGGAAGAAAACATAAACCTAACTTTTAAATGATTTTCTGTTCAGAAAAAAATCAAATTAAGTGCAGAAGAAATCAAAATTACAACATCAGATCCACTTTCTGCTCGCAATTACACCAATTATAGCTGGCCAAGTTGTTGGACTTAAGAGGAAAGAACAGAGTTTTATTCCAAAAATAAGTGACTGTTTTCAACAAAAAAGCTTAGATGCACTACCTGCCAAAGAGCAGGCGCGAACTGGCCCACCGGGAAACCGGGAAATTTTCGGTGCGCCCCGCCATCCTTGGCGCCCCCTCCCCTCCAAATCATAAGTTGTACATCTCCATAATACCACATGTTACATATAATTAATAGCTATAAAACCATTTAGTGTTAATGCTTCAAGTGCAAATTCATGATCCTTCACTTTCTCACAATACAATTGAAGCATCAATTGTATCAGGAGCAAATTCAGAAATATTTTAGGGGAGGACAGAAAAATATTTTTTGACTTTTTAACAAATACTCACGTGAATTAGTTTTTCTCATGCTGTTTACTTTACTAAATGATAGTTTAAACTAGACCCAAAAGAACTCATCATTATGTAAGTCTAGGAGAAAGTCTAGCGGTGCCAAAATAAGACAAGAAAAGAAGAAGCGTGATTTGCTTCAATCAGGTCGTGATCCTAAACAACGCAAGCTGCTATTTAATAATGAATATATTATCAATGTTGTTGAAGAAGCATCTGTTCCCGCGTCAAACCCAGTGTTAATTAAGAAAAAAGCTTTTTTGTGGAATAGAACGCCTAACATAATCATTGAAGCAAGTACTGTGTCAAATACAGTGTCCTCCAGTCCTCAAAAAGATAAACAATCAGATTTTACCATTAGCAAACTGCCCGTAAAACTATAACAGACTGTACGTCAGAACTCGGTACAGTTGTTACCGAAGAAAGTTAATATAATGTGTATATAGAAATAACAAAAGAGGATGCTAAGTCAAGTATTCTCAACCATAAATATCAGTGTACCGAAACAACAAAATTGATTTATAAACAGCTTCCTGACTGTGCACAGCGTAACCAAAGAATAGCATTAGTAAATAATAACATTATTTAGCCGAACCATACAGATGTGAAGCATTTTCCGTATGATCCAAAAATAGTGTACCAAAGATTAATATCAGATATTAAGTATCTACAAAGACGTTGGATAACCACAAGAGTTAAAGACAATTAAATCGTGGCACTTTACTGCAATGAATGCATGGCATTTTCGAAAGAAGATTCTAGTTTTAC
Organism: Hydra vulgaris; assembly: GCF_022113875.1. Taxonomy (NCBI): domain Eukaryota; kingdom Metazoa; phylum Cnidaria; class Hydrozoa; order Anthoathecata; family Hydridae; genus Hydra; species Hydra vulgaris. Next base: position 29,937,087 of record NC_061165.1, read on the forward strand.
TCTTGGATTTAAAAAGTTTTCCCATATATACCAAAGAATCAAAGACCATGAAGAATCTAAATCACTTAACGCTGCTGTAATTGCACTATTAAGTTGTACAACAGAGAAAGATATAAGCTCTTTAATCACAAAAGGTATAGTGGAAAAGCAGAAAGCGCAAGTATTGAAAAACATCAAAATATTTAAACAAAGTTTTTCAGCACTTATTTTTATTGGGAAGCAAGCTCTTTCATACAGAGGTAATCGGGGTGAATCTCTCTACAGTTTACACGATAAATCTATTGATTACGGAAACTTTTTGAAACTAATATTGCTGATACCAGAATTTGACGTTCCTTATAATGATCATATAGAAAAAGATATTCAGGCAAGTCAAAAAAGGAAAGATTGTTTGATACGTAAAGGAAAAGGAAGCTCACGTGGACGTGGAGGCTTGGTAACAATGTTGTCAAAGACTACAGTTAATAGAATTCTAGCTGCTATTTCAAACTTGATGAAGAACTGTATAATCAAGGAAATTGGTGATCAGAAATTCAGTGCTCAAATGGATGGTAGTCAAGATACGTCGGTAATTGATCAGGAGACAATAATCATACGATATGCACTTGGAGAGGACGTGAAAAAGCGATTATTTGTGATAAAAAATTACTGATGCAACAGGTGCAGGACTATACCAACTATTGAAATCAGAGCTTAAACACAATAGTTTAAAAATGTAAAAAAATTGTGGCTGAATCCTTTGATGGAGCAGCAAACATGCGTGGTGAATATCATGGAATTCAACGTTACATTAACGACGTTTCACCAAATGCTGTATACATGTGGTGCTACGCACACGTTCTAAATTTGTCCGCAACAGATATTGTGGAAAATATATTAGCTGTCAAAAATTTAATTAGTCTCTTGTAGAGTACAGCAACTTACTTTGGGGATTCTAATAAACGAATGATATTCGTAATCAGTTTCTGACTTACGAATATCTATTAACACTTTTATTCTCACAAGTGAGCTGTGAACGGGCATTTAGTATATTAAAAGTTGTCAAAACTAGGCTGCATTTCTCATTATGTAACGACAAGCTTGAAACATTTATGTTGATGTCGACCAAGAAGGACATTTTGGATTCAATTGCTGTTGAGGACGTAACTGCCTATTTGTATAAGGATTCCGTAGAGTTATCAAAGATGTTTCTTCTATAAATTACATTAGGAGATTGTAGTCAGCTACAGTATAAATACCAGATAAAGCACAGGGTCCATTTTGATTTTTTTTTTTTTATCTCAAATGATTTAAAAGGAGGTTTATTATTCATTTATCATAATAAATTCATTGTGTTATTATTATTATTATTATTATTATTATTATTATTATTATTATTATTATTATTATTATTGTTATTATTATTATTATTATTATTATTATTATTATTATTATTATTATTATCATTGTCTACAGAATTATCATGTATATTTCATACATAAGTAAAATGACGTACTGAATTATATTGTAAGCCTGAATGAACTTTGAACTTTAAAAATGTAACATTATTTTATCTATTCATATTCAAATTAAAAAGACCTTTATATAAACACTAGCCTATTTTCTACCCTTATCCCGACTGCCAAAGAGTGAAACCAATTGGAGTAGAAGATAAGAATAAAAATATCGAAAGAATGGTCCAAATATGAAGTTTCTTATCGTGGCGAATATAAAAAGCAACAGTTTAGTTTATTACGTAAAAAAATATTTGATCATTAAGAATCCACTGGATATCAAGCTTCATTAAATATAGTAGAAGAAGCTAAAAAAGAGATTCTTTCAAACAATATTTTAAAGTCTTTAACGCGTGATAAAATTGTAACAGCAAACATTTTTTGATCTGCATATAAAGTTGCAAACGGAAACCAGTCCTTTAACAACTTTGAAATGGAAACTGATCTTCAAGAAGTAAACGAAATTGAAATAGGTCGTATTCCCTATTTTTACAAACGCATGCATTAATATAGTCAATCGTATAGGAAACGAAATGAGAAAAAAAATTATTGCAGAAGTCATAAAATCAAAGAGTAAGGTTTCGTTAAAAATTGGTGAGTCAACCACTATAAGTCAAAAATTAACACTGATAGTGTATATTTGAAGCAGTGTAAAGAATTCACCAATTAATTTATTTTTTAAATTTAGTGGAACTTAAAAGCGTTACGGATAAAGGATTATTTGGTGCTTTACTTAAATGTATTCATTCTTATGGAAAGAAAGAAGAATGTTTGATGAATTATTTAGTATCTGTAACATGTGATGGTAGGATGCGAAAGTGGCATTTTCAAATTAATCACTAAAAATTTTTCTTCTATTTTAGTTTGGCATCGTGCTAATCATAGACTAGAATTATTAGTAGGCGATTATTAGGGACCATTAGGGAGATCATTAGCATTAAAAGATTCAAATCATTTCTTGATTAGCTTTAAATCGTGTATCATGCTTCTCTAAAAAATAGCAGAGAGTCACATTTAGTTCATTTGGTACACGCTCTACATACTATCCCCATTTCCATTTCCTCAATTGAATGCAAACGTGGATTTTCACAGATGAATCTGATCATCACACCAACAAGGACTTCATTAATGAAAAAAACAGTTTCAGCGTTGCTATTCATTAAATTGATGAGACCACCGCTAATAAGCTTTGGTTCTTTAAAGTACGTTGATTCGTAGTTATTTAGCGGAACGCATTTAACAGTTGACACTAAGAACAAGAAAAGAAGACGAGAGGAAAATTTCTAACAAAAATTGGAAAACAATGGGATTTGTAATAAAAGTTTCTTGCTTTGTAAAGTTTGTTTTTTGTATAAAGTGACGTGTCCTATCATGCTCACCCCCCCTTCCCCGAAAAAACACTTTTCATTATTTCAAAAAAAAAGAAACTTTTTATATTAAAAAACAGCTACATTTATTTGTTCCCGCCTTATTGAGTATAAATTGAATTGTTAATTTCTCCCCCATCTTTGATATATAGATACATATAAAGAAAAACACTGGTGAGTTTTTTTTTTTTAAAAAAAGCACTGTGTATATATATATATATATATATATATATATATATATATATATATATATATATATATATATATATATATATATATATATATATATATATATATATATATATATATATATATATATATATATATATATATTTAAAAGCTAGAAGCATTAGGACTTTTTCTGCAGGAAAAACGCAGTCACTTATCGGAGCACGCGATTGAACAGACACTTTTAAAATCAGACTTTTATGGAATTCCATTTAAGAAATTAAAAAAGAGAATGGCAGGGGAACAACTAAAAGATACTAATATCACTTTGCAAGGGCAAAACCATAGGGGCCATGCTGTATTGATCCTTTTCATTCTCATCTCCATACAAGGTCCATAGCTGGTTCTTTTTGGTCCAATTTGTTTGGAGCTATTCAAACTAAGAGTCTTCTATCAGAAACCAAATAAGAGTTGTTGGTGGTAGTTCCGAAGTTGACCAATTTCTATGACAAACTATCCAAAGTTTCTATCCAAAGTTGAGCTTTTAAAAGAAATATTAAGGTTGACAAAACATATAAAGGGCAGCATTTAATACTTTGAAGTTCATAGCTGAATGGGACTTCTTTGAGTCTTTCCTATTGCTTTCACTAAGCCTACTACATAGACTTATTTATTTCAAAATATAAGATCTTATAAATGGTGCTTGAAAGGCGTCGATAATCAAGTTAACATTTCAGCTGGATGATAAAACTGAAACTAATGTCTTAGATTTAGTAATAACTAAAAATAATTCGCGAATATGTAAGCTAGAATTTCATCCACCGTTAGGAACGGTTAAATACGGTCATCACATTTTAAAGATACAATTACAGTGTATCGAAAGATATTGCAACGGAGTTTTAAAAAAAATACATAAAAGATGATGAAATTAACAAAGATTTTGATAATATTAGCTGGTCAAAGATATTTGAAAGTTTAAATATGAGCAAGTGATACAAAAAATACCTTGGATTAACAAAAGTCTATGGACATTAATTTAGGCAAAAACAGTTTTATGGATAACGTGTAGAAAACAAAATTTAGAGACTAAGAATTTGAGACGAAATATAAAAATATAAAAAGTACGACAAAAAAAGCTATTAAAAATGTAATTGTTAAATGCGAGCAAAAAGTGCTATTTTCTGTTCATATTTAACTATAAAGAAAAATACCAAAATAGTTTACGAATATTTAAATAATAAAACTCAGATTGAAAATTATATTCGAGAATGAAAATAAAATAGTTACTAGATCACTAGTTACTAGATCACTAACAAACTAAACAATTTTTTTTAGTACAGCTTTTACTATTGAAGATGACAATCTGCCAAATTTTTCAAACAAAACAGTTTGATATTTTATGCCCAAATCCGACATCTTCAAAGAGAAGTTCTTGGCGCGATCAGCTCTGAATGGGAAAAAGTAAGAAGTAGAGTACCACAGAAATCATCTATTGAGCCCCTTTATTTATTATTTATATAAATGATTCAACACGCGAGATAACTAATTATGCCAAACTATACGCAGAAGACACAAAAATTATTTCAGTTATTAATCAAGTCGAAAACAGTCGAAAAGTTACAGCAAAATTTATGTAAGCTCGTTGAATAGAAATAAAAAAGGCTAATGAACTTCAATAAAAAAAACAGCAGAATTATGCTTCATTATATTTCAGCAAAATGCAAGAAACTTTAAAAAAAAAAATTTTTAGAGAGAGATCTTAGTCTTATGATATGGTATAGTTATATATATATAAAAAATTTCTAAAAAATTCTAAACAAATAAATCGTAAATCGTGCAGTTTATTTCTACAAGTTTTTTAATCTTTTTATACCGATTGTAAATCAACACATTTTGTACGGGTATTCTAAATATTATTTAAACTGGTACTAATATCCAAGCTGCTGTTAAGTAGTGATTTTCACAACGGCTACCGAACCGTTCAAAATTTTTATATTATAATAGTTAAAATTTAAAGATTTGAAAAGTTTTTTTATTAAATTATTATTAAAGCATTCTTAAAAAGTAAAGCAATTTTTATATTATAAATTTTTTTCATAACTTTAAAAGGTAGACAATACGTATAGTTTCTCTCTCTCTCTCTCTCTCTCTCTCTATATATATATATATATATATATATATATATATATATATATATATATATATATATATATATATATATATATATATATATATATATATTTATATATATATATATATATTTTTTTTTCATTTCCTAAAGCTTAAATAGTTTATTTTAAACAGGAGTGCCTGGAAGTATTCGGGTGCGCTGATACATATGTCTTTTAAGGGACTTCCTTGATCCAGCTTTTTGAAATAGCCTTATTTTTTCTAGACTTTTTTGATGAGAGATATTATTAAAAACATTGGATAGTTGACTTTCAAGGTCAGATATAGGCTGAATAGGCAGTACACTACAAACTTAACCTGATGACAGACATGACGTCAATGATTGAATAAAAGCTGGGGCATGCACAATAGCAGAAACTGGATCAACAACACCTGAAAATGGGTTAGTACTACTAACCGTCCAGAACCTATTACTACTGTAGTAATAGGTTCTGGACGGTCAGTTACATATAAAGCCAAAAACTCATCATCAGAAAATATGTTATAATTAAAGGGTTCAATTACTGCCACAGCAAATCCTGCAGAAATATTAGATAGAGTAAAAGCTTGTGCATAAACTTTCTTTACAACTGCAGTCATTGGTCTTAGATTAGATAAAACCCAATCATCACATACATTGTTTCAGTGGCCCATTAACTGTCCAATCTAATGACGGCAGCTTGTGACTACAATGTGGTGGAAAAGACAACATAGTTATGCCAATTTTTTTAAATTAAATCTAAACACGCAATTAAAACGTGGCTCTCATGGTTGTCTAGAAGTATAAGCACTAGATTAGCTGATGAACGTTTCACATTTTGAATAAAATGTTTAATCCATAATTAAAACGTTGCAACGTTTAATCAGATTGGTTTGCAACCCTAGCACATCTCGGTGTTAGGGTTGCAAACCTCCATATATCATACTTCCTTTGAAATAAACTCTTGAAAAAATAAAAAATTGAGGGATTGAGTTTCCTATTGCATTAAGTGCACAACAAACTGTTACCAATGTCACTCTTTCTGCTAAAATCATCCTCCCAACTTAATTACCCCCTTCACCAGCAATCACTTTACCTGGTTTTTGAACAGTTGCATGACCTGTCCCACCAACATCACAATTGAAGACCATAAAATACAAAATTGGCATAAGCAAAATTACTTAATTCAAAAAAAATATTACATTTGTGAGGTTCCTTGTAAAAGTAAAAAAAATACTTTTTATCGTTAAACCAAGCTTTTTAAAAATAGTTAAAATAGTGGTTTATTCTCTAACCAAAGCATAAATAATTTTGAAGATACAATATTTATAACACGCTTGTTATCAGCCCTCTTCAATAAGTTATGTAAGTATGGAAACAATGCTATAGGATTAAAGGTGCTTACGGATCAAGGGTGCAAGTTCTCCCCTATTAAAAAAATAAAATTCTATTTTGATAAATAATTTAAAAAAATAATATACTAATAAATATTTATGCGATGCCACTTTTAAAAATACAAAAAAAAAGCGTGGCACAAAATTTAGCTGAAAAAACGGTCTAAAAAAGAACTTCATGCAAACTTGCACATTCTGGTTTACGCGTTTCTTAAGTCGCATCAATAGTAGACACTTTTATAAAAGTCTCACAACAAATCCAGTTTCTTAAGACCATCATGACCAACTTGCCTAAGATACTATCTTTTTATTTTTTCAAAGTTGGTTCTTAGAATGTACAAGTTTGCATGAAGCTCTTTTTGAGAAGTAGCTGAGGTGAGACGTACTAGGTTACAAAAGATTGCAAAGAAACATTTTAATGGTGAAGTTAATTAAAAGGAGGAGATAGTAACTGTCTTTTGAGCTAGGAAAAAAAGAACAATGTCAGAAAATTTGTTTGGAAATTTCAAAGTAATGAATGCGATTATAGTAAAAATAAATACCCAGCAAGCATTTGCTTTTGTGGATTTGCAGCGGATCTATTTAAGCATTATGAGCGGTTCAGTTTATAGCTTTGCTCATCAGTTACTTTGTAGACCATTAATGACGTCAAAAGTGGCAAGTTGTTGACTATTCACTACTATTATGTTGAAAATTTATTAGCTGGCCCTTTACACCAGCTGCCACTAATGGTTTACTTAGTAACCGATGAGCAAAACTCCAATTAACCGCTCAAAATGCCTATATAGGTCCACTGCAAATCCACTAAACAATGTTTGCTAGGATAGTGAAAATAAAATAATAAAAAAATTTTAGGGTCAAACTTTTAAAGTAAAAGCAATTGTTCTTATCAATCAGTTTACTAGAGTAACAGAAATTAAACAACGTTGATTGATAATGTTTCTACAAATCTGGTGTAAGAATATTATTAACCAGGGTTGTTTAAGTACTTACAACTTAATATACTATACTTATAACTTATAAGTAACGGTACTCTTTATTTGTTGTTTAAGAAATGGTTTGAACATACATAAGAAAAAGTACTAGAGGTGTTAAATGTAATTGGACCAGTGAAAATCTTCGTTTAGCATTTAAAGCTAAGCAAAAAAGTAGTAGTACAAATTAGCATTAATGAATTTTGGATTTCTTCAATCCTTACTATTTTTTTTTTTTATATGCAAGTTTCTATAAAAGTATCCAGTCAATAATGGAAGATTCCGACAAGTATTTTCTGAGGAGAATGAAAAATCTTTTGACTACATTATTCAACTCTTTACGTGTTATTACGGATTTACAACGCAGTTAGTTTATGAGTTTTCTGAATAAAATAACTTACCTTATTATTTTTAGGTTGTAGAATATACAATGAAAACAAAGCAGGTGTACTCACAAATTTTCCAAAACCCACTGTACTCACAAATTTTCTAAAAATGCTCTATAAAAAATTAATGTACATCATGAATGCGACTTTAATGTGAATTATGAATGCGATAGGTAATTATGTCTCTCCTGCATTTATATTTTCACGTAAAAAAATGCTCAATTCCTGAATGATGCTCCATCAGATTCATTAGGTTTGTTTAATAATTCCTGATTTGTTAGACAAACCTTACGGATGACACAAGAACATTTTACAGAGTATCCATGTAGACGCTTCCCCCAAATGGGAGTCACACATTGCAACCTTTGGATGTCACTTTTCTCTGACTCTTGTGGCCAAACATTTTTTGGCAAAAAGGGTCAGAAAAAAGTGACATCCTACTAGTATTAAAGTTAATGAAAAAGCATTTGAATTTATAATTACTTGAATTTAAACAAACTTTTATATAAAAATCAATTTGGTTTACAACAAAGTTGTTCAACAGAGCACTTGTTCAACTTACAAATAAAATATTTCAATTTTTTAATATAGGAGGTACTGGGAGTAGTTATAGACTTTAAATAATGCATAAAGCATCATCTATAGTATCTTCAACAATCTTTGTTTTATAATCAAAAGTAATTTAAAATTGATGTTCGGAACAATAAATACTGAACTGGAAAACTTAAATTTATAATTTAGAGCAAATAAACTATTCATAAACTGTGAAAAAAACTAACTACATTTTATTTTATGATACAGGTCAATCAATATCTCTACCTTTAAAAATTCCAGATTTGTTCATTAGCAACAAAAACAAGAAAACGGGAAAAATATGCAAAGTTTCTTGGTGTTCAAATAAATGAAAATTTATCATGGAGAAATCATATTAGGCACATTGAATCAAAAATATCATTTGCAATAGGTATTTAAATAAATCTTGCCCATTTCTTGATTTCTGTTTAATAAAAAAACTTTACTTTAGTCTAACTCATAATCATCTCACACATGCTAATCTAGTGTAGGCTAATACGCACAAAACAAAACTATACTACAATACAAAAAATACAAAATTATACTACAAGGCTGGCAAAACCATGCTTGTAAAGCAATTCATTATCTGATTAGAATGGACAATCTTTCTGATGATGAAAAACTTAATTTATATTTAGATTCTTAATTTTATGTTCAAATATAAAAATAATATGCTGCCAAAATCTTTTTTAGACATATTTTCGTCATCATTTTCTCAAAGTTATAACTTGCGATCAAATAGTTTCCATAACTATTATATTAAAAAAAATATAACCCTGAATTTTCAATTGTCACAAGGCAAAAACATGGAAAAACTTGAAAAATCAAAAATTAAAAGACTTATATGGAATATCGAGGTTTAAAAGGAAAGCAAAGCTTTTTTTTTCTTGCTTTGTAAAAATAATAGCAATAAATTAAAAAGAAAAAAAAAAGATAAAAAAAAGATAAAAAAGGAAGAAAAAAAGATGTTAATAAAAAAAATAATATTAATAACAATAGAAAAAGTAGTTACAAAACTAATTACAAAATTTATTACAAAATTTATTTAAATTAACTTTTTACATAGACATGAGGCCGGCTGAATAAAAATTAGCAATTGCTTTTACATCAATTTTGAGTAAATAAAACTTCATCAATTTTGATTAAGTTTTTATTCACGTAGACCAGAGCAATTACTGAGTAAATTGCTTAATTTTACGTAAATAAAATTTTGAGAAAAACTGAAAAGTTTTTATTCACGTAAACCTGACCAATTACTAAGTAAAAGCGCTGTTTAGGCGAAATCTGCCAAAAGTTTTTTTTTGGAGTTTTATACCCGAAAATGCGAATCTTATTTGACTTTCTTTTTTTAGGTATTATAGTTTGGAAAAATAAATATATGTAATAGTAATTATACCGAAATTATTTTAAAGTTTGTATCAATATTGTATTAAGTATCTATATTATATTAATGTATTTTTATCGATCTGATATGTAATAATTATAAATATATTTTTTCTATATTTTTTTTTACCTGAAGAAGAAAAAATTAATAAATAATCAAATAAAGTGATGTTGGAATGATAAGCCATCCAGTCAAAGAAATTACAGGTTTAAATTAGCAAACAAGTTAAGAAAGCTTTTGGTACACCTGATAAAGTGAGAGTAGTTACGATGCGTTTTTTAGAAAATAGAACTTTGCCTTTCAATCAAAATATATTTGCTGCAGCAGCGCTTGCTCTTTCTTTAACCAATGATTGCCCACTTTATTCAACTGTGCAAGTTGAATACTCAAAAATCAATCAATCAGGTTCTCAGATAACTGAAACATACCGGCTAGTTAATTATTCTAATTTAATAATTTTTTAAATTTTTTTTTGGAGATGAAATGGATCCATTTTTGAAGACAACTGGCTAAGCTGTGAACAATGCTATAACTGGGCTCATGAAAACTGTGGTACAGTCTTCGGCAATTTATGTGTTATAGCTGAAAATCTTCAAACTTATACAAAAAACAAAAGATAATAAAATATTTTAAAAGACATATGTTTTCTGTTGATATGTATAAAAAATATGTAATTTGTTTATTTTTTGTTATTGCTGATATCAAGCGTGTTTTAATTACGCACTATATTTTGGTTTTTAAGTTTGTTGGCAGTTTACATTTAAGGGGGAAAACCTCTCAGAAAAAATTTTTTTTTTCAATTTTTTTTTTCCAGATATTTTAAAAGTAAATTTATTAAGAAATCAAATGGTAAAAACCTTATTCGAAAATCGCTATTTTTTATATCAATAAATGACACTTTTGTACAACCACCTGAGTTCAAAATTACCTAGCAACGCCCCTAGTTACAGAAAAACTGTGAATAAAACACATCTAGTATAGCTTTTTATCCGGGTTTTTTTTTGCAGTTTAGTTTGAAATGCTTCCCATTATCTCTAAAGCCATACTTTAAAACCACATATTTGACTGATAGTGCTAAAATTAGTCATCTTTTCAAGCTTCTACACAATCAACTCAAGCTTTCTATATAATTAAAAAAAATGGACAAGTCTAAAACTGAATATAAAAGTGATAGAGTAAAATTTTCTACAAAACGTCTTCGAAAACGTAAATGTACATTTTCTGGTTTAAGAAAGCAAGAAAAATGTGTAAATATTGGTGTAAATAATGTAAATAGTAATAATGAAAATATGGTAGACTCTGTAAATATTGAACGTGAAAGTGTATTTAAAAGTGCATCAAAAAAAAAAAGTAAAGCAACTAATGGTTCCAAGTGGAAACTCAAAATGTGTCAGTGGCTACAGGTTTATTGATTTAGAAATTCTTGCTTCCATTTTTGATAAACTTGGGTGTCCAGAATGTTTGCGACCATCAAAGTTGTCGTTAAGCGAAAATAAAAAGTCTTGCAAAGGATATGCATCAAATTTATCATTAAATTGTGTTTGTGGTTTCAAGTTAGACTTTGACACATCAAAAAATGTAGCAGGGTTTGATATTAACAAAAGATTAGTATATGCCATGAGAACACTTGGTCAAGGCCAAGCTGGTCTACATCGGTTTGCCACTCTTATGAATATCCCAAAAGGATTATGCAATAAAAGCTATAATGTTATTGTTCAAAAATTGCCAACTGCAGCACAAACTGTTGCTGTTGAAACTATGAATGAAGCTGTACAAGAACTCAGAGAAGGCAAATCTCTTAATGAGATCTTAGATATTGGAGTTTCTGTTGATGGAACATGGCAAAAAAGAGGATTTAATTCACACAATGGGGTGACGGCAGCATTATCAATTAAAAATGGGAAGGTTTTAGATGTCAAAACATTATCTAGAAAGTGTAAAATATGTGACAAAAATCAAGATGTTGGTAATTCAAAGCAGCAGCTAACAGCAAAAAAATCACATATTAGCAATAAAAACTATGAAGGATCAGCCGGTGGAATGGAAACAGTTGGGGCAATAAAGATATTTAATCGCTCTTTGCAAAAATTTAATTTACGATACACAGAATACTTGGGTGATGGTGATAGCAAAAACTACACTTCTGTCAAAAACACATACAAGGGTATTGAAGTAATTAAACTAGATTGTATTGGACATTTTCAAAAGCGCATTGGATCTCGTTGTAGACAATTAAAAAAGCAAGTCAAGGGTTTAAATGGTAAAGGCGGTTTAACAAACGCTACAATTGATCGGTTGCAAAATTATTTTGGTATTTGCATTAGGCAAAATTGTGGCAACCTTGAAGGTATGAGATCTTCAGCCTTGGCTAGCTTATTTCATGTAGCATCTTCAAGAAAAAATAATTGGCATTACCCGCATTGTCCCACAGGAACAGATAGTTGGTGTAAATACAATCGAGATAAAGCTAATGGAACCAAAGAGTATAAACCCGGACCATTTTCTTCCTATTGAAATAGTACACAAGCTAAAGCCCATTTATGTAGAACTAACATCAGATGCTTATTTAAATCGTTTGCTTCATGGAAGAACACAGAATCAAAATGAAAGTTTTAATGCAATGATATGGTCTAGAATACCTAAGTCAAAGTATGTTTCGCTTACGCAATTGAAATTTGGACTCTATGATGCTATTGGTGCCTTTAATATAGGATTAAAGTCTAGTATACTTATATTTGAAAGACTTAATATGATACCAGGGCAACATACCATTTCTGGATGCAATTACCTGAACCAGAAAAGAGTTATGATGTCAGAGTATAAAAATCAAGACACCATCAAAAAAAAAAGGAAGATTTTAAGAAGCCGCAAGCTTAAAAAATTTGACAAAGTTGAACAGAAAGAAGGAAAATTGCATGGAGCTGGTGTTCATGATTAAAAAATACAATCAGTATGCTCTTTTTATATTATATTTTTTGTATCTTTGTTATTATATAATATTTTTCATCACAATTTCAACTTATTTGGCATTTTTCTCAGAACGCGTGTTTTTAATCTCCCGGCAGAAGTATCTTGAGAACCGCTTGACCGATTTTAATGAAATTTTCAGGGAGTATTACTCTCATAAAGATGTATGCAATGAGCAGACAACTTTTTAAAAATGTTTTTTAAACTAAAGAAATTAAAAAAAACATCTATCATTTTTGTGCTTGAAATTTTTGCCAAAATTAAACAGGCCTACTACCTGACAGAAAAGTTATTTTCAAAAACTGTCTGCTTATTGCATAGATCTATCTTTTAACTATAAGTTAGAAAAAAATCAGCTCAAAGTATCATTCTAATTGACTGCAATCTTTGCCAGGGTGAAGAGACTAATTTGACATTTTCCCTTAGTAGCCGCGTTGCCATGGCAACAGAGTGCCATTTTTTATGATAGATCTTCTTAACATTTAGTATACTTTTATTTGAAACATGTAATAACTTTATTAATGCTTTACTTCAGAAAATAAGTTTTTGAGGGGTTTTCCCCCTTAACTCCCATGTTATGAGAATATTAAGATTTAAACAGTAAGGCTGGTGAACTCAAAAAATAGTTTTACATTATGTCGCAATTCTCTTCAGTTTTAGACTGCAGCAAATTATTAGTATATTTATGGAGTATTAAAGGTTTAGGGTTCTAGGGGCTTAGCTACTCCAATTAAGGTACAGATTTTATACCCAAGCAACTTGGATTTTTTTTTGAAGTTAATTGGTTTACATTTAGTAATATTTTACAATATCTAATGGACTGTGGATCGGAAAACCTATTTTTAGTCATCTTGCCCCTCTATCGGGGCAATAGGAAAAAGTTAAGAAACATTTATTTTGTTTTTCGACTTTATTTTTATTGTAGTTAACTAATTATCTTGACGGGTAATAACTATTTAAGATATGAAAAAACTACTGATAAAGTATTAGTTAGACTGGTAGTCTTGCTAGAAACAAGGGTTTTCGAAATAACCGTCAAATAAACATTGCGCCTCGGCAGCTAATCTTGCCTCGTCTTCCCATATACTGATAGATAGATTTTAGAATAACTTTTTTAAAAAGTATTATGTTTATTTCTTTTGAAAAGAAACACGAAACATAGTATATCATAGATAATCAGTTCAATTTTATAGTATCATACATTATTAAGAACTAAAACATTTTTGGCTAATTCGGTCGAAATAAAGTATGATACTATGATGATATGATGCAGTATGATGATAGAATTTTGTTTCCTCTTTTTATTTAAATTTTATTCACTGACTAGGTTAGATAAGTTATTCTGTTTCTTCAACTTAAGCAAAAGACTTCAAAACTAGAGAAATGTAAAAAAATAGTATTGTAAAAAAAAAATTAACACAATATTGGCAATAACATCCGTGGTGGAGGAAGAAGTCTGGAACGAACGGTCCGTTATTTTGATTCTACAAGATCCACGCTATCTTTTCAAACCTTCCAACAGAACTGTTGGTTTACCTAAATCAAATCTACTAGCGTGCTCACGATTTCGTGTCCAAAGGACTTAATAGCGTAAGAGAATTTATGTAAAACATAATGCTAATAGCTCATTTATTATTCAGCTAAATGAATCAAAAAACTACAAAGTTATATAAGAAAAACAGCAAGATTTTTTGCCGATATATGTCGCATTTTTTTATATTTGTTTAAGTTAACAATATTTTAAGAAATTCTTTTTTTGCTGCAGTAAAGATCTCCTTACAAAATGTCTTACATAAATAAATTGTCTATTAGTATATACTACTAATTTTGCTGCATATTTACTAATTGTTAATTGGTTTAAAACGTTTATGTATTTCATATTATAATAAAAGTTGTGATACCGCCACTATTACTGCTAGAAGTAGTACTAGTAGTGTCGTGTGAGATAAAGTCTTTTGGAAATTCCTTTTGTCATATTCGTATAAATAACAAATTTTTTTTCAAGACGAATTTATTAATAGTAAATTATAAAACATGTTATTTGTGTACTAGTTTAGCTGTGCTGAAAAATTGTTACTCAAAAAGGAACTCGAACTTTTTGCTTGATGTTAAAGCTTAAATCTTTTACACTATTCTATTCTTAGAATATATATATATATATATATATATATACATACATACATACATACATACATACATACATACATACCTACATACATACTAAACACTATAGAAATCTTTTATTAAATTTAATTAAGTAAATTGCATCTAATATAATTTTTTGTTCTTAGTATGCGTTACGTGGCCGCTTATCTTCTTGCTACCCTTGGTGGAAATGCTTCTCCTTCTGAAAATGATTTGAAAAAAATCTTAGAAAGTGTTGGTGTCGGATATGATGCAACTCGAGCATCTACTGTTGTGAAGCAGTTAAAGGGAAAATCTCTTCCTGATGTAAGTTTCGTAGATATTATAGATCCTATCAGTTATAAACTTTTTATGTATGTAACATAAAAGGCAGCAGCCAATGTACTAAAAATTGTGCTTACAAAGTGTTAAGTTATTATCCTTTATGCTATTTTTTAATTAAAACAAAATTTATCTATGTTTATAAGTCAATCAAAGTTTTCTTAAAAATATTTTATGCCTATATGTCCTTGTCTCTATTGGCCTAAATTAAATGTTAGTAGAAAGCTGAGGAAAAAACCAATAAAAGCTTTGCCTTGTTTACTAATATTTTTTGATTATTATACACAATTTTATGATTATTATCTGTAAATTTTAGGTCAGTTATCCCTATAACCATGTTAATATACGTTAAACAATGTATATTATAATGTATAAATGACACATACATGTGTGTGTATTGTATGTGTCATAATGTATATGTATATATATATGTTTGTGTCTTTGTATTTGTTAGTGACAATATATAAATATAGGTACTTGTAGTTTGTAGCACTCTCTCAATTGCCACTTATATACAATTACCTTATATTGTTTTGGTGTTGACTATTATTTTATTATTGGTGGTTACTACTAACAGTTACGTTTTTGTTAGTATTATTGGTAATATACCAACAGTAATATTATTACAACATAATATTATTACTGTATTTATTAATATAAAATTTTATAATATTACAATTGCTATTATATTTTTGTTTATTTTAAACAATTGCTTTATACCATAATATGTCTTTTTATCTTTATTAGTTGGTAATGATTATTCGTTATTGTGTGAATGTGTATATGCTCAGTGTAGTTAAGGCGATTTACAAAATATTTGAATACTTTTATTTGGAATTAGAATGATTTTGTCAGCATATTATGTCCAAACATGATCTATAATAAGATGCTATAATTTTTTTTTTGCTCAAAGTTTTTTAATATTTAAAGAATTTTTTTTTTTAATTTTTAATATATAATTTTTAAAATCTTTTTACAACCTGTAATAATGTATCTAAAGAACACTATTTTGGAGTATTTAGATCAATTTTGCTCATCAGCATTAATATAAATTTAGTTAAAATCTTTTGAAAATTCATAATTTACTACTGATCCTAGTTCTAATCGGTTCTGACGTATATTAACTATATATAGTTGTCAAAACACAATATTTCTATCAATTTTTACAAAAAATACTGGAATTCTGACCAAGAAAGAGCTTATAATTATGGAAAATTACCAATAAATGAACAGAACAGATCATATTGTTAAACTATAATGTTCATTTCACTTAAAAAACTTGTTAATATAAAATCTTATTTAAATTTGGACAAGCAATTGTGATTTTAAGATGATTTAAAAAAAAAGAGAGAATTATTGGTCTAGATTTTTTTCGCTACAAACATTTATATTTTATGCTGCAAAATTTATCATTTATATTTTATGCTTTTTTATCATTTATATATTATGCTTTTTTATGCTTTTTTATCATATATATATTATGCTATTTTATGCTTTTTTATCATTTGTATATAAAATTTATCATTCATATATTATGCATTTATATTTATCATTTATATTTTTTTCGCTACAAACATTTATATTTTATGCTGCAAAATTTATTAAGTTTTTTTGTCTTTTCATAATTTATAGACCAGACCATTTAACAGAAAAATGTTGCAGTCAAAAAAATATCATATAGATGCTCTATTATTTTAAAAGTGCCTTAACTACACCGTGTGTGTTTATATATATATAGCAATAATTTGCTGATATGTTTATATATATATAGCAATAATTTGAGGTCAGCAATAATTTGCTGACCTCAATCATTTAGAGCTCTGCAAAAAATTTGATAAAAATGTATTACCATAAAACGTAGCAATGAGGTTGGCAATTTTTTGCAGACTTCAAACACTTTAAGGTCAACATTGCCTAATGCTGACCCTAATTCCAAGGGTTGTATATGTGTGTATATATGCAGTTGTGAAAATTTATTGATTGGGGCGGAGGTTTACTGGATACACAGGTTTAGAGGGTGGCATATCTTAGTTAATTTCAACTTAAAAATAGGTAAAATAAATCATTGTTTTATTGACATGTGAATCAAGTACTTCTCTGATGGTTTTAGATGATTAACTGAATCAACTTAACCACTGTTAAAAACTAAGTTGTGCAAATGCATTTCAGTAATTTTTAAATTTTTAACAAGACAAATTTGGTCTTCAAATATTAGCAAAATTTATATTTCTTACACTAGCCAAATCAATAAAAATGATTTTAACAATATTTATTGAGTGTTAATCCTGTTTTTCCTATTTTAATAATAAATTTATTAAGATTTAACTAGAAATTTTTTGTCACGATGCATTTTTGGAAGTAAACAACATGTTTATATTTAAATAAATGATCTTCCTATTTTACATTGATTGTTGTTGGTCTTTAACCTTTAAAGATGTTTCTACTATAAATGTAAGTAATCTATAACTGTTGCCCTACGAAATTTTAAGGTGTAAAAAGCAGGCAAAAACATTTTGTAACGCATTTCTGAAGTTTGCTGTTTCTGGTTGCATTTATACTTAAATATGCAAATCTAGCTCTAAGATTAGAAAATCTTCAGAAAAGTGTTTATCTAAGTTTATAAACCTTTAAGTACTTCATAGCTGGTACCTAATGTTGGGTTTAAATTTGATAGCAAAAACTATACGCAGAAATATTAGTATACTTTCAGATGTATTTCAAATTAGCATTTTAATCAAATATAGGAAACATAAAATTATGAGTTTTTTAAATCAATAATTCTCTATAAGTAGTATAATTTAGAATATATAGGGATTGTCTTTCCAGACAATAATTTTCAGAAATACGAGTTTAGGTGTATATTGTGTAATATATTTGTTTTATAAGTTTTTTTACTTATCGCTCATACAAAAATTATGAAAAGTTGAAATGAAAACAACTTAGCTAAAAGTATAATAGAAACATAAGGGAAAACATTCTCGGATATTTTATGTAAACAATTTTTTAAATATGACCTAGATGAATTATGGATATATGGGGAATAAATTTTCAAAATGTCCTGATTCTGATTTAATGACATAAAAAAAAGTCTTGTTTAAGAAAATACTGTGAGTTTATATATATTAAAGGTGCTCAAATAGAAAAAATATAAATTTTTCTTAAAAAAAAACTTTTGGTTATAATAATTAATAAAAAATGTTTTTGGTCTATTACTAGAACCAAGATTCTATATATTAAATCTAATATTTGAGTAGCCAATAAATTTTAGTATACAAAATTTAGAAAGGAAATAAACCCTGCTGTATTTACTTTTGTTGCTTGTAGGACCCTTAAAAAAATTTTGTGAGTTTTATCCCGTATTCTTGGGTGTATTTCTCATTTATATTTCTGTGTATTGTGTGCATGCACATTCTTATGCATGGATGATTTATATCATTAAACAAAGTAATGTGCAAAGTAATTAAATAAAGTAATTTCTTAAAATATCTATTTAGTTAATTGCTGAAGGATCTAAAAAGATGGCAAGTATGCCATCAGGAGGAGCTGCTGCTCCGTCTGCTGTTGCCGCTGCTGCTCCTGAGAAAGCTGGTGGTGCTGCACCTGCTGCTAAGGCGGAAGAGAAAAAGAAAAAGGAAGAATCCGAAGAAGAATCAGATGGTGATATGGGATTTGGACTTTTTGACTAAATGTAAATTATGTAATAAAGAATGAACCCTCCTTCTGGCACTAATGTATTTTTATTGCTGCTTAAAACCAATGACATCCTTAAATCCTTACGTTTTATAGTGAGGCATTTGTACAAATAATTTTTTGTTATTTGTACGCGTACATTTATTTTAAAGGATTTCCAAGTGCCGACACAAATTAGAAAAATATCTCAACTAAAATAATCGAATTAAAATATTGAGCAAACTGCTAAAAAATTTATTCACGTAAAGCTTTTTGAGCAATTTCTCAAAAAACACTGAGTAAAGCAATGCTTTTTTGAACAAAATGTATTAAAATTATAGTACAAGTTTTGATTTAAAATTATCGTATCAATCTTCATTGATTGAAATATTTATAAAATATATTCTTAAATACACTAAAAGCATTTTTATTTCCGTATCTTTCCGTATGTCTTGAAAATACTTTACGGACAATATTACGAAAATTTTTTCCGGATATTAGAATTTTATATAATCATATTTTAGAGATCGCCTAAAAAGCCGAAAAAAATGGCGTAATAGTATAATTCGGTAACCGTCAAAAAAGACAACGAAAAGTTAAATATCCTCCGGATTTTTTATTGCGCATTTGTAAATGCAAAGTTTACAAGGACAAAAGCCAAAGCCAAATTTGGCTTTTGGTTCTGTCTTTTTGAACAAAATT
The DNA here is from genome assembly GCF_022113875.1 of Hydra vulgaris. Taxonomy (NCBI): domain Eukaryota; kingdom Metazoa; phylum Cnidaria; class Hydrozoa; order Anthoathecata; family Hydridae; genus Hydra; species Hydra vulgaris. The sequence goes on from NC_061165.1 coordinate 29,956,779, forward strand.
TACTGCTGCATTTTATTTTTTAATTTTACATGTTTTGAATTTTTTTAAATTTAAAACAATAATTTAAACATTAATAACGCGGGGGTTGACTACCGGTAATTTATTGCTCTCATTCCGTTTTTTATTCTGTTACTCTAAGATGGTTTTTCGGCGTTTTAGAAACTCAAATATCCAGAAAATATTTTCTGGAATATTTAAATTTGACCAGATAATCTCTGATACTTACCATATACGATAATTAGTAATACTTAAATCTTAAATTATTATTATTATTATCTATTAAACACCCAGTAACAAAATTACAGGTAAATTAATTTATATTAAGGTGGTAGACCACTAATTAAATCAAATCCTTCAAAAATTGCATTTTAGATATTATTTACATCTAAGTTGACTAAAATTTACTCTTGCAAAAAAAAAAAGTCAAAAATTTTTTTGATTTCAGAAATTTGGTCCCAGAAACACCAAAATATCTTCATTTCGTTGCGGTGATTATCTCAAAAACTATTGAAGTATTAACTTGAAATTTTCTAAATTTACTTTTAATACAATAAAGAAGATCCTGTACCAAAATCAAGGAAATTTACAGAACAGTTTTTTTTTAATAAGAAAAACACTTGACGATCAAAAAATAAGTCATTTTTGGCCATATTTGAGCTTTAATATCTTTGAATGGGATTATCGTATTGTCATGAATGTGGTAGGGGACATCCATATTAACAAAAGGAACAACTTCTGAAAATTTCATGGAAATTAATTAAGATTAAGAAAATCTTGAGATATTCACCGCAAAGTCGTGAATTTTAGAGATCTGAGAAAAACATTTAAACAAAAAAAAGCATAAAATTTTTCAAACAAATATTGAAAAGCCACTTAAAAAGCCTATTGACAAATATCAACTTATATTAAAAGTGTTGTGGAGTAAAAGTAGAGAAAATTATAGTTTTTTTTTAAAAGACAGGCTTTATTAACAGGCATTAATACTTTCAAAGTTAGATTTTATTAAAAAAGTCTCACTTTTGATTTGCAATTTAGTTTCAAATAAAAACTCCCATCAGTTTTATGCCATTAGTTATTATAGTAAATAAATATCTAGTGTATATATAAACCAAATATATAAAAATAATCAAAATATATAAATATAAACTAAAACTATGATGCACCATAAGAAATATCCTCATTAACTACTGTGTTCTTATTATAATTTTATTTTCAGAATATAAACTTATTTTCAGAGCTTCTTCGCTGCGGCATTCATGCTAGCTTCAGCTATGTAACTGTTATAATTTCTTTGTTTAACTAGCTAAAAAATTTCTTTATGGGATCAAACATGTTCATAAAACCACAAAACTTTTCAATACTACAGTATTCTTTTCCCATTTTACAAAAAACTAATATTGTACATAAGTAAACATTAAAAACTCATTGCTGCTGGTTTGCTTATAATTTTAGTAGAATAAAACTTCTAAATAAAATTAGGAGACAGTTTTATAAGCCATATTGTTTTGAGCACCATAAAAATTTATAATTTAAAAGTTACATTTCAGGAAGTTTTTGATAGCAAACAATGGCAGCCATTATTCCATCTCATATGTTGGTGTTCATTAATATGTAGCAGTCATTTGTAACATTGAACTGATCGTAATTAGCAGAACTATTATTTTTATTTACAAAACTATTATTTAAAAGTTTTACAGATTATTTACATGTCTATTTTTTTTTATGCTATGCTACATTCAAATTTTAGTTCATGCAAATTAGATACAATTTCTTCAGCTGCATTTATTTGTTGATTGATTATGGTTTTCTTTAAAAAGTTAAATAAGTATTTTACTATGCCTTGTTTTACTTCTTTTTTCTTTTTTTTTTCAATGACTTTCCATTACTAATATTATTTAATCAAAGTGATTAAATAATATTAGTAATGGAATTATCCTATCACCTTGTTGTTTTCTGTATCACTCATTAAGGTACATATATAAATACAAATATCTAAATATTTTTCATTAAAATTTAATATTTTTTTTTAGTTTTTTTTTTTATTAGGATTTCAAATATTAATAGTAAATAAAAATGAGATAAAACATGATAATTTAAGAAGGTAAAGATTCAAATTAAAATCAAAAATTAATATGTTAAAAATAAATTAAATATCAAGTAAAAAACAAGTGATTACTCCTATTCAAAAGTTTCAAAAGAAGTCAAGTTCATTGTCAATTATCAAGAGTTTACTTTTTATTTTTTTTTTAAATTGATCAAGGGAAGAAATTGTTTTAAACTCATTATCCAATAGGGTGTTCCATAATTTAGGTCCTCTGATTGCTATCGAGAACCTAGTCGCAGAATAATATTTTTTTGGTTGAATATAATTGTTGTTTGAAAATCTTGTTGGGTATAAATGATTTATTTTTTCGAAAAATGAATTAAATAAAATGGGTGCCATTTTATTATCTACTTTGAACATAAATATAAAAATATGATATAGGTTAAGTTGAAATACGTTAAGTATTTTGAATTTATTAAAAAGTAATTTAGTGTGCGAAAAGCGATTCACATTTCCAATAATTCTTAGAGCGTGTTTTTGTTTAATTAGAAGCCCTTTATTTTTAGATACATTAGTGCTGCACCAAGCAACGTTAGCGTAACTTAGATAGCAATGAATAAAAGAAAAGTAAATAAGTTTCAAACAAGTTTGATTCAACAACTGTTTTGCTTTGTATAAAAGGCCTATATTTTTCGAAATTTTATTTTGGATTATTCGTATGTGCTCCTTCCATGTTACGTTTTCATCTAAAACAACGCCTAGAAACAACAAAGAACTCTCTCTTTTGACATAAGAGTTATTAATAAAAAGCTTAGGAAGTTGTAAGAGTATGTTGTCTTTATCATGAAGACGATGGAAGAAAGTATATTTTGTTTTTTTAATATTTATGGACAACTTATTTGATATAAACCATTCGCTTAGTTTCACAAGCTCCTCGTTCACTGTTGTAAATAAAAAATTAATATCTTTATTTGAATAAAATACGTTAGTATCGTCAGCAAATAAAATTGAATTTAAGATATTGGAAAATTTACTCAAATCATTTATATAAATGAGAAATAAAAGCGGTCCTAGAATTGATCCTTGAGGGACTCCGCAGGTAATTGTCATCAAGTCTGTTTTCTCGTCATCATATAAAATGCATTGTTTCCTATTCTTTAAATAACTCTTAAACCAGCCTAAATTAGAATTTATGATACCATAATTTTTAAGTTTATAAAGAAGAATATTATGATCTACGGTATCAAACGCTTTGCTCAGATCAATAAAGACACCTAAAGTAAATTTTTTTTCATCAAACGCTTTAAAAATTTCATGCACAAGATTAATTATTGCGTGATCGGTCGAATGACCGAATTTAAACCCGAATTGTTTATTGTAAAGAATATTATTTACATTTAAGAAAGAATAAAGTCTATTATACATTATACGCTCCAAAATCTTTGAAAAACAATTAAGAACAGAGATCGGTCTGTAGTTGGAAACATCAGAAGGATCACCTGTTTTAAAAATTGGTTTAACTTTTGCATCCTTTAGTTTTTCAGGAAAAATTCCATGTTTTAAAGATAAATTAAAAATATGTAAAAGTGTTATTGTTATATATTTTAGTGACTTAATAATGACCATACTGCTGATATCATCTAAACCGGAACTTTTGTTAATTTTTAACAAAGAAACTGAATTTAATAATTCTTCCTCTTTAAGTTCATGATTTGGCATAACAGCATTAGTTGATGTCAAGTATGATTTAAAACTTATTTGAGATGGTTCAATTTTTTCAGCTAAACTTTTACCAACATTAACAAAAAAGTTATTTAGCGTTTCAGCCACCATTGATTTATTAAAAACTAATTTATTATTTAATTTGAGATTTTTTGGCAAAGCATTTCTATCTAAATCTTTTTTGCCAATAACTTCCCTAATAATGCGCCATGTGTTTTGCGAACCATTTTTATTATTTGATCTGAATAGTAATTAGCTTTTGAACGTCTCAAAGTTGACTCAAATAAACGTTTATAATTTTTATAGTTAGTTTCATTTTGTAGTGTTTTTTTTTTAAAGATATTTACAATATAATCTCTGTTTTATTTTTGAGGATTTAATAATTCCCTTTGTTATCCAAGGTCTCATAAGGGTTTTTTCTTTTAATAATTTTGTAACTATGGGAAATGCTTTGTTATAATATTGAAGAAACTTATTTAAGAAGATATCATAGACCTCATCAGCATTTAAATTTATTAGAGTTTCGTCCCATTTTTCGAATGATATAACATCATGAAAAGATTTAATGGAGGTATCGTTAATTAGTCGTTTTGTTACTTTCCTTTTTTGAGAATAAGACTTATCGCATTTATTTGATATAATAAAAATTGGAAAATGGTCCGAAATATCCGTTTTAAATATTCCAGTTTTTATTTTTGTTGTGATTTATTTATTTGTAACAATTTGATCTATTGACGTTGCACTATACTTAGTTACACGCGTGGGTTTATTTATTAATGGAATGTAACCAGATTGAAAAAAGACATTAAAGAAATTATTAATGTGCTTATTAACGTCATAGTCAAAAATGTTGATGTTAATGTCACCAATAAAATACACACTTTTATTACAACTTGATTTATTTTTAATTATACTTTTAATGTGATTTTTGAACGCATTAATTTTTCCTGTAGGCGGTCTATATAACGCATGCACAATTATATTTCTTGAGGTTTCGCTAATGATTTCTACGCATAACGATTCATAGTCATTAGTGGTTGAACTTAAGTTTTGCATTAATTTGTATGACAATGAATTAATAATAAATATGCATAAACCCCCACCTTCCTTGCCCCAACCTCTAACTTGGTGAACCACATTGTAATTAGGTATTTGGAAATTTGAATCGTTTTCAATATTTTTATCATGACACCAAGTTTCGCTAAGGCAAATAATGTTAAAACTAATTTTGATTTTATATAAAAACTGTTTTAATGATTCAAAGTTTTTTTGAATACTCCTAATATTAATATGGAGAATTGAAAATGAGTTATCATCCATTCCTTCCGTTATATTTTTTGAGTTTGAGTTATAATATAATGGATTAACATGTTTAATTACTTTATTATTATTATAAAAATTAAAATCAGGATCCGAACTTTGATGTAAAAGTTTTGAACTATTAATTTCAAATGTTTTAAACTCAAAATCGGATCTGTCAGTTTCGTCAGCCATTTTAAATAAGAGTAGTTTTAATTAAAAAAAAAAAAAAAATGATTATTCAAATTGATTTCTTAAAATCCTTTACAATTAATTTATCGTAAATAACAGTACAATACTTACCGTTGTTCCTGTGTATTTTTCTTTCTTCGAATAATTTTTTTCGTATTATTGCTGTTTCTACCGAATAATCTTCGTTTATAAATATTCCCGAACCTTTAAGTTTGTTTGCATTTTTCAGAATTTTTTACTTTCTCTTTATAATCAAGTAACTTGATCACGATAGTTCTTGGCTTTTCTGTATTACGCTTTCCTGTCCGATGTGCTCTTTCTATTTTTACTCCATTTACATTTAAATTATTTACAAGTATATTCATTATTTTAATTTCCGAATCATCCCAACTTTCCGACTCGTTTTCAGCAATTCTTTCAAATCTTAAGTTATTTCTTCTTTGCCGATCTTCCAGCTGTCGAATTTTTTCTTTGTCTTTGCTTGCTAAACTAGATTTTGAACAAATTTTTTTCTCTAAGTCACTAACCTTTTTATCGTGATTATCTTGATGGAACGATAGACTTTCCTCAATGTCCTTTAAAACTTTTTCGTAATTCAGTAACTGATTGTTTGACTTTGCTTGGTTGACTTTTCTCTTTTCGTTTTCTTTTTTTAATGATTCGCAAGTGGCTTTAATCAAAGTAATGTCTTTTTGTAATCCGTCGATTCGTTCATTAGTAATTTTTAAGTTTCCACTTATCAATTTCAAAATGTCCTTTTGTTGTTTCTGAAACATCTCCTGAAAAATTTCCTTTGCAAGCTGTATTGAGATATCGGAATCTTTAATTTTATTCATTTTGATATTCAAAATAATTACGATGATAAAAGAAATCACAAGTTAACTTAAAAAAATAATAATAAAAAAGTTTTTTTTTTTTTTTTTACGCAGGAAAAACACGTCCGTTCACTTCCGTGTCTTGAATTGATTTTTTCTGGTATTTTATATTAAAAATTTTTACTATAATTATGATAAAATTTCCTTTTTAGTTGTATAGCAACGGAATAAACAAAGCGTTGCTATGAAAAAATAAAAAAATTTACTTATACCGCTTTATTAAAAAATAGTTTTTAATGGTGTTAGCTATTTTTTTTTCATAAAACTAACTTGAAATTCGTAATTTACGATAGCTATATTATTTTAAATAATTTTAATTGAAAAAATAATTTTTTTGATTTTTAATAGTGGTCTACCACCTTAAAACAGTTACAAATTAAATTAAGGCCAGTCTTGACTCTCCAAATATTTGTCTTTAATGCCAATTACTAGACCGACTAGACTCTCCTCCATCATTGTTTTAAATTTTTCTCTTTGTTCTTTTAAGTTCCATAATTGGAACGCTTCTTTTAATATTGGTATAGTATCAGCTTGCAGTTCTTCTTGAGGTATTGTGAATTTAATTTTTTTACCTTCTATCATGCATTGAAAGAAGTTCAAGCCACGAGTTTTACATATAGCAATCACTTCGTTTATAAATGATTTTTTATTTTGTGTTGCCAGTAATTGACTAATTATCAGCGAATAGCAAGTTTGATTTTTCATTAGCCCAATTAATAGGTTTACTTTATTTCGAAGAAGAGTAGTTAAAATATCTTCTATTTTAAAAAAAGAATGTAGGTAATTTTTGCTATACTTTGAAATACAAAAAAATGATTTTAAAACTGGTCTTCCAACAGCGTCTATGTTTCTTAGAAAACTAATGTCATAATTGCATAGCTCAAGGCCATATATATAAGCTTTGGCACTGTCAAGGTATTGTATAAATGGACTATTGTTGACGGCTGACAAAAACGAATTCTACTGTCAATTAGAGCTATTGCAACCGATTGAAACTGCGTCATACGTTCATTTAGGTTTGTTTTTGAAGTGTTGCGATTTTGTTTTTGTTGGTATCGTTATCTCATTGGAAACCCATATGTTTTAATTTATTTTAGAGATGTATATAAGTTCCGTTAATTTGAATAATGTTGTTGGAAATTGAACTTTTACCAGAGATCAGAAATTCCGTTTTCTCAGTGTTTAGCTTGATAAAGTTTAATATTCCATATATGTTTGAAATCTGTCAATCAATTCTTGCAGACCAGAGATTGTTAGACTTAGCAAAATTACATCATATGTGTATGCAATGATACCAGTATAGATTCCATTTATCGTCGACCCTACTTTACATTCTGAGACTATTTCATTTAAGATGTTTTCGGTATAGATGCTATATAAATATGGCGATAAAATAGACCCTTGTCGCACCCCTTGTGACAAACTGAATTGATCTGAAGTAACTCCCTGATAAGATATATTTGCAGTACCAGAACGATATAGCGATGTGATTGCGTTACACAAAGCCGTGGCTAGGCTCCCCCATACCCCCCCAATGGGGGGGGGGGGACAGCATTTTTAGGAGCCCTTTTCAAAAAATTTTTTGATTTTTTTTTATATAAAAAAAATTAATTATATATAGTTACTGTTACTATTATTAAAAAAACTTGGCCTTTTAATCGCGATATTACCTAAATTATGCAAGCGTAAAAAAAGCAGTAACATTTTTAATACAAAAAAAAAAAAGAATTAACACTCCCGAAGTCTGAATTATATTATAAAACGCAAGCTTTATAAATCTATTATTTTTATTTTGCAATTTCGAGTTGATTTTTTTATTATTATTATGCGTTGTTAGTTTTTATATCATAAAAAACAAACAATGAAAGAAGGTTTGCAAAACTTATAAATTATCTTTCGTTAGTTTTTCATGATATAAATATTGGTATGAAAAAAGTGAAAAGTGGTGCCACTAAGAGAAGAAAAAAGCTGCAGCCAGAGAGAAAATCACAAAATACCCCAAACTAACAAATTTTTTGAAACCAGCAGTTTAGCCTGTAGTTTGTGTTGGTGTCGAAACGTGTTTCGACACCAACACAAACTACAAATAATTCTGATTGTCATTATTTGAATACTAGAGTCAGATAGGTTGATATGTGAGTCTACATCAAATGGCAAAACAATTCCGCCTATTTTTCTCAGTGATGATCCTCTGAGTTAAACGTGGTTTTAAAAAGATTGAATTGATTTTTCTGACTATTTAGAAAGAAGAAGATTTTCACTAATTTATTATAGAAATGAAGAATGGAGAAATCTTTGAACGGACATAGCTCGTATATTCTTTGAATAGCAATAAAGTGTTTTGTTTTTGTTGCAAAATTTTGGGATAAGTTCTTCACCATTCCGACTAAGGCTTATCAAAAAAACTTAAAGAGCACGAAACATGCAGTGCACATTTTAAATGCTTTAAACAGTGCTTTTGGATGTGCTTTTTGCTTTTAGTGTTTTTGAATGACTTAACAAAAAGGTTAACTCATATTTCTTTTAATTTATTGCTTTGTTAAACAAAGTTTAATCAATTTTAATATATAAATAAACTATAGAGCACCGTATTTATGGAACTAAATTCTTGTTCCAAATTTTGATTTTTCAATTTCGTTTTCCGTTTTTAAAACTAAATTAAAAAACTATATTCTTTCTACTGGCAATGTATATTAATATTTTTGAAATGTAAAATTCTTTTTTTTTCACTCTTGATAATTTGTAAAATTATTTTCAGTTTTTGTTTCTTCTACATTGTTAATAGTTATTTGATCAATTGTCATTTTCTGCAAAAAACTAAATATATATATATATATATATATATATATATATATATATATATATATATACATATATATATATATATATATATATATATATACATATATATATATATATATATATATATATATATATATATATATATATATATATATATATATGTATATATATATGTATATATATATATATATATATATATATATATATATATATATATATATATATATGTATATATATATATATATGTATATATATATATATGTATGTATATATATGTATATATATATATATATATATATATATATATATATATATATATATATATATATATATATATATATATATATATATATATATAGTTATATATATAAGTTTTAAGGTCAGGTCAGGAGTATGGTCTTCATGATCATCCTGCTACTGGTAACATGTAACCCAGTGCAACCTGTTCCATGTTCTGCTGCCTTGCAGGATTTGCTATCTAAGCAAAGGCTGGAAGGAAGTTCTTCCTGTCATCAGTACTATCTTATATCAGTCATGCCTATAGTAATTTTTTTTTTTTTTTTTTCCCCATATAGTTGGAGGTGCCTTAGTTACTGTATTAGCTCACCTGTAATCTACGTTATATGTATGTTTGTGTTCTGCCTGAACCTCTGGCGCGGTGTTCGCTCACCCGTAAGTTACTTTATGTTCTTTATGTATGTCTGTGTTCTGTCTGAACCTCTGGCGCGGTGTTCGCTCACCCGTAAGTTACTTTATGTTCTTTATGTATGTCTGTGTTCTGTCTGAACCTCTGGCGCGGTGTTTGCTCACCCGTAAGTTACTTTATGTTTATGTTTTTTATGTTTTTTTATGTATGTTTGTGTTCTGTCTGAACCTCTGGCGCGGTGTTCGCTCACCCGTAAGTTACTTTATGTTTTTTATGTATGTTTGTGTTCTGTCTGAACCTCTGGCGCGGTGTTGACTCACCCGTAAGTTGATTTATGTTTGTTTGTGTTCTGTTTATACTCTAATGCAGCGTGAACTCAGTAACTAACTACTTACTCTAACTACAAAACGTACACTCACCTTAGACTCCTGTATTTTGTTAGATGCAGTGTTTTTCCTAATGCACTTCCAAAATGTCATGCCTGGTTTTCTCAAAGTACTGTTGTGGGAAGTAACTCCTTTTAATCTTGCTACTGGTATCACGTAACCCAGTACCACCTGCCACAAGCCCTGCTGCCTTGCAGAGTGTGCTCTTCTTATGCAAAGGCTAGGAGAAATAAACTCCGACTAAAAATTCCCCTGCCTTGGGGCTCTTGGTTGAGTAAAGGCTAGAGATGGTGTCTCGATAAAAACACTCATCTTGGGCAGATGTTAACTGTATCCAGCTAAACATCCCCTGCCTTGGGACTCTTGGTTGAGTAAAGGCTAGAGATGGTGTCTCGATAAAAATACTCATCTTGGGCAGATGTTAACTGCATCCTGCTACTGTCTTGTAGAAGGCCTCTTAGGCAAAGACTTTAGGGGTAAGCAGAAAAATTCTGCTAACCAGCCTCGAACCCCTTCTTCATCTATTAGGCTGGCGTAGATGTAACCTGTGTTACATTGTTTCCTGCCTAGGATGATGAATGCTGGATCTCCTTGACTCTACTCATATAATTTTGCTTATGCCTCCTTGATAATGGCTATGCAACTCTTCCTGTTATCTCCATATGAGGGTACAGCTCTAAAACTCAGTTTAATGGTTCTGAGGCCGGCTGGTAGTAAGGTTTCCCGAACTCTGTGGTAGCTCTCAGAGAGGCTGATTCCATCAACAGCTGCAAAATATCAGAGTATTAACAGTGCCATGTTGCGCATGGATGGTGTCCCTGTTAATGCTTTTGGTGTGCATTGTCAAGGCCACATAAGGAGCCCTATGTCACGGCTTTAGGTTAATTAACAGGACTGAGACAACTGCATAGCTCATTGATTAGGAGGCTGTGCTCTATCTAAAAAATGAGTCAAGTTCTCATTAAACCCAAATCATGACCAAAGTAAGCAAAAATTTAAAACCTAAAAAACCATCCCCACCACCTAAATATTTTAATATATCTTTTACAAATATTCGCGGTCTACGAAGCAACTTTCCATCAGTTGAGTCTTACCTCCTGCAAAATTCACCAGACTTGCTTGCACTCAGTGAAACAAGTTTTAAATTCTGCAATTTCTTCTTCAGATGTCAGTGTTGATGGGTACTATCCTTTGATTCGTAAAGACTCCAATAGTCACATGCTAGGTTTAGGGGTATACATACGCATTAATTCCCCTATTTGTCGTGAAATCAGGTTCGAATCCTTTGACCATTCTTTTATGTGTTTTCGCCTAGCACCTCTTTACTCTATCACCTTTCTCTTTGTTCTTTATCGTTCTCCTTATTCCCATGATTGTACTCTTTTAGATGTTATCTCTGATCAAATTGACCTTGCCCTCTCTCTTTACCCCTCTGCCAATATTGTTGTTGTTGGTGATTTTAATGCCCATCACACTGAATGGTTTGGCTCTAACACCACTGATCCTGCTGGCACTAAAGCCTTTAAATTCTGCGTTTCTCAATCTCTTACTCAGATAGTTAACTTTGTGACTCGTTTTCCTGACAACCCTAATCATTTACCTTCACTCCTTGGCTTATGTCTTGTCTCTGACCCTAGCTTATGTTCAGTTTCTCCCTTTTCTCCCTTAGGTGGTTCTGATCATGCAATGATCTCTATAAACCTTTCTTCTCGTACTTCTTTTTTGGGCTCACCTTATCATCGCACCACCTACTACTACCCTAAAGCTGGCTGGGATTCCTTTCGTGATTTTCTTCGTGATGGTCCTTGAGCTGATGTTTTTTCTATCTCAGCTGACAAATGCGCCTCCTACGTAACCTCCTGGGTTCAGGCTGGAATGGAAGCTTTTATTGCTTCGCGTCGGTTTCAAGTCAAGCCTCATTCTACTCCATGGTTTTCTCCTTCTTGTGCGGCTGCTATATCCAATTGTAATCATTTTTTTCATCTTTTTCAAAAGAACAACTCTCTTGCGAACAAACGGCTATTTATTATTGCAAGAAATCGATGTAAAAAGGTGCTTTCTGATGCTAAACTCCATTATTCTCAGTTCACTAAATCTCGCATCTTATCGCAGAAGTTAGGCTCTAAAGACTTTTGGAAAATCTTCAACAGCATTGTTAACAAAGGTAGATCTAACATTCCATCTCTCATTCATTGAACTGATCTTATTACCTCTCCCAGAGATAAGGCAGAACTGTTTGCAAAGAACTTTTCTTCTAATTCCACTCTTGAATCTTATGGACATTCTCTTCCTTCCATTCCAGTGAAACAGATTGACCGATTGTTAGACATTCAAATCACTCCGGCTTCTGTTGCTAAAGTCATATCTCAATTAAACTTGTCTACAGCTTGTGGTCCAGACAACATTCCTGTCACAGTCTTGCAGAATTGTTCTCCAGAACTTTCTTCAATTCTCTCTAAACTATTTAACAAGTGTTTGACTGAGTCTTGTTTTCCTGCTTGTTGGAAAATGGCATCTGTGGTTCCAATATTCAAAAACTCTGGAGAAAATTCTGACCCCTCCAATTATCGTCCGATCAGTCTTCTTTCTGTTATTAGCAAGGTCTTTGAGTCTTTGATCAACAAATTCCTCACATCTCATCTTGAGTCAAATAAACTGCTGTCAGACAATCAATACGGTTTTCGATCCTCTAGCTCTACGGCCGACTTGCTAACTGCTGTAACTGAAAGATTTTATCGTGCATTAGATGAAGGCGGTGAGGCTAGGGCTATTGCTCTCGACATATCTAAAGCTTTCGACAAAGTTTGGCATGCTGGTCTTTTCCATAAGCTTGCTTCATATGGTGTTTTTGGGAAAGTTTTTGAGATTATCAAATCATTTCTTTCTAACCGGTTTATTAAAGTCATCCTTGAAGGCCAAAACTCTTCTTTATTTCCAGTAACTTCTGGGGTTCCCCAAGGTTCCATCCTGGGCCCTGTTTTGTTTCTTATCTACATAAACGATCTTCCTGACAACCTTTCATCTAAAGTAGCTCTTTTTGCTGATGACTCAACTTTATACTCCTGTCTTGACAAAAAGTCTTCTCTTTTCGATCGCCTAGAACAAGCAGCTGATCTTGAATCTGATCTCACTTCAGTAATAGATTGGGGTTCACAGTGGCTTGTGAATTTCAACTCTAAAAAAACCCAATTGCTTACTGCAAACAACTACCGTAGTATGGTCAACATTCCTATATTAATGAATGGCAATCCTCTTACTGAGTCGTCCTCTTTACGTCTTCTTGGATTATCGCTTACTACTGACCTTTCATGGAAACCATATATACAATCGATTGCTAAATTAGCTTCTGCTAAGGTTGCTTCTCTTTATCGTGCTCGCCATTTCCTTACTTCTGATTCCATTCTCTACCTCTACAAATCTCTTATTCGTCCCTGTATGGAATACTGTTGTCATATTTGGGCTGGTTCTTCTAACGATTCACTTTCTCTTCTTGACAAGGTCCAAAAACGCATTGTAAATGTTGTTGGACCTGGACTATCTGCTAAGCTTGAACCTCTTTCCCATCGTCGTAAAGTTGCATCTCTTTCTCTTTTCTACAGATACTATCATGGTCACTGCTCAAAGGAGTTATCGTCTCTAGTTCCATCAACTAAAATTCATTCTCGTTTTACTCGTCATTCAGCTAAGTCTCATTCGTTTACTGTATCTGTCCCAGCATGCTCTAAAAACTTTTATTCATCTAGTTTTTTTCCCCGCACTTCAATCCTTTGGAACTCTCTCCCATCTTCATGTTTTCCTGACTCCTACAACCTTCAACTTTTCAAGTCTTCTGTCAACCGTTTCCTTGCTCTATAACTCTGTTCTTTTTTTTTTTTTCCTAGTAACTCCCAACTTAATAGTGGTTGCTTGCAGCCTTGTTGGGAGTGAATGCAAATAAAATATATAATATTTTATTTGCATTCACTCCCAATTAAAATTCACTCCCATTCATTTCCATATAAAATATATCATACGTGTATATATAATAAAATAAAAATTGTATTTTTATTTTATTATATATACACGTATGATATATTTTATATGGTTCTGGCGACAAGATCATTCGGATCTTCTTTCAGATACCAAGTTTATATATTGTTATATTGTTATATTGTTATATTACGATTAATAATTGTAAACTGAAAAAAAAAAAAAAAATAACGTTTGAACTGTAATATATATTTTTTTAAAAATTCTTTGAATAAAATTTCATTTACTATAAGATTGTACAAAAAAAATTTTCAAATTTTTTTATTTACTATTATTGGGGTCGGTGCCCTAAAATCGTTGTATTTTCTATGTTCCCAAAAAAATTTTTTCTTTCTTTTTATTGGCAGAACATCATTATTTGATATTAGTATTAGTATGTAAAAATTTAAGGTTTGCAGAATTTTTGCAAGTTTCTTCACTTGAACATGATAATTTCACAGGCCCGCCCCCTTTAATTGTCTTTTCTAAAAATGTGCTACCTGCAGGATTTTAATTTTTACAGTTTTGTGTAGCCTAAAGGTTTCTTAAATAGAATCTATAAAAATATTTGGGTGTTCCAAAATCAAACCTAAAAGGTCAATTTCTGACATGTGCCAACAAAAAAGCTCTGTATTTATGTAAATCATGGTGGACATCAGAAATCAAAATGAGGAAGAAGACGATTCAAGTTAAAGTTACTATTTGAATATTAGTAATTTTATTAAAAAAAATCAATAATAAAAATGTGATTTTTTATTATCTTGTTTCCAGTGAACACGAGGCGTGTTATAGACATCTAAAAAATTATTAACATATTATAACAGTTGAATACGTTTTTTAAACGTTTAAAACACGTATTTTACTAACTGTTTTCGACTAAGTGGAATTTCTCTTTCTCTCGCGTTTGAAGTTTAAAAAAAAACCGGTAGGCAGTTCGATATGCTAATTTGTAAAAATTATAGAGGAGTACTTTTATAGCATGTAATTAATTTTCTGAGAAATGATGACCAATTGCCGTAATTTACTGTAATTTTATTCGCAAGGAAGATAGTTCTTTTATTTTAATTTGTTTTTTTTTTCAAACAATATGTCCTTCACCTGTACAGATATATTTTATCTTGATGATTGTATTGCATAGAGGTTCTATATCTCTATTAGTAATAGAGATAATGATTTAGATAGAGTGTCTATTTATCTACAGTGGTATGAAAAATATTAGAAACAACAATTTGAAAAGCATAAAACAATGGTTTAGTGTACAATATTTGGTAAATTCTTTATATTGTTCAAATCAAACATATGATTGATGCACATTTTAGTTTAAAAAACCTTTCAACATGTTTTAAGGTGTCATTTTTAAATTTTAGGTACATTTCCGATCAACATTTCTAAAAACATAATTTTTTTCATACATTAATTAAAGCAAGATCAATGAGTTTTTGCAAGTTTGTTTATGCTGTGAAGCTCTCTGAATGTTGACTATTTTTATATTTTGAATTGGACTCGTATCTGATGAACTTCTTTGCCATAGAAGATTTGAAATTTTTATCGATTATTAATTAACTAGGCTATATGGCATATGTTCTGGATAGCAAATGTAGAAATAATTTGAATTAGTCACTCGATTTTTTCAAGACCTGGTTGCATGTAAGAAAAATTGAGAAAAGGGCAACAACAATGTGTACAATAAAAAAATGTGCTTCAACTTGGTTTGCTCCAAACATTAGTTTGTGTTAGGCCATAGCAAATGTTGGTGGTCCTTTTCCTACTAGAGAAATTTGGCTTTGTGATTATTCAGCAGTGGTTACTTGCTCAGTCACAAAAAAGCAAAACCTGATTAAATCAGACACCAATTTAGCCAACTGTTAGAAATCTTAATACTATTTTGCTCTAATTTGCTTTAAAACTAATCATTTTTGTTTTTTTGTGCAATAAACTAATCAAAATAATATGGAATAATCATATTATGCTGCTTGTTATGCACATACTTCCCGCAATCATTAAAACTTTACTAGTTAAAATAAAATATGTATAAATAGCCACCAAATTATACTGTATGTGTATTTTTAAAAAGTGTTATAATCATTGCATGATTATAACACTTTTAAAAAATATACATACTTGCCTAAAAATTTTTTTTCAATAGTTAAAATCTCAAATTTCGTTAGAGTTTTTTTTCATGTGACTAGTAGTATAGCATTAAAATTTATATTTGTATCATTTTAAAAAATTAAACATAAATGCTTTAAACTAAAAAGTCAGTCAAATTTGTAGATAGTTCTAATATTTTTTATCCACACTGTAGATCCTCTACTGTAGATCCTAATTAATGTATCTGCATTTCAAATTTTTATAACATATTATTTACACAATTATTAATGTTTATATAGTTACGTTTATATTTTTTAATAATTTCTAGGTTTTATATATTCTCATTTTTTTAAATACTGAAATGGAAAGCTCTCTTAAGGTATATCCGTTTCTTTTTTAATGTTATTTATTTTAGTTTATTTTAACAATTATGTTAAAGTTTACAAATAGATATAAAATTTATAAAATTAGGTTTGCATTTGTATATATAAACTATGCAATAGTGTATCAAAAAAATTTATCTTTATTTATATTTTATGGCAAACAGAAAATTATGCACAAAAAGAACTAATAATGGTTGTATTGTTAATAATGTAACTTTAATAATAATAAAAATACTGATTCCAATAGCATAATAAAAGTTTTATTATGTTAATAAAAAATAAAAATAACATAATAAAAGTTTTATTATTTTATTTTTAAACTTCAATATTTTTAATTTGTAAAAAAATTCTCAGTAAATGTAACTTATTTTTGTATATTATTTTTTAAATTATATTTAATGATTAAAAAAATATATGTACAATATATTCTTTTAGTCATAAAATTACTCATAATTATCTCTTTTATTTAAAAAGCGCCTTAAAACACTGCGTAAAATATTATTCTTTAGTAATAGTTATATTGACCAGAATTACTAATATTTAAATCAAAATGAAAATTAAAATAATAGTAAATAAGCTAATTTAATGCGTATCTTTTGAATTTGAATTGTTATTGTTATTGAGATGTCAGTAGTGAATCCAATCCAAGAAGATGTACTCAGTGAAAGAGAGAGAACTCAGTGAAAAGGTTGCCATTTTTTAATATAGGAATTGAAAGATATATCCAAGAAGATACAAAATAGAGGATTCATTGAGAAGGCTATCATTCATCAATAATAGAAGAAGGACATGATAAGCATTAAATTCAACTGTAACAATAATATGGTTAGAGAATTCAAACCTGATTTTTTGACACTGATGCATAAGTATATGACCAAGCCAAGCATTTGACTATTGGAGTCATAAATATATGTTAAGGTCAAGCATGTGACTATTGGAACACTGATATCCGAAAAAGAAACAGCTAAATTCAAATTAGTCCTACACAGAGCAAGTAAGTCTTGAAAATTTTGCAAGAGTTAAGATTCAACTGATGGATACTTACTTCCAAGATTATGAATATTTGAGAAAAATGTATTGAAACTGTCAAACTATGTTTAACATTTTTGCATACTTTGATCATGATTTAAGTTTAAGGGAACTTGACTTAATCTATTTAAATCTTTATCTAAAGCTTAATTTATTTAGAATTAACAAGAGCTTTAGATGGTATAATTTTTTTTGCTTTAGGTTTTTTTTAATATATATATAAAGAAATTTTTCTTTTTTATATATCATTTTCAAAACTTTTTACTACCTGTAATAGTGAATCTAAAGAACACCATTTTGGAGGTTTTAGATCAATTCCGCTCATTCCTGTTAACATAAATTTAGTTTTTTGAAAAAGTTCATTAATTTACTATTGGTCTTAGTTCTAATCAGTTCTGACGTATATTAACTATATATAGTTGTCAAAACACAATATTTCTATCAATTTTCACAAAAAATACTGAATTCTGACCAAGAAAGAGTGAATAATTAAGAAAAAATTGCCAATAAACAATCAGAACAGATCATATTGTTAAACTATAATGTTCATTTCACCTAAAAAGGGTATTTATTTACAATCTTATCAAAATTTAGACAATTTTAATAAGATTTTAAATAATTTTTTTTTTTTAATAAAAATCTTTGGTGTGGTTTTTTTTAATATAAAATTTTTTTTGTCTTTTTATAATTCACATACCTGATCATTTAACGGAAATATGTTGTAGTTAACAAAATATCATATACAGATTCTATAATATTTTAAAATTACCTTAACTGCACCGAGTTCCAAGTTTAGTTAAAAAAAAAAAATGAATAATATTAATTTTTTTCTTTATTAAATTTTTATTAAGTTTTTTTTTGACAATATGGAATCTTTTAGACCCTCAGTCTGTTTGTTAATTTCCAAGAAAATAAAATTTTAAAGTTTTTTCAGTTTAAAATCTTTTAGAAAGAAAATTGTCTCTTTAATGTGTATTAAACATGCAGACTTAACTAATTACATAAACACATTAATAACATAATATCTCTAAAATAAATGACAAATGTGTGACAAATTTCTTGCTATGTTTTTAAAATTTAAAGACAGATTTTTAAAAGTTTTTTTAAAAATCTGTTCTCATTAATTAAGAGACTTAAAATAATTATAGAACCACCAACCAAATTATAGAATAATTATAGAATTGAAGAATTGTTTTATTTTGCTTTATCTTTTAATTTTTCAATTCAAAAAAAATTAAAAAGATTTAAATTTTAAAAAAGGTTATGAGCAAATGGATGATTTGAACCCCTACAACGTACCAACCTTATCAAAATTAACATAGCAAGCTAACCAAGTAAGCTACCAAGATATAATACCAATCTCTTTTTACACTCAGGGGCTATTCTAGTCCCTTTTTGACAGCATTGAACATATTTGGAGACATTTGGATGCCACACAAAATTAGACATTGAGGAAATTTTTTTTAATGGCAAATATAGTTTTTTGCAAAAAAATATGGCAAACTTAATGAATTAGACAAATAAATGCTATAAATCAAAAATTAAGAACATATTTTCAATGTGATTTTCAAGTTAAAAGTGAAACTTAAAATAAACTTTAACATTTAAATTTAAATTTACATAAGTTAGATATAGTTACATTTTCTTTCTTATTTTCCTACAAAAAAAGCATTTCTTGCTAATAACTCAGCTTTAATGGCTGCCATGTATTTTATGTCAATCATGCACAAATGAGCATTATTAAGTTCCTTATTTTATAATAAAGTTTTTGGTAATTTTTATATGAAACTTTTTAGGTATTATTTTATATATATCATTTTTTTTTCTTTTTTTAGCATCTATTTAATTGTTTTAGCTATACTTTAACAATAAGTTAAAGTTGGCTATGATTTTAAATAGGGAAAAGTGGGGCACTATGATACATGGGGCATTATGAAACATTTTTATTGTGAGGCATCTTAAGAGTTGTGACAAACACTATTATATTGTGAAACAATTACTACTAGAGCTATGTTTTAAAAAAAAAATTATATCATTTTACATCATTAGCCCTGCACGGGATCAAAATTTGTGTTTTTTTTATGACAAAGTAATTTATTAGTTTTTAAAGTTGATAAAATTCAAGTTATCTTATTTAATGTGTCTATCGGTAAGTAACATTATTTTGTAAACTACATTCCATAAGTTCTTTACTTCATTAAACAAAATCATTCAATTGTTTTCTATTAGCAATGATAAGGTAACTTCATACAGCATTTGTAGGGGACCTAAAACTGTAAAATAATACTCCGTTTTTCATAAATCTAAAAATAATTTCTTTTAATCCAATTTGGATTCAAAGCCATTATTTACGCTTAAGAATGACATTTAAAACGATTTATTATCTGGTCTTCTGAAATGTGATTTGGACCATTAAATGCATTATTTGGGTTATGATTATTATTTTATTTATCTTTCAAGTGAAAATCAGCCTTTTCCCAACATTTTATACTTTTTATTTACTTTTTAATGATGCTCATCGTGTGGTACCCCATGGGTAGGGTATATTTTATATATATTTGTATATTTCAAGAAATAGTTGTACTATGCAATTAAACTGAACTTATAATGGGCTATATAAATATTTGTAGAGAAATTATTTTGCAGCTAATTTAACAGTTAGTGCTCACCTTCTACTCTTATTAAGGAAGAAGCCATCCAAAAAGCTTTTTACTAACAGAATCAAAAGTAATGTTTTACATCAAAAATCAAATTTTATTTGCCAAAATAACAGAAAATTGCCTAAAAGTATTGTTATATAGCTTATTTATTATAGTTAAAATATAGAATTGAAATATAAAATAACAAACTAACAAAATAATTATTTTTTATCAAATTTCATTCAATGATTTCATATTACTGCTTTACATGATTATTTTTTTAAATATAAAATATGATAAAAGATGTTTTAATCTAAGGAGGTTTTTTGAATTTTGATTCTAATAATGATAAAGAAAACTTTCAGGCTATTGTTCAAATTTCTAGTTTTAATTTTAGGGCTCCACAAAAAATTAATTAATTCACATTTCTGATGTAATTTTTTCTTTAATTTATCACATCATCTTTCATGCATAAAAACCTATATAAATTATTTCCTGATAGTTTAGTTTTTTTTTTTATATATTTACATTATCATTGTAATTATTATGATCACCATTATGATTGTGATTATATTCATTATTTTCAGGTTCTTTGTTTGTTATTGCAAGGTGGTTATTAGAAACAGGGTTCCATAGTTTAGCCTAATCGCTTTTACGGTTTTAATTATTTTTTTGATTACTAAGTAGTAAATAACAAATTGAAAAATATAAAATTGAGGGAAAACTTTATAGATAAGAGCTTTTACATTATAGAATAGAATAAAGTTTATCATATATTATAGTTGAAAAGTAGTGAGAACCTTATAATACAAGTTTTTTTTGAAATCTGACATATTCATTTGAAAACTATTCTTTATTATCTTGGGACTAAATAAATAAATTTGAATATATATATATATATATATATATATATATATATATATATATATATATATATATATATATATATATATATATGTATATATATATATATATATATATATATATATATATATATATATATATATATATTTAATTTTAATAATATATATATATTATTAAAATTAAAATAAATAACTCAGAAACTTTTATCTTTACTAACGTTTTTGTATTAGCGAAATGCTTTTAAATAAAGTAACAGTTAGTGTTAACGTTTTAATTAAAAGTTGTATAAATTTTTATTTATATTATTTATATATATATAAGATTATGTATTTATTAAATAAAATAGCATAAAATTTTTTTATTATTAATCTTTTTTATTTTTTAATTATTTATATTTTATAAGCGACAACTTTAACAAAGATGACTTAAACAACGATTGTCTCTTTAATAAATTTTATTTAAGTATTAATATAATTTTCTTTTGTCTTTAAATAAAAAAATTATTGATTAAAGTTAGTATACTTGAAATATAACAAATTTTTTTTGCAAGAATGCAAGTTAAAAAGTATATATAAATATAATTTTTTTTTTATAATTGTAATGTTTTTTTTTCTTTAGCCTTTTAATAAATAAAAAATTAAATTATTAACAAATTAAATCAAATTATCAATTAAAGTATAGTTTTGTTCATTATTTTTCGTTTTCATCTTTACTTTTCCTCATTTGCTTTCTTATATTGGATTTCTGACATAAGAAAAGATTTAATTATTTTTCTTTTGTTTATATTTACTAAGAAGAATTGTAAAGTTTTTTGTTGTTGTTATCTTTTAAATGTGCATATTTATTAAAAAATTGTTGGAAGTTGTTACTTTGTTTAAAAGGGTTTCGCTATGTCTATATAATAAAGAAAAAACAAGTTTTTTTTGTTGCTAAGTCAGTTGTCATTTTTGTGAATCGTGTTCTCCTCCCAAAAAAAAGTGTCATTAAAAAAAGTTTCCTCGTTTAGTTTAGTCATTTTTTTTAAAAATACCACTAATGCGCAATGAAATTTTTTATAAAAACAAAAGTGTTTATTTATATTTTTTTGTTGATTTGTACTTTTTATTATTACTATTTTTTTACAATTATTATAATTTTATATAGTGCGGTAACAAAGCAGATGGGATACTACCAGTTTTACATTATAAAAACATTAGTAAAGATTCAAAGTTATTTATTTCAAATGTAATTATCTTATTGTTTATTATTTATTTTAGTTAAGTTTTGTTTTAATTACTAATTTTTTTTGTTTCAATTATTTAATTCTAAGCTATTTTTATTTTACTTTTCATTATTTTTTTAAGAAGATTTTTTTCTTTTTTTAAATTAAGTTTGTTTTTTTAGTTTCTGTATAAGTTAAGTTTTCAGCGCTTTATTAAAGTGTTAAAATTGTGGTCAAATTGTCAAAAAAAATTAATATTCATGTGGTCATATAAAGCCATGAAATTGCATGCCTTCGTAACCAATTGCTAAACACGTAAGTACATAAAATTCAAATAGGGAAACGCTTTTTAACAACGCCTGATATATGTACATACATACATATATATATATATATACATATATATATATATATATATATATATATATATATATATATATATATATATATATATATATATATATATATATACAGGATGCGACAAATTGTTTTTTTAAATGAACATTGACGTTCGTATCTTTGTTTATTGGTTAACATTTTTTATTTTTTTATTTTTTTTAAATTTTTTTAATTTTAATTCACCTCCTCAAGGCCGAGAAGGCCACTACAGACGAGGAGGCTACTTATTTGTGGCTATAACCCTCTCTCAACTCTATAACTCTGAAACACGAACCTTGACGAACAAGGCCGCTGCGCGGAGAAACGAGTTGAGCGCGGTACTACCAGGGACATGGTGGGGATCGAACTCGGAACCACTTGTTTATGAAGCGAGCGCTCTACCACTACACTACTACCGCATATAAATTACATCTTAAAAAACATATTGGTGAACATCTTAAAAAAACGATTTGTCACAGTCTTTTAAAACAGATTCTGCGGAAAATATTAAACTGTTATTAATTATTGTAAAAAAGCATTTTTTTACAACTTTTACAGGAATATTTTTTTTATTAGATAAAAAAACAGATAGATTTTTTCTATTTTCCGTTTTTTTAAAAAAAATATTTTTATTTTATTTTATTAAATTAAATTTAATTTTATTATTATTCATAGTTTTTGTAATTTATTCGATTTAATTTGATTAAGATAGTTTTAAAAATTTCAAAACGCTCCGTTTTACAATTATTTTACCGATAAAATTTACGTTAAAGTAAAAAATAAAATTTAATAAATTTCATTCAAGTAACTTTAAAATGTCCGCACTACATAAACTTCATTTTAATTTCAGGTAAGTTTCAGTTCCATATACTATTCTGAATAATGCACTTTTGTAGTTGATAAATGATGTCAGTACAAAAAAATTCTTTTAAACTCGAGTTTAGATGTTATGCTTGGGTTTTCTGTTTGCCGTTAAATTTTATGTAGAAGAATTTATTTTATAAATCAAATCAAACTTTAAACTGATTAAAAATAATGCGATCAATAAATAAACTCTTTAAAAACCCAACTTATGTTTACTTTATTTTAAAAACAAAACTAATACTTGTGCTATATATATATAAGATACGTAAATTTCAACATTATACTGATATTTGTTAAAAACAAGTTCTGCTAATAACATAAAACCGAAAATAGTATTTTTCTTTTTGGATTTAGCAAGAATTAGTAAAAATATATTAGGTTTCACGGTACATAAAAATAAAATATTTTAATGGAAATAATAAAAAAACAAAGCCGAAAGCGGTAATCTTTGTTTAATTTAAAATTAATTTGGTCAATTTTAAAGAAGCTTAATGAGATAATATAACAAAAGAAAACTTTTGTTGTATTATCCTATGCCCTCATTATAGCTATTTAAAATTGTCTTTGGGTCTAAATGCTTGGTCACCAATTTTTCTATCCAAAATATACCACAAATTTTTATTTGATTTAATTCCAGACTTTGAGATAACCATTCCAAAACATTGATGTTATCTATGTCAAAGTATACCTTTGTTTTGATGTTATCTATGTCAAAATATATCATAACATTTCATTATCCATGCATTACACTACCTCGCAAACAACTCATTTATAAGGTTCTCCTTTTTTTTCGCCACACCTTTTGGACTCCATCCGGTGAGATAAATTGTATTTTGACTCATTTTACTACAAAATGTTTGATGCGTACTTTGATGCAAATTCCAGTCATTGTTTCATTTTTTTAGAAGTTAAAAAAGGTTTATTTTGAACCACTCTGTATCTCTATATCCTTGTTCTTCTAAAACAATTTCTGATTGTTTGAGGAGTCACTGTAATGTTATAATCTTCTTGAATTTTCAAAGCTAATTTACCTGCAAAAACAGATTTATTTTTCTTCACATTAATGATGGCAATAATGATATTTTAATCAATTGCACTAGTGGTTTTGCATTTTTTGTTCTCTAACAGCCACACTAGCAACGGTCCCAATCAAAAAATGCTTCTTAACAATTGAAAAAAATGAAGTTATGATTTGACACAAATGACATCAATGTTTTAGAATGGCCCTCTCAAAGTCCGGATTTGAATCCAATTGAAAATTGGTGGTATTTTCTATACAGAAAAATTGGCAAATGAGCATTTTACGCAAAGACAACTCGGAAGAAGCTATTTATGGGCATGGGATAATATAACAGCAGAAGTGACCTAAAATTTGGCCAACTCAATGTCAAACCATCTAGATGAGGCTATCAAGGCTAAAGGAGGCCCCACTTGATACCAATTTCCATGGAGTTTGATCAATTTGACATTTTTTTTGAACTGTAGGATTATTTTTTTTGCAGTCAATTTTATGCATCATTAGATCAATTGAGTAAAATTCAATAGGTTTGAAAAGCAATTAGTTCACTAATACACAAATTAATTCTTAAAATAATACTTGATAAGGTATCTAAAAAAAACTTTTGAATATTTTAACAGACAACTCATTTTTTTGTTGCTATCTTTAAAATTATCATTATCTTTTAAGTGTGCCCTTATTTTTTTTGGATACTGTATATATTCATTTACTCTATTTGTATTTCAAACTTAAAACAACTTTTTTGCGAAAAACCTGCTCCCACCCCCTAAATATGTTCTATCTAATACAAAAGCACCAGGTTTAAAAATTAATAGTAAAAAAAAAAAGTAATAAAACCAAAAATAACAATTTTTTTTGAAATGAATATTATTTTTGAAACTTTATATAATTTTGCTTTATTTGAGTACCAGATTGACATATTTTTGAAATTATTAGGGACCCATTAAATATTTGAGGGTCTTGAGGTACCTCTTAAAATACTTTTTATTCAAAAAAATTTTAAACCTAATATGCGTCATATAGGGTGCGTCATTTTTCAACAATTTTTCAAACTAAATCCCAACCACTTGGATTAGTTGACCATTTGGATAAAAATGATTTTACTCTAAAATAAAATTTTTGAAACCCATTTATAAGATCCCCCCTTTTACATTTTGTGCCCCAAAACCCCAACTTTTTAAACCAAAAAGCAGGCACTTGAAGTTAAAAATGTACTGTTTATTATTACTATTAGAAATTATTATTATTATTTTTTGAGTGTGTGGACTAGTTTTTAAATATTTTAACTCCTAGCAATGAGTTCATGTAAACTTTATATCATATATTAGTTTACAATCCTTAAGCAGATACTGGAAATTTTCAAAGTTATTTTTCTCGCTAGATTTATTATTCACCATATCGATTGTTCAAAATAAACTTTGTTCACTATTGTTCAAATAAACTTTGTCTTTGATATGAAAAAGATTTTTTTGGAATTTTGGTTTTAAATGTTAGGTGTGATATTACCAAAACTGTGAAGGTTGCTGAGCTGGCTTGTTTTTTGCTAATTAATGAAATAAAAGGTATATTTTTCAATAATTTTAAAGTTAATGATTGAACTATTTTTTATTATACTTTAAATCTCAAAAATAAACCTGTTAGGAACTCTAAAACTGAACTCAAAATTTAAAATCTAAGGGGCGAGTGAATGGAATTTTTAGGACAAATTGATTTGAATAGAAATAGGAATTAAAATTTTTCTTTTACAGCATATTGAATTAAACTATGTTTTGAAAAAACAAGTTTCAAATAAATAAATAACTTTTTAAACTTAATCAATGTATTCTTTGCAAATGCTTCTTTGTGTGTGCGTTTATCTTGAATAAAAGAATAAACTTTTTTTAATTATTTTAAAACGTAAACTTTTCGTAATTTTCGTAAACGTAATCTTCTCTCTTTTTTTTTCTATAATCTACATATTGGCTTTAATGAGTAAAATAACCTTAAAACATAAAATTCTTTTAATAATAAACATTGGCTTTATTGGAGAACTGAAAGATAATATTTCATTTTATATGAATTCAACTTCCCAAGGCCATAAAGGCCACTACAGTCGAGGAGGCTAATTTAGTTGTGGTTACAACCCTCTCTTAACTGTATTACTCCAAAACACAAATCTTGACAAACAAAGCCGCTGCATGGAGAAACAAGTTGGTTGAAAACAATTTATCAGCATTGTTAATAAATTTTGACTTTGATTTAGTTATGAAGTTTTTTCCTAGTTATGCAAAAAACTTATTTTTAAGACATAAATTTGACTTTGTCTTATTTATTGCAATAGTGGTATTGATTGATGCGAGAAATTTAAAAAACACAATTTTTATAATGATTAGTAACTTAAAGCAAGATCATTCAAAATATATTCACAGTTAAAATTTTCATTATAGTATTGATAAAGGTTTTACTTTTATGTAATTTTTCTTATTTCTCTTTTTTTGGAGAGGTCATATTATATTAATATAAGAATTTATCCTAATTAAATAAAGCAAAATTATTATTTCTGATATTTAATTATATAATTTAGTTAAATTCAAATGAAATGCTTTTTTAAGGGCATTTGTCACATTAAAAATAGATTTTATATTTAATTTTTATATTTTAATAAAAACGTAAGGTGTGGGAGAAAGGGCCCCCCTACGAGATTTTTTTTGCGTGGCAAAATTGTGCCAGTTACACATACACTTATAACTTAATTATATTTGAAAAAATAACACAAATATAAAAATATTGATGCATTAGACATTTTTTCTATAAATCTTGATTATTTTGCTAACTCAATTTCTCAAATTTTGTATACATGACCATTTGTTGTGGATGTTGGATCAATTGAACATAAAACATGCTATGATGGGACCCAACACATAAGAAAAACCTAATAGTTTCTATTAATGAAACTTTGAAGTGTTTTATTATATTGCATTGAAATTTTACTTCAAGAAACTTATATTGAAAAAAATTTTACTTTTGTAAAGTTTTGTCAATATAAGTTTGAAAAATTGAGGAACTTAATGCTCATTCATGTGTTTGAACTTATGGCAGCCATTAAGCTCATTAAGTTAATGGAAAGAATGTGTCTCAGCACTTAAATATAAGGAAATATAAAACATTTATGTAAACATGAGTGTATATGAATATTCTCTTATATAAATTGATAACAATATGTCATTTATGTTTAATGTAAAAATTCCATTTGGATAGCTTTACATGCAAATATCTGTTGTGTAGACGTTTGTGTAAATATCAGTAGTTTAAGTTTAGTAAGTATTAATATATAAAAGGTTAAGTTTAGTAAGTAAACGTCAGTAGGTTAAGTTTGTAGGTATTCAAATCTAAAAATTCTCACTTATATAATGTTATGCACTAACACCTATAACCAGTATTAAAACCAGCTTAAAAAATAAAAACAAAATCATGTTTAAAAAATATTTGGCTGGTCATTAAACCAGGCATTTAAATAATAATCGCATGACTAGGACTTATTATAACAATAAAGTCCTAAATCGTTTTCTGTTTTACTTAATAAATCTAAAATATATAGTCCAAGAAGTTCATAAATGCTCCATCAAAACTGCCCATTGTTACATCAAAGAAGTTGTTTTTCTTATTTTAAGTTTCCTCATCAAAATAAAGCAATATTTTTCTAATATTTTTCTATATATATAAAAATATATATATATATATATATATATTTATATATATATAAATATAAATATATATATATATATATATATATATATATATATATATATATATATATATATATTATATATATTATATATATTTATATTTATATATATATGTATATATATATATATATATATATATATATATATATATATATATATGTATATATATATATATATATATATATATAAATTTATATATGTATATATATATGTAACTAGTCAGCTAGGTCAGTGATTGGATTTCTGATGAAAACTTTTATTTTTGCACAACACGTTTAAAAAGCTTGCCCATGTCATCATCGAAGAAGTGGGTGTCATCATCAATGAAGTGAACTCTGCATAAACCACACCAAAAAGTGGCAAATAATTTGTTTTTACAAATTTTTTGATTAAAAACTCTTTAACACTTTTATCACCTATTTTAATTTTTTTTTTCACCAATATTATTTCTGAATAAATTGAAATTTTAAATTATCGAATAACTTGTTTTGCAAGTAACACAAATAACACTAAAAGTAGGTGATTACTGAAATAATAATTTGATATATTTTAAGAAAACCAAAAAGGGATCAGTCAGAGAAAATTCATTGTAAACTAATGGAGAATTGGTCATCAATTTAAAAAAATTAATATTTAATAAAGATAACGTGAAAAGACTTCCAAAAACACCATTAAACAACAAATAAAAGCCAAAAAAAGAAGCAGAAAACTTAACCAATTTTATAAAGTGTTTTTTTTTTTTTTTTTAAGTTGATTAAAGTGCCCCAAGACACGGCTGTTTCAAACCGAGCTTAACTGCTTCTTGTTAATTTTTGAAAATATTGACTAAAGGGGTGTTACTAAAACTTTTATAACTTTTGAAATATAAGAAGGTAATTTTGTTTTGTAAAAACAATTAAGACATCAATAAAATGTTTTACCTTATGACATTTAATGCATTAGTAGAAAAACTTCTTTTAGTTTAGAATAAATATGACATATATTGAATTTGGCTAAATTTTTGTAATTTGATGTTACTTTTTATCAAAAAAAAATTAGAAAAATATATTCCTAATAGTTATTATCAAATACACTTATTGTTTGACAATAATGAAAACAAAAAAACCTTACTTAATTATTTAAGGTTAACTAAAACAGCCTTAATCGAATTGTGAAAGCAAACCACATTTTTCGCAAAATTATGAAAAACGTCGTTATAAGGGGGGATTAGTTGTTAAATGAGTACTTTTTTTAATATAGAAGTTCTTGATTTAGAAAATTATTTTGGAACGCTGATAAAATCATTACATTACAAAATAAAGTTCTAATAATATGGTGTTAGGTAGTTAATAAATAAAAACTCATCAATTCTAATAAAATAATTCATGACCAAAATTGAGTTAAAGGTTTTGAATTAACCTAGCTTTTGGTAGTAGAATTATTTTATGGTGCTTGTATCAATAATCTCTTCTCACAAAAAATAAAGTGTTTAAATATACACAAATAGCTGATTTAAATCTTTTGATAATTCGTTTTTATTTTCATTAAAAACTGTTTTATAATTAGTTGGTCCATTGATAAGTTCTTCAAGCAGTAAACTATCTTTGAACACCCAGATGATACTAGACTCATACATAATTCATTTAAAACCAGAAGAACATTTGGTCAACTTGGCAATTGTGATAATAAAGTTTACAACTTCTTAATTTATCAAGCTAAATTTTTACACCAACTTGATAAATGAGACTTATATTCCATTCTTTAACCAGAGAGGAGGTATGTAGAGCAGAGGTCCTGCGAAGGTAGAACTAACTTTTGATGATAAAAATTGAACGGAGATCTAATATATATAAAAAATGTTACATATTACATAACAAATGATAAAACGTTTTTTGAATTAACTACATAAACATACAAAATCATATCCAACAAACATACCAGTTGCTCTGATCACAAATTAAAATAGTTAGCTATACATTTGATGCTAGACTTTTATTCCATTCTTTAACCTGAGCAAAGGCATTGCATAGATATAATAAACTTTTGAAAATAGGAACAGAATGGGCATCTACCTAATATATAAAATCATTGTAATAAAAAATTATTATTATTTTGAACAAACATTACAGGCATTAAAACAGAATAGAATTCTCTTATTTGTAAATTAAGGATCTTATATAATTTATCTTAGATGTAAAAAGTTTAATTTTTTTTTTAACTTTTCAAACATTTAAACTAAATTTGATGACCACAAACAAGACAAAGACCTTGTCTATAAAATGAATTTTCGCCACGCTCTGAACACACAACACACTTTCTCACTTTAGAGGCTTGAAGCTTCCTATCAGCTTTGCTGTGCAATTCAAAGCGTTTTAAAACAAGATGCAGCTTTTGCTCCTGATTTCTAACTGAATGCAACTGCCTTAATTCCTTATTTACGCTATTATGCAAACACTCTCCCTCCTCTTCACTCAGCAACCCAATAGTTTTATGCAATTTTACAAATAGTGGCACATTGAAAATGAGTTCATGCATTTTTCGCGTGATTTTTCTTTCTTTTGGAAAGCAAGCATGAAACTCAATAGCAAATAAATTTATATATTGATGAAGCTCAGAAATTTCAGCATCAGAAAGAAATTTTCGCTTAAAAAGAACAGGTTGCAAGTTATTAAAAACACTAAACACACGTACAAATCTATTTTTAATTGCTTCATCATCAATAACACTACAAAGTTTATAGTGGTTTCTTAATACTATTTTACAATGATTACCTACAAATACATTACCATGGTAAGCTTGTCGCTCAACTTTCATATCTTCAAGGGCCTTATAAAGAGACCTCTCATGAGTCCCCATGCTACTTATAGATATTTTTTCTAGGTCTTCACACTCTATCTGCAATCGAATATACTCAACGTCTAAAACTTCGCGCTGTGCGCATATAAAAGAAATTTTTTCAGAAATATAAAGGTCAAGACATTCTAAATCTTCACCCTGACATGCTAAACACTCATACTTCTCTATATCACACAATACATTCTTTTCCGAACCACCAATAATTTCACAAAATTGATGGAACAATTTTTGGCACGTACCACACTGCACCCAATCAATGTTACAATCATATTTAGTAATTAAACACCTGATACTAGCACACTTTTCTTGCTGTTTACAGGTTTTTTTTTTATTGGAGGAGTTTAGAGATATGCATTCCAATTCAGAAATATTTTTATCAAAAGCTAACCAACGAGTCTGTAGATTTGCAACGTCTACAAATTGATTTCCTAATAAACGTAAAGAGTCTGCTGTTTTAGAACATTCAAAGCTTTTAGCAGCCCACAATTCATTCGTTCTCACATTCTCATTATGCGACAAAGACGAAACAGCTTGACAATCCAAAGTCTTACACTCCTTCAACAATAACTTATAAAGTTTTAACACAACTCCTAACATAATATGCAAAACAGGTGGCACTACATTATCTAAAGTTATTATGGGGAAAATCACAGGAGCAATAATTGAGTTATGAAACTTACCTAGAGCTCTTAGGTTTCCACCTTGTCTATCTTCACACAAGTTCTCATTGTAAGCACTTTCCAGAGATTGTATTGTCCTCCTTAAGATGTTACAATTAGCAGGTGTGTGAGGCATAGAAGCATGGTTTCTTAGAGAATTCAACTTAACTAGGTCTGTAGAACTAGGAAAGCTAGCAGCTGAACCCTGGTGTCCCAGAACATCATCGATAAAATGAAAATCTCCACCTAAGAACAACCTGACTATTTTGCCTTTTAGCTTAAAATCTGACAACTGAATTCTTTTAATGTCGTTGGCATAATGCCCGAGAACTAAGGCAATATTCTCACGACAGTCTGAACCCTGATACATACAAAATAAATGAACATCATATACAGACCCTGATGATTTAGAATTGACAACTTCAAAATGGAATTTCATATACTTCCCACCCTTATCCCCAGCAAAAAGGAGCCATACCTCTTCGCAAAAACCGACATCAGAATTGAAGTGGTCACGAACGTGCAGACTATTGAAAACCTCTTCAATATAAGTTATCAAATTCTTGACCATCAATACAGGTACTAAACAAGGTGCTTCATTCGCAGATGGATAAAGCAACATGGACTTTACAGTAACATGTTCTTTACTAACATGCATTGTCCGCATTTCTTGTTCTTGTCTTATCTTGGGCTCAGATGGGAGAATCCTTGCACCAAGATTACACAGAATACGTCTTAGCCTACGGAATTAAGCCGTGGGCATCCTTAATTGGCTCTGCAGCTCTACAGCATCAGAAACACTTAACTGCCTAACTAAACCCAACTTATTTGCAACACAATGAAACATAGACTTTTCACAAGACACAGAATCACAAAACAACATAGACAAATCACTTTCCAAATCTGAACAAGCTAATAATCGAAGGAATATAAAAGCAAGTTTAGATCGTCTAACTGCAGCATGCCTACCTAACTTAGAATAAGATTTACCATCTCCTAACTTAATGTAAGTATATTTCTTACCAACTATTGGCTTTTTAACTGATATAGTCTGTGGATTACTTAATTTAAACCCACAGAATAATTCAGAGGAACGATGTTGTCATAGTCTAAATAAGAATCAACGACAACTAAATCCTTATCACTGCTAGCAAAATATTTGCAAATTTGGCAACTGTTCTTGTTTATATCACTGATTTTTGCATATTTTTTTTCAAATTTAAATTTTTTTAGCAATCTTACATTTTTGGCACGAGCAGATGCAAATTTACGGTGTGCTGTTTTTAATTTTTTTTTTTTTTAAAGTTGGAACTGCTCCTCCTGTTTTAGCCTGATACTCATAGTCTCTAATTGAGAACTTAATGAGTTACAATGTGCATTGAGAGCCTTGTTTTTAGAATTTAAATATATAACTTCAGTTTCCAACTTTGATACCAGTATTTTTAAATTATCTATTTGCTCCACATTATTTTTTTCTTTAGAAATTAATTGTTCAACTTGACTACTTAGTTCCTTATTCCTATTTAAAATATAAAAATTATCTGCATCTGCTGATTTTTTTTGTTTTTTTGTTTGTGGAGCTGGAGACAGTTGCATTTTAAAAAATGCTTCATTTTTTGAAGCTTCAAAATACTTTTTAGAATCTTTTTTTCTTTGTTTTATTTTTCGGCACATTTTATTTAACACATCAATATTAGGCATATTAAACTCAATTGGCAAAAGAAAACTTAAAAAAGTAAACAACGCTTTTGGATGAAAAACTGTTAATAAAATTGAAATCACATTGTTAGTGATCTTACTAGTGTCAATTACTCGCTTTACAAAATTAAAGTTATACTCATTTTCCCAACCATCTTCCCAACCGATGTACAGTTTCAAAATTTCCCTCTCAGTTGCATACATCACATAAATAATGATAATGATATTTTAATAATAATATAATAAAAGAAATTAAATAAAATAATATTTACAAATAAATACACTAAAAATAAAAGAATTAAGCAACTTATCTGAGATTAGTCAAATATCCACGAGGAAATAATCCACGAAACTTTGCTTTATAATCTTTATTGATATAGTAATAAAATTATAATACAAACAACTTAAATAGAATAATATTGACAAATAGATGCACTAGATAAAATCGGATTAATCAACTTATCTGAAATTAGTCAAATATCCATGAGAAATTAATCCGCGAAACTTTGTTATTTATTCTATAAAATGTGTCTCGTTTGTTTTGTTTGTTTTCTTAAAATGCATCCGATAATCGTTGGGGACGTAACGATCAGAGTTTGCGTCACCGCTTTAAAATGTAAACAAGAATTTATGCAAAAAAAACTAAAAAAAATGTCGCTAAACATGCCAAGTTTGAAAACATATTTGATAACATAGCTAGAGGTACAGAAAATAATTTTTTGATTTTCTTATTCATATAAGGTTGAAGTATTACTAAATCCACAGACTTTTCAAAAATGTTATGTTTTTTATTCAAAACGAATAAAAACAAAAATATAAATGCATTAAAAACTAACTTTCTATATAAAAACTTGCAAAGTCTGTGGAAATCTAGATAGAACAGACATTCATTAATAACTGTTCTAAATTTCAACCATCGACCATGTAGCTATGTTATCAAATCTTAGTTGGCCTAAGACAGGTTTTGCGTAAAAATCGCAAAAATCAGAAAAGTGATGCCAAATTATTAACAATGTTTTTACAGCTTTCATTTTTATTCCGTTTAATGTAAATGTTTATTTAACAAGGAAAGATAGATCTTTTATATTTTTTTTATTTGAAGATGAAAGAATTTATAGAAAAAAAATACTATTAATTTAAAGTTAATGAATTTTTATACTTTTTATGCAGAAATACTTTTTTTTTTGATAAACTTGTGACGTCAGGCTCGCTTTTATATTGAGTGAAACAGCCTTGAAGAAGTCCTTACGGTCTAATCACAGAACACTGCGGAAGAGCATTTAATAGGAAGTTCACACCTCCTTCCCAACCGATGTCGCAAAACTTGCCCAGAGGTGGGGTTTGAACCATGGATCTTACGTTTCTGAGGCAAGTGCGCTACCACTGCGCCACGGCTGCTTTGTTTGGGTTGTTCATAATGTATCTACGCCAAAAATTTTAAAAATATCTAATTTTTTAAAAAGTATCTAATATATTTTAATAATAAAATATATTAGATACTTTATATGACCCTAAAGCGGTTGGTTTTGGCACCGGATCAAAACCTTTAATGGTCATACATCGAAAAAAATTGCAAAAACTAAAGAATAAATCAAACAATTGCTTGGAAAAAGAAAATAAATTAGCTTTACAATAAAACTAAAAAAACTAAAAAAATAAATTAGCTTTAAAATAAAATTAAAAAAAAGTTAAAATTACTTTTTGTTAACTTTTTAATTGCATTTGAAAAAAAAATCTTATCTTTTAAAATGTTTAATTAAAGCTGTGCAAAACGCATTTACAAATTACTTCTATTGATTGTTTAATAAATGAACAAATTTTATTTAAATTATTGAAAAGTGAAATTAAATTATTGAAAAGAAAAAAATATAATATTTTTAAGATGTATAAATATTTTTTTCAAAAAGATGCAAAAAAATTGTTTTAAAAAATAATGCCTTATTAAAATCGTAATCGTTAATTGTTAATCATTTCATGCTTAAATTAGTAATTCAAGCTTAAAAAAAAACAACTTTCAAACAATTCTTTATAAAAATAAAAACAAAGAATAATTAATTGTTTAGTATAAGCAATTAAGATTTAATTTAACTTATTCATAATTTAAAGTAACTTAAAAAAAATAATTTTTTAAAAGATTTTTAGAAAGGCATGAAAAAATAGTTTCAAATGGTTAAATTTATCATAAAAAATACATATCAACTAAAAAAAAATTTAAATATAATATTTAATTTACACATAATGTGTTTATTTTAAATGATCATTATAATTAATTTTTGATTTTATTTAAGGCCTTTGTGTAAAATAAAAAGATCAATGATTATAAGTTATTTGTAACGTAACAATTTTTTTATTGCATTTAAATTATTAAATTTAATTTGATTCTTTAACTGCTGCTCCCACTAAGTTAATTTTAACTAAAAAGCTACAATAAGGCTGTACATTTTCCTACCAGAAATGCAAACTTTTTAATGAACTCCTTTTCTTCTAGCTCTGGTAAATAATCCTTGTTTCTACTTATAGATATATAGGTAGATAGATAGTTTCAACATAATTAATGCTCTAGCTGCGCCATGTTGTAGGTCTTACTAAGTAAACAAAATAAGTTTTTATTACCAAACTTTCTGGTAATGTGTGGTTTAATAGAAATTAAAGTTAGAAAATTTATTATTTTGATTAAATTTATGTAGAAATTGATTCTATATATGATTATATAAGCAACTTATTTGTGTTTGAACTAATATTAAATACCTTGTTTTCTTTAAAAACTTTTAAAAAAGGTTTAACTAATTAGTTAGAGTTCAAGTCTAGCTATGGTTTATTTAGCTAAGTAAACTTTAGCAACTAAGGTTTACTAAGTTAATGACCTGGCAAAGTCAAAACAAAATCAAATCAAATAAGATATTTGATTTGATTTCATTTTGAATTTGCTTATTTTTTTGTTTTTAATTTGATTAATTGTAAATTTGCTTACGCATACACAGTAAACATATTCATGCAAAAAACTTTGGCGAATGAGTCATTTTAGAGCCAATCAATGCTCATGTAAAAATCCTAAATAATTTGTAGAAGAGCTAAACAATTATATTGTTACTTTAAACTGCTGAAAAGTTATGTTAAGCTTTAGCTGACATGTCCAGAATGTTTTTCATAAAAAATATATCTTTTTCTGGCAACTTATCACCTATTGAGCTACATGAATTATGCAAGTGCTGCTTATTTAATTAAAAAAAACTTGGTCAAATGAGAATTTATTTTAATGGAAGTGTGAGACCTCTTAAAAGTAATAAATGTGTATTCAAAGTATTGCAAATTGTATACGATTTTGAAATGCAGCTACGAATATTAGTTATTGCAAATAGAGCAAAATAAGTTTTTATCTTTTTCTATTTTTGCAAAGTTAATCATGCTATATTTTCTGTATTTACACTACCATTGCAATCTATTAAAAGATCGATTTCATTTTATGGGTTAGTTAGCAATGTTTATATTACACTGTTTACATAGATTTTTAATTTTATTCAATCAAACTGAAACTTTTAAAGCTTGTCCTCAGCACAGTGATCTATTTTATCTACCAATATATATATATATATATATATATATATATATATATATATATATATATATATATATATATATATATATATATATATATATATATATATATATATATATATAGGGGGGGGGTACCCCCACTCCCTAAGAACTGTCTTCCCCCTAAGTTTCCCCCTAAGAACTGTCAAACTTCAAAATTTGATTAGAATTTAAATAAAGAAGAAAAATTTAAAAAATTCTCTCTCTAAATTAGATTTTTTTGCAAATAAAAGTCATTTATACACTAACTTATAAACCTCACACAAAAAAAAGTTTACAGCACCCGTCAAATTTTTATTTTCCAAATCCGAAATATATATTTTTCTGTATTTGGACAATATATGTTTAGTTATATATATATATATATATATATATATATATATATATATATATATATATATATATATATATATATATATATATATATATATATATATTGTTACAAAAAGTGCCTATACCATGGACGACTTAAAGTCATACAAATCACTGGATGCGTACAACCAGTTTGTTAGTGGCAGGAGTGTGGAGTCATAAAAAAAAAGTAATGACTCCGACTCCAGTTGTTGAAATTTTTTAAGCACGACTTATAACTCCAATTCAATATATATTCCATTTGTTTATTATTCGGTTCTTTATAAATAATTGAAAAATTATTTTGGTGCATATTACGTTTATAATTCGTCTTTCACAATAGTGTCTTTTTGTTTTCTTATGTATTTGAGTTTATCCATTGCCCTTAATCAAAGATTTCTCTGCTAGAAAATTGACATAATATCTTTATATTAAGAAGTATATGTTTAATTATTTAATTTCATATTGCAGTAATACAGTAATAAAAGTGTATACGCCCTCTACCAGGAAACTTTAGTTGGAAAGTGTTGCGAATTCAGACCTTTAGTTGAAAAATGTACACTTTTACTGTTTCAACATTTATTTAGACATTAGTCAGCAAAAGACGATTCCATTAATGCACTTCCTAGGTTTTTAGCTACATTGTACCCATGAGTTTTCGTTGACCTAAGAGATGAGCTTGGTACATCACTACCACTGGAAGAAATAGAAGAGTTATTGATCAAATTCTAAAAAGTAACACACTGCATACGAAAAAAGAAGAAAGCAAAGAAGCGTATGATCTTGTAGAAGAACATACCAGAAATCAAGCTACGAGAATAAGCTACGAAGAATAACCTGTTCAAATATGTAAAATATATGCATTACTTTACCCTTAAAACTAGCTATAAGCACAAAAAAAGCTATATGTTATCCTTCCTTACTTAAGTTTAAACTGCTACAGAATGGGGATGTCAACACGAGACTGAAGTTGTAGACTGCTACACCAACATGATCAAACATCAGCATATTGGATTCAAAATTTTGAAAAGTGGCTTATGCATTGACCACCAAAATTCATACTTAGGACTCATTAATATTTTGTGACTGCTGTGGCAAAGGAGTTTTGGAAGTAAAATGTCCATTTTGTTTTCGAGACATAGATATACAGGGTTGCATTGACAAGCGGTCATCTCTGGAGGAATTTAATGGTAAACTTAATTTAAAGAAAGCGCATGCTCATTACTATCACACAATAAGCACAAATATTTGTATGCAAAGTAGATTTTTGTGATTACTTTATTTGGACCAAACTAAGTTCGCACATGGAAAGGAAAAACCCTGATAGGCTTTGAATTTTAATTTACAAATTTTATATTATATAGACAGTTATACAGTACTTAAAACATAAATAAAACTGATTTTTTTCATTAAAGACCACAACCTGCTTTATTTGGTGAAGTTAATACTACTACATCAGTATGTGAAGCTGTTATTTCCATTCCAACGGACACAGGTGTCACTGATTGCAAAATGGATTTATTCTGTTTATGTCAAACACCCTATGATGACATGTATAATTACATTGGATGTGATAATGCAAGTTGCAAATACAAATGGTTTCAATATGAGTGTGTTAAAGTTAAGTCTACCCCAAAGGGTACTTGGTATTGCCTTAAGTGTTGTAATTTTCCACAGTATGTAAAGACAGTTGGATCAGCCAAAAGAAAAAGACTCACAAGAGAGTAGATTAACATTAAAAAAATAATAATAATTGATGAGTTATGCCTTTATTATTTATTAAATACCTACTATTACTCATTTTTCTATAGTTAACACTTATAAGTTTAAGAATAAAAAGGTTCCGAAATAGGGTCTCGGTGTGTTTCATGAAAAAAAAGCACTGCGTGTATACACACATATATTAAATCCTTTTGTATATTAAATATTTAAATTAACATAATTTACGTATTAATCCAAAGGTACAATTGATTTGCAACAATTAGTCAATGCACAACTCACTGAAACAATTTTGTCCACAGTTGGTATATTGTCTGCCTTGCACATTAAAAAATCGACAGGTAATATCTCTTGTAATATAGTATAGTTGTTTCTCGCAAGTCCAATTACTCTTTCTTATTAACTCTTAAATGGGCGATTTTTCTGGTGTTTTAATGTTATCAGTGGTAATCTTTATATATAAAATGGGCGATTTTTCTGGAGTTTCTTGATATATATATATATATATATATATATATATATATATATATATATATATATATGTATATATATATATATATATATATATATATATATATATATATATATATATATATATATATGTATATATATATATATATTTATATTATACATTACTTAGTACTTTAGAAAACAACTGATTTTATAGAGTTTTAACTTAAAAACAATTAAACTAATTATATTATAGATAAGGAATATTCTACATAAATTTAACAAAAAATAATCAATAAAAAAGAAGTTAAACTTAAGAAATGCTGTTACTAAATACGTTATACTAATAAACGCTCAGTTTGTTTACTTTTTTTTGCCATACAGTATGGCAGCCGCAAACTTTTACCATCACGTGATAGAAAACTATCTATCTTTCCACATCCACAAGTTTCCATTTTTAAATTTTCCACAGCCATTTGCTGTTAAATTTTGCTTATGAATAATACAATGCAGCTTAATTAATGAAAATTTGTTTTCTGCCATTTCGTTTTCCAGTGCAATAAGTCAAACTGTCAAGTTAAATTTTTTTTAAATGTTCTTAATGTCTAGCAAAATGTTTTCTCCTATTGTTCTACCTTGCCTTCTAAGTACGTAGATGTCAAGTAGCTCTGCAGTAACAAGAAAATTTTTATCAATATCTCAAATAAAAATATCCAATTGAGCAGTTTGTCATAAATCCGTTGATTCATCCATCAATAGCTACCGAAGTATACTAAAATGCCTTTTTTTTTTAAGCCAATAACAAACTCAAATCATTGGCAATATTACCTCTTCTTTGTGTAATTGTTTGTCTTGAAAGAGAGATATTAACATTTTCAATTATTCAGGATAAATAATTTTAAACACAATTTCAAGAGATTTCTTAATAAATTCCCCTAAACTCTAAAAGTAAAATTTATACTCACTTTGCAAAGCATGTTATAAAGAACATAATCTATGCTACGAAGAATGTTATAAAGAATACAATGTATGTTATAAAATGTTACAAAGAGCACAAAATGATGTTGCAAAGTATGTTGCAATTAGAAATGGGAAGCTTATATTTGTTATAAAGCATATATTTGACTGTGCACTAGGATTTAAGACTATGGCAATGCAGGTGTGGATTTCAGCTATTAAGAAACAATTTCTTATAAACTAATTTATGTTAATTCAAAAACCTTAAAAAAATTATTTAAACACCATTATGCTTATCTAAGTGTATTATAAATATTTTAATTTGTTTATGATTTACAATTTTCAGCTTAAAAAAGGCATTCATAGCTTGCAAAAACAGCATTTTCTGCTTTGGTATTACCTCATTTTAACAAATCTTGTTGTCTTTAATTTTTTCTGTACCTAGTTGACAAACTGATTAAAAGTTTTTAAAATTTTGAATCAGTGAAATAGTACTTTCTTAAATTAAATTTTTGTTCACGAGATTCATATTAGATTCATATTTTGTTCAAGAGATTCATATTAGATTCATATTAAACATACTGAAACCAAATTAAATTAACAAAAAAAGTATTTTGTTTGCCAGTCATTGTAAATTGAAAGTGCAGAGGTCTGTGGTTTGAAGCTGGCTCTGGCCATATATCGATCCTTGGTAAGTAAGGAGACATGAATTTCCTGATTAGGGTTAGGGTTTAGGTTTTTTTACGGTACTCTGTGATAAGACCCTTATTTTTCTTTGCCTCAATAACTTAAAAAGAACATTCAAGTTCTTTCTAACTTAACCTCTCAGTTATATTATTAATAAAAATTTATAAAACTTAAGGGTTAAAAAAGTATTAGCTGAGAGCTGGATGCAGCCTGCAGGCATTTTTGTGGCCACCCCTGATATATACTACAGCCATTTTTCAAAACATCTTATGGTAAAAAAAATGAAATTTGATTTTTTTAAAAAATAAAATAATTTAGACACCTACCAACAGTATTGAATAAATATGTTTGAAGAATTATAAAAAAATTTATAAAAATTATTAGTTTAAAAAAAATCTTTTAGAAAAAGTTTCCCCTTACAATTTTTTTTTTTTAAATTGGGATTTTGAGTATATAATTAATAGCATCTAAAAGCATTTTGAAAAATGACTGCAATATAAAATTGTATACTTTGGTGAGCAGTCTGACATCTTACTGAAATAGAAGGCTGTCGGAGACTTAAGTACATACATCGATTCACAAAATAGGTCAGTCCCAAGGACTGCCACTACATTGAATAAGGGTTTGGATTGGGGTAGCATGTATATATATTAGATTTTTATCAATTCACCCATTATAATACTACTATAATAATGTACATAATAATAACTCATTATACTCAATTTTATGTTAGTGCCTTAAAATCCTCTTAACAAAATTTTACTAAATTTTATGCTGGCCATTTTTATTTTACAAAATTTTATTTTGGCAAATTTTATGCTACCCAGAAATGGCTGCTTAAAAAACAAAGATTTGATCAAGCTGCTGAAGCAAACTTAGCGTTAACAAACAAAGAAGCTGCAATAATGAACAGAAGATGTATTTCTGAACAAATGTGTTGCAATACATTTTAATTGTGTTACAGCTCATCTATATCATCATCATTATCATCATCATCATCATCATCATCATCATCATCATCATCAGCAATATCATCACTTTTATAGATCAGTTTCATTGTGCATTATTTTTGCATTATTTCTTTAACTTTAGCTTTCTCATACCACCAGGTGTTACCTAATAGGTGGTGTATTCTTATATAAAAAGAGTGCTGAACACTCTTTTTATATAAGAATGCACCACCTAATAGGTAACACCTGATATTTATCTCCTTTATTTTTTCGAAACACTTGTTTATAAATAATTTTTATTTTTCAGAATCTAATTGACAATTTTACATGTGTTATTTGTATGAGCACAGTGCACGATGATGCAAGAATGTGTAATCAATGCTCAAAGTTATATTGTTTAAATTGTATTACAGTGAGGTTTTTTTAAATTTGTTTTTATAAGCTATGTTTTTTTTTTATTGAGTCAATTTTATTGTTTGTCATTTTTTTAGCAATGGGTGTTAGAAGAGCAGTCTAGTTGCCCTAATTGCAGGTTTAGTTTAATTAGTTCTTTAAGGTGTTACAATTAAGTATTTAATCAGTGCCTGATTATATCTTTATACTATTATTCTTTGTTGTATATTCTTTGCTGTATATTTTCTTTTTTACTTCTCTTTGTTAATCCTGCTATAAAATTTTTCATTTTCTGTTCTTAAAAAAAATTACAATTGCCTATATGGCATATGAAATGTGCAAAATAAAAAAAAACTCTCCTGAGCCCAAAGCAAACTTTGGAAAGTATAATATATAATTAATATGTAAAGATGTTGTAATATATAATTCATATGTATAGATGTAGGGAATAAATTATAAAAAACTCAAACAATGTGTTAAATTATTGTGTTTATTTGCTTTAATTATGCATAAATATTTAAATAATTAAAGTTAAAATATTTTTTTTTGGTATAATTTTTTTGTACTCAATGTTTTAAAAACTACCCTCTTATGGAAACACAAAGCCTGAAGAACAAGACTGCTACAAAGAGAATTACATAGTACTAGTTGTTACAAGTGTGGTAATACTAGGGCTTGGGTTTAAGCTCTATAACTTATACTATATTTATATATAAAAAAGAAACAATTGATTCAATAATTCGGGTTCTTAATAATTGCACAAATAATAAAAAGGGTTTCAATAAAAATTATAAAGTTACTAATTTTTATTGTTTTTATAACATTAATGTGGATGGTTAATATTTTTATGAAATATGTCAATTGTATTTTAGTTGTATCACCTAGAATAAAAAATTAAAAAATTTTAAAAGTTTTTTTTAGATTGTTTATAATATAAGACAAATTTTACATAATTTTTTATTTATTTAAGAACTACTGTAAAATTAGAAGAACTTGCTTATTGTCGTTGGGCAAAAGATGTTACTGCGGTACTTTTTTTTTTGTT
Source organism: Hydra vulgaris (assembly GCF_022113875.1). Classification (NCBI taxonomy): domain Eukaryota; kingdom Metazoa; phylum Cnidaria; class Hydrozoa; order Anthoathecata; family Hydridae; genus Hydra; species Hydra vulgaris. The sequence continues at coordinate 30,000,283 of NC_061165.1, forward strand.
ATTATTATGTAATCTATTAATCCAAACATTACAGTGATCTATTAATGTAAAAATATAGGTGTGAACAGTTATCTAATAATCAGGGGTGTACCCTCATGGTCATCCGGTGGCACAGGACATCTCGCTTTCTCAAAGGGTGACTAAAATTTTTAAAAAATGCATGTAAGTAGCCTTGCAGGATGACCAGTTTTTTACTTACAAAAAAATGTTTATTAATAAAACCTTATTTTGAATTTATTTTTATTCCTAATAATTTAATAGTAATTTGATTTTTTTTTAATTTATGAAGATTTATTCATTGTGATTATTTAAAAGATACCTTTAAAAAGTATTTAAAGTGGTATACACTTAGTTTAATAATGAGTACACTACGGTACATAATGTAGTTTTACTAAATGTAATAAAAAGAACCAATTTAATATTTCAAGGTGCGACTGCGCTGTTTTTTTAAATGTTGTTCTTGCATTTTGAAGTAATTTTTTTCAAAATTTAAAATGAGTTTTAAAATTAAATTTTCTTTTTATTCGAAATACTAATGTATTATTATTTAAATGTTATAGTCACATTTTAAATCATGTGAATGAGCAATCGAACTAACTCTGAATCTCTTTTGTTTTTCATTAGTATAAAACAAATTTGATTTTAACTTAGTCAAACAAAATTAACATAATAAAAAACATTCTTAGGATGCACATGAAAAAACATTATTTAAATAAATTTAATGATGATATAAGTATTTTTATATACTTATAACAAAAAAAAAAAAGAAGATTTTAAAATAAGTTTAGACTTATATTATTATAAGTCTAAACTTATTTTAAAAAAGTAAGTAATCTTAAGCTCATATACGCAACAATTTTCATTAAATCTAATAAGCAGCATTAACTTAATAAGCTATTTTGATTTTTTATTAAACTTAAAGCTCTGTGAGGGAAAACTTTTGATAAAATTTTTTTTGTTTTGTGTCTTAGTAAAATTTAGTGTTGTGTAATTTATGGACAATACCTTAGTATAATGAATTATAATGAAAACATGTTTTAAATATTCAACTTATTTTTAAACTAAATTTAATTGAAGATTGAAAGAGATTAATAGAATATTTTTCTTTTTATAAATCATTATTGTGATTATGGCTTTCGACTTTTTTTTCTCCACGTAATGAAACCTTTGTTAAGATTGAAAAAAAGAAATGACACGAAACAGATATCAACTACAACAAAAATGACAATCTTTTAAAGTAGTATTTAAAGATATTTCTTCACCAATATCTTTTATTACTAAAGTTACTTAACAATATTTTTTAACAGCTTATAAATTTTCCTTTTTTTTCTTTCATTAATTTACTTTTAAATAAACTGTTTCTTTTCAGTCATATTTTAGTAGTTTTTCTTGAGTGTTTTCACCCGAAAAAAAAAATACCAAAAAAAGTTATTATACTGGACTACTGATTATCCTGACCTCGGAATTAGGAAAAATAAGGTCGGCAACAATTTGCTGATTGGCACAGGTCAGCAGAAAAAAATGTAAACAGACCATAAAACATAGAAACAAGTTCGGCGATTTTTTGTTGGCTTCAAACACTGTCAATTCAGCAGTTAGGTCAGCATTACCAAATGTTGACCCTAATTCCAATGGTTGATTATCATAGTGGAGGACTCAAGTAAGAAATATAAACTATTTCAGTTGCCCGCAGGGCGACCAGGAAACATACACAGACGAAAGGGTACACCCCTGATAATTTTATAGCTTTTTTTAAACTGTTTTCCTTACAGACCACTTATTCATCTTCCCAAGGACCACTGAGTTAGTGGTTCTTGGGAAGGTGACTAAGACACTGTCAAAGTGACTCAAACACTGACAAAGTTAATTTTATTTCAAATTTATTTTTATTCTAAATTGTTGTTACAACCCTCTCTCAACTCTTCAATTCCGAAAAATAAACTTTGACAAACAAGTTTGTTGTTAGTTAGACAAACAACAAGGTTAGTTAGGTATTAATTAAAATGAGTCTGTTAGAACAGCAAGCTCATTCTAATAGCGTTATTATTACATCATTATTTTGATTTTCTTTACTCTAAAAAAAGACTTATTAATGTGCTAATTCCACCTAAAGTAATCTTCTTGTTCTTTTCATTGTCTAAAGTAATTTTCTTGTTCTTTTCATTGTCTAAAGTAATCTTCTTGTTCTTTTCATTGTCTAAAGTAATCTTCTTGTTCTTTTCATTGTCTAAAGTAATCTTTTTGTTCTTTTCATTGTCTAAAAACATCCACTTGTCTTAATCTATTATGTTGATAATTTATTTCCATATTTCCATAAATGTTATGTTGTTTTTATTTTTGCTGGTATTTTGAGGATGATCACTGCATTTATTTACTTTTGTATTTCTGTTTAATAAAAAACAATTTAAATATACATGTATGTATTGGAACAAATACATGCATGTACTCAAACAAATACATGCATGTACTCAAACAAATAATACATGTATTCAAATGTATATATACATTTATTCGAATAAATAGCTGTTAAATTTTTAATCTCAGTTGTATTTATTTAAAAATAAATGAAAAAGATAATATTTTTGGTTTAGTTAATAGAAAATCTACCAAATCAACTTCATTCCACTGTTGAGAACAGAATATCTGAAACTAACCCAACTTGGTGCAACGACCATGAAAACAACAATAAAATGTATTAATTATTTATTTTTGAAAATGTTTTTGAAATACAAAGTATGCATATATTAAATATTTGTTTTGCTGTTTGAAAATGTTTTTGAAATACAAAATATGCAAATATTACTATTTGAAATACAATGTATACTAAATATTTAATGTCTGTAACTTTTGTTTTGTTGTTTGAAACAGATTGTTAATGAACCTGTAAAAGTAAATCAATAAAAATGGTATTGGAAAAGCAAAATATTGATTAAAATTGATTAATATTATAAAGAATAACTTTAAATTTGGCTGTTATATTGGCCACAAAAAAACATATTCTAAGGGTGGTGTAATAAAAATAATTTATCTGTTGTTTTGACATCTTGTCAAATATAGTCAAATAACAATTGTTTAGTTTTGTTTACGGCTTAAACTAATTCAAAATTACATTGAAAAAGTGTTATTAGCCTAGTTTTATTTATTTTCAGGACCAATGCAATCTATATAAGAACTCTGGTTATGCTGAAGAAAATAATGGTCAAGCAATTTGCATTTTAAAATAAATTTCAAATCTGCATTTCAAAATAGAATATTTTATTTGAAATTGAATATTTTATATTCAGATTGAATATAAAATATTCAATCTGAAAGTTAAATAAATAGTTGTATCCAAAAAAGTTTAAAAAAGAATTTGTGTGAGAGTTACACTTTTGTATTTCTTCGATGCTTTACCAACACATGCTAAACTTATTATAAATCATGCTTAACAGTTTAAAAAAAAGTTTCTATAATGATAAAAAAATCCAAGTTTTTCATATTATTGAAAATCTTCAAGATTTTTTTCTAAAAATCTCTATATCAAGTCAGTATTTTTTTTTTAAAGATTTTTTTTCATGAAAATCATGTAATATTAATGTCCATCTTTAATTATCTTTGTAATATTTGCTGCACATTTATTTATCTTTTAAAAAATATTTAGTTTTGTGGTGTAAATAAGATGCCTTCTATCTTTATTATTTTTAGTATAGTATATTGACTTTTATTGTTTCCAAATATTAAGTTTAAAATAAAAAGAGTTAAGGAAACTACTTTAATACAAAATCATTTTTCCTAAATACTTAATAAAGTTCACTTCCTAAATAAAAATACTTAATAAAGTTCACTTCCTAAATAAAAATACTTAATAAAGTTCACTTCCTAAATAAAAATGAATAAACAAAATAAAGATGCATTAGCAAAATTAATCAATAAGCTTTATTTAAAAAAAGCAAAAGTTAATTTAAAAAAGAATTTTAAAAAATTTAAAAAGTATTTTTATTTTTAATTGTCAATGCTAATTAATTAATTAAAGCAACCAGTGCGAATATTTTTGTTTAAATGTTATGCCTTTTTTTATATATATTACATAAATAAAAGCATTTAACTCTATAAAGTTGTGAAATTCATGTAATTAGTTGTTTTTATTACTGATTCATGGTTTTTTAATTTAAAGGTTCCATAAATTATGTCAAACTCTGAAGGGGTAGGGGGAAAGAGTTAGTAGTGGTTTTATGATGACTCATACGGAACTTGTTACTAAAGAATTATGATGTTGTGATGAGGGGAGGTAGGTCAAACAGTCAAATATTGGATGGCATAATTTATGGACATCCTCTAAGGGATATAAATAAATATATAATAATGGTATATAAAGTTTTTTTTTATTAAGATTTTTTTGTCGATTTAAATTTTTAACATTGCAAATTAAATTTTATTTAAATATAATTCTAATTTGTTTTTAAATTTAAATTAAAAGTTGTATTATTTTATATTTTGCTAATTTTTTTTTAGGAAGTGTGCGACACACAAAGATAAAATGAGTGTATTTTGTGAAACATGCTCTGCTTATCTATGTCATAAGTGCATGTGTGAAACTGGGGTAAATGATTATTATTTTTTTAAATTATGGGCTGAGCCTAGTAGATCAACCATACAGAAAAAGAATATGAACCAAGTAAACAGTTTGAAGGGAAAAAACAAAAAGTAGATGCAAAAAGTTTGAATGACAACTTTGTTGCTGCTAACACATTAAAGTGTTTTTTTGAAATGTGAGCTAGTGTAGTTGGGTTGGGAGTTGGACTCAGAAAAATGACCTCTCTAAACAAAAGGTTTTCAGTCATAAAAAAAATAACAAAAAAAATAATTTATTTACTCAAATGATAGTATGCCAACAATTAAATAACACCAATAAGTTAGGCTGAATATTAATTTAGTATTATTATAAATTGAACGAGAAGTCATCACTTTATTTTTTTATTTTTCAAATAATTTCATAGTCATATTAGAAATTATATTAAAATTTTATTCTTAAATTTTATAAAGGTAAACCATATTTTAAAGATAAAATAAAAAAGTCTAATTTTTAGAAAAAGTCTAATAAAGACACACTCTAAAGAAGTTTTAAAAAGTCTAGTTAGGTTAAAAGCGTTGATGTTGTTTATATACATTATTTTATACTAATATATATATTATTTTTATATTGTTGTGTGTAATTTTGTTTGACTTATGATATTAAATTGTTGAAAATAAATATTATTGGTGGTTATTTTTCCAGCACTTTCAACACAGCTTTTTACCATTGGAATTTGCTTATGAACCCCCAATCTCCGATGATGAGGTATTTATATAATCATGATATACAACTCAACTTTATGTTATAATTTGTATTTTTGTTTTTATAAAAAAGTTTAGATTAGTTCTAATTATAACACTAATTAATCATGACATTAGCTAATCCTATACATTGGCAGACAAAGCTTATTAGCCCCATTGAAAATAACTAATCTAGGTGAAGAAAAACTTTGATATGAAACTCCCAATTTAGTTTAGAATAAGGGGAGATAAGTAAATAAAAAGTAAGGGAGGTTTATAAATAAGAAGCATGTAAAACTCAGGTGGTAATTATTCTAGTGATAGTATCATGTTTAAAATACATCTTTATCTGCAAAATAGGTTACCTCTGAGAAGGATACCCTGTTTATAATGAATAACTTCAAATACTCTTTTATATTAATACATATACTCCATCAATATCATCATATCCTCCATCATAATTTTGCATTATTTTTACTACATAACATTAAAAAGTTCATCTACTATGTTTATTTAGGTAAAAATAATAATTGTTATTCATGCTATTTAAAAAGAATTCACATGAGTCTGCAAATGCGAATGTTAACAAAACATTTTATTACAGCAAATACCAAACTCCAGCCAAACAAGAAGCAATAAATAAACTATTCAACGAGAAAAAGCGAAAGAATAAAAAGCTTGTAAAGGCAAAATTAGATAAGCCCTTTCGCTGGATCATACACACATGTACTGGGTCTGTTCAATGCATTGATGTAGAACAATTAGTAACAAGAAGAAGTGTATGTGGATCAACAAAGATCAATTCAACAAAATCAAATCAGTCACCTCCAACAGTAACAACAGCAATCAAAATAATGCTACAACCAATGCCACCACACCGGCTACGGCAAGTACGGCGCAAGCCTAAATCTTACCAACCTAACCCCAACACATTTAGTCTCCATTCCTTTGCAACTACCAATAAAACCAACTGCAAATTTTGGGGCAAATAACCCACGCTCACTGAATGGTGCCAAACAAGATGATCAAGGAATGGTGCCAAATAAGATGAATGGTGCCAAACAAGATAATCTGATGGCAAGAATAGACATTGAAGAACCAGCAGACAAACCAGACTTGCTCTTCTTTGCAGAGTCATGGTTCACTGACATGTCAAACATTTGACTACCAGGATACCTAGTACACAAAAAAAAACAGAGAAGGTAGGGGAGGAGGTGTTGCAATATACATAAGAAATGATATACCAGCAGCTGAAACAGATATACCACAATTGAACTCATCGGACATAGAGCAAGTATGGAGAGTTATAAAGTTAGGCTTAGTTATAAAGTCGATTCTTCTGGGTTGCATTTATCGTCCGCAGGATAACGACAAAGTAATGCTTGAAAAAGTAATAAAGACAATCGATACTACAAAGAAAAACATTTCAAAAGTGGAATACTATGTTGAAGTCACCGTAGATTAACATCCATGTTAATCTACGGTGACTTCAACTTTCACACAACATACAAAGAACTTGACTTGGATGGAGCATCAGCAACAGTTGCCCACGTGCAAAATGAGCATCAAAAAGATATGTTATTCCAACAATTTCTAAACTCCCTTACACAAATGGAAAGGTTCTATACTTATAAAAGAACTAGAGAAGAAGAGCCAAGATGCACACTTGACTTACTTATTACAGTTGAACAAGACGGAATTATCGAACTTCATAAAGGCGACTCACTAGGTCACAAACCAGCAGGTGAATCATAATGCTTTATCAATGTTTCATTTGTAACAAACGGCGACCGAATGACAGGCGTCCATGAACCTCAATGAAAAGAGGTATATATGGACTAGAGCAAACTAGGATACTGTTATTAGCATGAATAATTGTTGATTGCCGTTGCCGTTGATTGGACAAGTACGATTTTATTTATTTTAATGACACGAATAATACTCATTGAGTGGACAAGTATATTTTTCAGCTAACAACAACTATAAATTATTAATAGAAAAAATTATTGAAGCTATCGAAATCCACATACCTGGAACTAAGCAGCATGTAAAAGACTCAGCAAGGTGGTGAAAGCAGCAACAGTTGACTATGAGGGGGAGATTACAGCACATTTCAACTATGACCCAAAACAATTTCATAACCAAGTTAAGCATAAGCAAATGGAAAATGAAATGCTGAAATCCCTCAAAAACAATGTAAGTAAAATAAATACAAATATGCAAGAGTTTTTACATTTACTTAATAACTATTTTCTGTCAGCATTTGTTATTGAGCCTCTAGATCAAATGCCGAATTTCAGAGATCAAACCCAAGCAAAATGCAATTTAAATGAAGCTACAATTATGCATGCAGCTGTACAGCAAAAGCTTGAAAAACTAATAGAGAGCTTCACTCATGAGCGAATCATGAAGTACTGCTATAACAATGGCCTATTCACAAAAGCTCAGCACAATTTTTTATGTAAGCAGGGCTGTGTGCGGCTCACTGTTCAGGTGGATATCATAATGGCTGGCTAACCGGAACCAAAGGTTTGTTGGCATGGCTGAATCTGAGTGAAAGAGTTAATTAGTGGAGTGCCTCAGGAATTAGTGGTAGGACCGTTGCTCTTCATCCTCTACATAAATGACCTACTGGACAACATAGCTCACCACATAAAGATATATGCCAACGACAGCAAAATACTAGGTGTAATCAAAATAGAGGAGGACACAGCACGTCTCCAGCTAGACATTGTCAAAGCAGTAGAATGGTCCATAAAGTGGCTAATGCTCTTCAACTTGGAAAAATGCAAATGCATGCATGTAGATTGCTCCAACAAATCAGTCTACGTCTACACAATGACAGATCAGATGGGAATAAGACAAGAACTGGGTACAACTTCAGTCAAACGAGATATAGGTGTTCTTGCTTCAAAAGACTTAAAAAAAAGTTCTTAAGTTCTTACTGGTATTTTTGGACTGTTATTCTGAATCTTAAGACTCTTGATGGTATGATTTGACTTGGGTTCGGAAGTTGATGTTGCTGCTTTTTTGTTACTGTTGTTGAAGTAGGCTTCATGGACATTTTTCTTTTGGATAGATGGACAATTTTTGAACTAGCAGCCTTCCCAGTTCTATACCCGACCTGTCCTTTGTTTTCAATCAAAAGATGGTCCTTTGATGGATTCTCCTAAGAACAGATAGAGACCAAAAAATTGGATTTTGAATGGTATCCTGTGTTATCTTCCACTGATTGTTTTTTTAGTGGAACATTTCTTCTTTTCCTATGTGGCTCATAAAATTGTACGAGATTCTTCATCCAAATCTTCTTGTTTATTTTAGTAGTGGAATTTTCTTATAGCGCGTTATGATTGAAGATAATACTTGAATATATTTGTGAAATATTAATAAATATAAGTGCTATTGTACTTTTATATTATTTGACTGCCATCTGGTGAATCTGGTTTCCAGATTCTTCTATAGTTATTAACATTGCTCAATCAGGCAGCTTATATAATCTAAATCTTACTAATTTCTATAAACTTCTAGAAGACTCCAGAAAGTTCTAGAAAGTTTCAAAAATTTCTTATATCTAGAACAGACCAGAATTTTCTAGAAAGTTTCAGAAATTTATAACATCTAGAACAGTCCAGAATGTTCTAGAAAGTTACATATGGTTCAAAATCTAAGCTTTAGAAATCTGTTGCCTGCAAATGCTGCTTGTTTTTTAAAAGTTTTGTGTTTTAGATGACATTATTTGAAAATTAATCAGAATAAAACTCATTTTCATTACTTTTGAGTAAAAATTCATCAATTTATGACAGGAAATAATTGTTTTATAAAAAGTTAAAAAGTCATAACCCTAAAGAGCATGCATTTTATATGTATTTTGCTTACTGAATAGGTACGCTTACTGAAAGGTACGCTTTGCTTACTGAAAGGTACGCTTCTTATAGGTAATTGGAATTGTTGTAAATTGAAATTGTTGTAAACAGAATGGAATAGTTGCAAGTAGCGGAATGGAAATGTTGCAAATAACGAAATAGAATTGTTGCAGAAATGGTTCTATTCTGAAGAATTCAGTAAAAATAAAAAATAATTTTAGCAACATTTTAATCAAACTATTGGGAGCATATGTTTTCTTTTTAAAGTTGCAAAGTTTTTGTACAAATAATTTAAGCTTCATTAAGTGGCATCTCCTAATTAAGTGACAGACATTTTTATTTTATTATAATATTATTTAGTTTTATAGAAAAACAACTGAAAATTTTTAATTGACAATATATAATAAAATTAATTACTTAATTTTATTCATTTTCACATATATCATGTTGCCTTTGATACTGAATGTTCATAACAAACAATCGGAGAGGATCCACAACTACCATAACTTACTTGAGGGCTAGTCCCCGCCTCAGGTAATGTCACACTGCATCATCTAAGCGTCAATTTTACTGCACCTCAAAGAAAATGGTTTCTCATCAACATATGGTTTGATACTATAAGCTTCAATTGAAGTCATAAAATGCTGATTAACAAGATTTTTCAAGAATTTTCAGTTGTTGATTGTTTGTCCTGAATTGTGGGTTGTGTTCTCTGTATATGATATAGAACGCTAAGTTAGTGACGTCAATCATATTATAGAAATATGCAAGCTGCCAATGCAATATTTGTTGTTTCTGACTTGACTGACTGTTTCTGTTCAACTTCCCTGATCATTTGCATGGATAATTGAAGCACAACTGATATATTCTACTTTAAAACGTATGAACAAACTGTAAATCATGATTGTCATCAAAAGTCTTTGAGTTAACAGGTCTTTTCGTAGCAAGCTACATGTTGCATAGCAGGAGTCTTTGTTTGTTTTTTTTTTTCTAAATAATCATCGTCTTGAAGTTAAAATAAGACTTAGTAGCACATTATAAGAGACAGAGCATCAACTTTCAAATATCGTTCAGATTCTTTTCGTTGTTTCTGTGTAGACCATTTGCAATCAGAATGCTAAGAAATGCATTAAGCTCACCTTCGGTAAATAGCTTGAAAGATTTTTGAGGTGGCTTCTCGGGAGTATATGAATTTTTTGTATTAGAATGCATCAGAAACTTTTTTCCTTTTGATTTGTTTCTATGATGTCACAAACTTCTAAACTCATGGTTGACTTTAATGTTAGGAAATCATATTGGTGCACTTAACGGTTGATTACTACGCCAATCGTTTCCATCCTTAGTTATCCTAATTTTATCAATACTTTGAAATACAGGTTCATCTTTAACACTTTTGGCTGAGTCGTAATCTTCTTCCTGTACTATGACCAGTTTTTATCTCAGAATCAGATTCTTTGATATTAGTTCACCGGATTTTGATATGTAATAAAAAAACAAAAAATAAATGCAAACAGGTAAATTATCCCAGTAAACACAATATGTCTAAAAAATGTTTAAATACTTTTTAATACGTTTTAGTTCTAGACGTCTAAAATACGTCTTGCATTGGAAATGTTTTAATACCATTTAATACGTTTTAGTTCTTGACGTCTAAAATACGTCGTGCGTGGGAAATGTTACTAAAATATAGAATTAAAGAATTGACACAATATGATACTAATCTTTTCCTTTGATATTGGAGATTACTTGATCCAGCTTCTTAATCGCTCATAATGATTTACTGCATCAATTTTTAATAATTTTGGTTTAAAAAATAACATTTATAATATGATTTGAATAACAACTTGTATATGGTAAGATGGTAGATGGTTCTTCAACAATATACGTGATACTATTTTATACAAACATAGATAAATATCTCACAATAATATTAATTTAAATAATAATTCATACAAAAAATATATTGCTCAAATGAAGTTATCATACAACAATCTTAAGATAAATTTTATTTTACAACAGTTAAATATTTAATGTATATATAATAAATACCGGACGGAGAGCATACTTGAACCGAGAACTTGAAAACATACGAAGGTGTAATTGTGTAGTTCGACAAAGGTTATAAATTTAATAAAAGGCAAAAGCTTTTGTTCCTTCAAAAATTTTTGAAACAAGAAATCCTTGAGTAACACTCAAATGCATTAGGTCAAAATAAAATTTACTTTTTTTTAATGGTAATTTTACATTTTAATATTTTCAGGGAAACTTTAATCAAGATGAATCAAATGTCGAAAAATTAGTTTTCCAGTTGCAAGAAATGGGTTTTGAAAATAGTTATGGAAAGTTACGCAGCTTGTTGCTGATGAACAATTGTTTAATTGCAAATGTAGTCGATGCATTGAATATTGAAAACATCATCGAGAACAATCTAGAACTACACCGTCAGAAGAAATCGAATCTTGAAGAGTCGATTTGTCAGTTAAAAGAAATGGGTTATGACAATAGTAATGGGAGGTTACGCACATTGTTGATAATGAGCGGCTGCAGCTTAGAGAAAGTGTTTGAGCTACTTAGTACTGATTTTTTCAAGTGCTAGGTACTAGGTAGCTCAAACAATATTTTCGTTATTTTGTTCTCTTTCATTTATTAACATTTTTATTTTTACTTGTGCCTTTTAATTTCAGTTTATTAAAACAAAATTCTTCAATCATGTTTCTAAACTTTTATTTTATAGTATAATATAGTTTTATTTTTATACTGTAAATTCTAAATAATTTTATAATCGATAAAAATTGGAGACTTTCTCATATTGTCTATTTCTGTTAATGGTAGGTACACTGACTGAGTTGTAAAATTTATTGTTGTTACCAGTACGCAACTTACTCTGTAATCGGTGTCATACCATTTGCGTATTTTAACTGTGAATGTCTTTAAAAATGCAAGTTCAATAATATAATTCTGTGATTAAAAAAAATCAAAAACTTGAATGAAAGAGTTATTGTTTATTGTTATCAAATATATAATAGGAAAACAAAAAACCAAAAAAATATTTAAAAAGTAGACGAAATTCAATCTTCGGTCGAATTTTTTAAAACTGAAACTTTGTTTTTATTTTCATTACTTATGTAAACTGATAAAAATATGTCATTCAATGTAAAAGTTGAGTTTGCGGATCGTATATGAAACGTTCCTATATTAATGTTTAATATAAAAAAACTTTTTTAAAACTTTTCTAATAATTATCAGTCTTTTTCGCTTAAACTGTTATTACAGTTATATATGATTTAAAAGTTACATATATATGTTATAAAACATAATTATGTTTCATATCCCAAGAAACGGAAAAAACCAAAAAATGTTTTTGCTTAGCGGCGAATTTGAACCGCAACAACGTTATGATGCTAGCACTGAGGGCAGCATACTAAGTCACTAAGCTACTGAATATGTGTCAAATTAAAAAATAACTTAATTTATAAACTTGTTATATCCATACCATAGTTCAACACATTTTAATCGGGTACTCTAATTAATCGCAACTATATTGCATAAAAAGTTACAAAAATAATTTAAAAAATAAATAAAGCGTAAAAATTAAAATTAAATAAATTAATAAAAAATCTATTTATCAAATGTCACGTAAAAACATCTGTAAGTGTTAACTTACAAAAGTACATAACGTTAAATGATGTCAAATTCATTTAACGTTATGTATAAACATAAATAACGTTAAATGAATTTAACGTTGTGTATATTTGTACATAATGTTATTTTAATTTTTTCTAACAATTCAAAAAAGTAATTTTGCTTAATGAAAAAAACAAAAAAATTTTCTTATCCAAGTGAAGGTATTGAATCTTTGATGACTATTACGCTCTGAGCTATTAATGCCTAAGTTATGAAATTAAACATAATTTCTTCTAAAAAAAATTTAGAATCATACATTTATAATATCCCTCTCCTGCTCCTGCTTAATAGTTCTGTTTTATTAAACTTATTTTTATGGAAGAATTTTTATTAATTCCTTAAAAGATCTTTAAAAGTTCTATAAAAACCTATAACAATAATTATTAAGTACCCCTATTAATTACACCCTCTCCCCACCTTTCTTTTGATAATTCAGCTTGCTTTTATTTACGCTATAATTTAATAATTCGCAAAAACCAATCATAAAAACAGCTTAATTAAAAGATGTTGTCGAGAGTTTATTGCAAGAAAGCTGTTACAAGAAATGTCTAACAGATAGAGTCAGCTTATTTGACATAACCAACTCCTTGTGTCCAGTTTTCAGGGTCTTCTTTTGCTTTTTGAATAATTATAGACCCGTATTGTACGGGTCCGGACAACTAATTTATTTTGATTTTTAAAGGATTATAACAATTAAATGTGACCACGGGTATTTGAATTAAAATGTGATCACAATTTCAATTATATCTGGGCATTAATTTATTTTTTTATTGAAACGTCAGACTGTTGTTTTTTTCATTAAACGTGTTCTTTTTTTTAGTTTTTAAATTATCATTTGAGATATAACTTAAAAAACCAGACAAGTGCATAGTTTTTACAATATAAAAACGGGGTTAATTTTTTCCATCTGCTTTATTAACGCATTAAATGAAAGGATTCAAGTTTGTGCATAAAAATGCAATTTAAAACCAAAACGGAACGTTATTATCAATATGATCTAAAAAGTTTTTAAATTTAAAATGGAACTTGAACGTATTTGAGTTTGTTGTAACAAGCAGTTAACAACAACTAAAGAATTATTCCAAAAAATGACTGAGGAGGTTGTTTTTTTCTTTCCACCTAAATAAAAAAATGAGTTCAATTGTAGAATAAAAAGTTTTAGAAATAAATTTTTTTTTCTGATATTTATTTTTTTATGACCTGTTATACTTATTCACAGCATATCGAATAACTTATGTCTGTATCCATATTGTTTACCATTTGTAAATACCCGTCACAAAAACTAACCCCTAAAATGGTTTTAAAAAATGAAATGTATTTATTGCATTCATCTTCAGAGGCTAATCTAGCCGTACTGCATGGTGGAGTGATACACGTGTTGGAGCCGGAGTTTGATCCAAGGTTGACATTCGACGTAAAAAAGCAGTTTTCTTGTGCCATAGTAAAATAGTTTCTGTAGCACGATTGTATAGAACTGTTACTGTTATCATCGTTATTTAATGTAACTAACTCTGAATTCGATAAAACGATCAACAAAGATATTCCAGCGAAACTCCATAGGTGCATCTAATATAAAAAGCTATTCAACGGTCAATACATACTTATATATATATATATATATATATATATATATATATATATATATATATATATATATATATATATATATATATATATATATATATATATATATATTATATATATATATATATATATATATATATATATATATATATATATATATATATATATATTATAGTTATTACTAAGTAAATCGGGATTTAACATTAGCACAAAGTGAAAGTAGAAAATTGTTTCTAAAAGAAAGAGATCGTTTAAATAAGGCTGATAATGACCAGCCCTTTCGGTATATTGTCAAAAATGAGTCAATTGTCAAAGTCAAGAAAAGTGAAAAAGCTGAAAATTAATTCATTATCTAGTGTAAATAAAAACAAATCTGACAGTATTTTCTCATTCAATAAAAAATATAATTATCTTAAGTTTTGTATACAAATTCTACATTTTTAGTAAATAAAATAGCAGAGTTTGAAACAAAAATTATGATCGATTCACCAGATGTCATACTTATTTCTGAAACATGGTTCGAAATTGATTCAATTATTAATATTAACAACTACAACTGCTTTTACAATAATAAAACAAATAAACAAGGTGGAGGTGTTGCAATTTTTACAAAATATGATATTATTGCTTATGAAGTATCAGTTTCACCTTTATATAAAAAAGATGAACAAATATGATATAGCATTGTACTTCATAAAACAAAAATATTAGTTGGATGTATATACAGACCTAATAAATAATGCAAATAATGAATTAATAAAAACTGCAAAAAAGGAAGTAATGAATGGAAAATACTCAAATATAATGATCATTGGTGACTTTAATTACCCAAATATTATTTGGAATGAAGACGGAACTATTGAACTAAAAGAAAACTGCCAAATAAGCAGAGCATTTATTAATAATTTGAAAAACAACTATTTACATCAAATAGTTAGCAAACCAACTTTTCAAATGGCTGTTGATAAACCAACAAATATATTAGATTTAATAATATGTGACAATCTAGATTTAGTAATCAATATTGAATATGATGCTCCACTTGGTCAAATTAATAAAAGCCATTACATATTAAAATGGGAAATTAACATACTCAATGCATATGAGAAAAAATTCAACAATAAGAAATTTAATTTTCGAAACGGAAAGTACAAAGAAATGAATCTCATGTTTAATAATGTAAATTGGGTTGAAATCTTTGATAAAATGAGTACAAATCAATTTTATGAATACTTTTTAAAAATTTATGAAAAAGCTTGCAAACAATATATTCCTCACCATTTCAAACCCAAATCCATGCATTAATAAAAAAATCAAGAATCTAATTGAATATTATGCAAGAATCTAATTGAATATGATGCTACAATAGATTTTATTTCCACCAGTTTAGAAAATGGTAAACCTGTTGATGTTATTTTTTTGGATTTTGCTAGGGCATTTGACACAGTGCCTCATAAAAGACTGTTACTAAAACTAGCAGCGTATGGAATATCTGGTCTAACAATTAAATGGATTGAAGCTTTTCTGAAAAATAGAAAACAAAGAGTTGTGTTAGGCGAAAACGTATCTTCTTAGGCAGAAATTATCAGCGGTGTGCCACAGGGGTCCGTAATTGGACCACTTTTGTTCGTGCTATTTATTAACGATTTTCCTGAAACCTTAAAAAACATATCTATGCTGTACGCTTATGACGCTAAAATAATGAATGAAATGATTTCCTACGAATCAACAGTGTCTTTGCAAGCAGATCTTGATAGAGCGTTAAAGTGGACTCAAGAGTGGCTTGTAAAGTTCAATATTTCTAAATGTATGGTCATGCACTATGGGATTAATAACAGAAAAACACCACTTTATATCAATAAACAAAAATTAAACGTAACAGAATCTGAAAGAGATCTAGGAGTAATTTTCTCAAACAACCTAAAATGGAAAAATCATATGATATAGTGCGTAGGCAAAGCTAATCAAATGTCGGGTATGATTAAAAAATGCTTACGTAGCATTGTTACAAAAAGAAAGTTTAATTTTCAACAAACTCAAACAAGAGGTCACCGGTTTAAATATGTAAAAGAAATCACTAAGCAAGCTCATCGAGAAAACTTTTTCTTTAACAGATTAGCCAATTTATTGAATAGCTTGCGGAATGATTTGGTTAATTCAGAAACAGTTAACAGTTAAAGCCGGTCTTGATTGCTGGATGAGCAGCAGTCAGGCAAATCAGCTGTCATAGTGTGCTAATAACACACTCACTGGTTCATACCAGTTACAGCATTTAATAATAATAATAAATAAAAATTAGAAAAAAACATAGTTTATGGTGCAGAGTGCGTGCTACAATATTCAAGAATACAAACTTAAATAATAAATACAAACCAATTAATAAAACGATTAAAAAACAAATTAAAAAATCTACTCTAGATTATGAAATAAACTAAGCAAAAGATGTAAAACATAACCCAAAACGCTTCTATGCATAGGCACAAAGAAAAAATCAAACACATACAAAATTCCCAGCACTTAAAATTAATGACAATAAAGTAATAACCGATAAAAAAAAGTCATTGCTAATCAACTAAATTTTAGTTTCTAATCAGTATTTGACAAAAATAAAACAAGTCTATTATTTGAATGTGACTGGACCAAGAACTAAAAGAAGATATTATACTTAATTATTTATTAGAACTTAATGTAAACAAGTCACTTGGTTGCGATAACATCAGTCCCTATGTGCTAAAGCATTGTGCAGAAGGATTATCCAAACCTTTGTCTTTAATATTCAAGAAATAGATTCATTCAGGAGAGCTGCCAGAATAATGGAAATCTGCAAACATTACACCACTTTTTAAAAAAGAAGACAAGAAGAACCCATTCAACATCAGACCTATCTCCTTAACATCGATACCAAGTAAGATAATAAACAAAATAATTAGAAAAATGCTGATAATTTATATAACAGAGACAATCAGTTAACATTTCAACAACATGGATTTATAAAAAATAAAGGGTGCCTAATAAGGACCAGCGAATATTCGTTAAAATTCGGATTACGAAGTTTACTGAAAGGCGAAGTTGACTTCAGCTAAATTTAGTAACAGTTCTATACAAAGTTGAAATAGAAATTCGGTTTGCAGTTAAATTCGGTAACAATTCTAAAATTTCATTTAGCTTTCAGTCAAATTCGAAAGCTATAAAGTTTGTTTCAATTTATAAAGAAGAATAAATTATGAAACATATTGTATGTTTTATGTATATCTATACCTATATATACCTGTTTCTATTCGTTACAACCCTCTCTAAACTCTTAAACTTCGAAAAGTGTTTCCAAGTTAGAGAGTTGAGAAAGGGTTGTAACAAATATAAGAAGTAACTTCCTTGACTAAAGTGGTCCACTTGGCCCAAGGCCAAGTGGACCACTTCAGTCAAGGAAGAATTCAGTAAAAAAAAAAAACATGAATTCAGTAATAAACATGAATTCAGTAAATAAAAACATGACAACATGAAATCAGTAAAAAAAAAAAAAAAAAGCATGTTGAAAATAAATTTGTCTTAAAGAGTCAATATTTGAAAAGTCTTTTTTATGCAAATAGTTATCACTTATGAAACCTTATTTATCGCTTTCAAAAAATCCTAAAGATAAAAAACAGGTGAAATATTCTAATACTCTTAACAATCTTCTACCCTTTTAAAATTTTCAATTAAAATTTTTAAATAAACGTTGTAAATGTTTTTTTGTTTCTGTTCGTTCAAAAACATTGAGAATTGTTTCAATTACTTTAATTCTCATTATAACTGAATTTTTAAAGATTATTATTTCGACGCAAATTTTTTTTTGTAAGTGTATATTTTTAAATAAATTAAAATTTACTTGGCTTCGCTTGTTCTTTGCATGTTTTGAATTATGGTTAATTACAAGCTAAAAAATGATAATTTTAGTTTAAAAAAATGATTATACAGCAACCACGGCGCAGTTGTTATAACGGCAACCACGGCGCAGTGGAGCGCTCGCTATAAAAGCAAGAGACCTAGGACTTTAAGCAAGCTCTGGGCGTATTTCGCATCATCGGTAAGGAAGGAAGTTTAAACTTTTCCGTGGCAAAACCATTAAGTCTTGGAACACCTAAAATAAAAAAGAAGAAAAAAATTTTATAAAACTTATTTTAGTTTTTTTAAAGTTCCTAAAAATTTTTTTTTAGTTAAATGTGTTTTTAAAATTCAAATTCGGCTTTCAGTTAAATTTGGTTTAGAAGTCCAAAATCGTCTTTCAGTTAAATTCAAGCAAAATATTTGGATTAAATTCGTCTTTCAGTTAAATTCGGTATACACATATGATTTAAATTTGTCTTTCATTTAAATTCGAGTCTTAAAATGTCGACTTTGCCGGTCCTTAGTGCCTAACAAACCTATTAGAAACTTTCGATATTATTCCAACTAAAATTGAAAATGGTTATCCAGTTGATATATTGTTCCTAGATTTTGCAGAGGCGTTCGATAAGGTGCTATGGAATAAAAGACAATGTTTTAATTTGGATTGATTCTTTTTTAAAAAACAGAAAACAAAGAGTGGTAATGGGTGAAGTTGTATCAGATTGGTGCGAGGTTTATAGTGGTGTGCCACAGGGCTTTGTATTGGATTCTCTTCTTTTTCTGTTATATATCAATGATCTTCCCAATGTATCTCTTCAATTGCAAAATTATACGCTGATGATACTAAAATCATATCTGTTATAAAAGAACATAATGATCTAATTAATATGCAAAATGACATTGATTTGTTTACTGAATGGTCAAATGTATGGTTAATGGACTTTAACATAAGTAAATGCAGTATTATGCACATTGGAAGAAAAAATATTATAACTGTACTATGAAGCACGAAAATCAAAGTTTTTTCTAAAAACAACAACAAAAGAACTAGACTTAGGTGTAGTAGTTTGATCCAATATGAAATGGAATCATCAGGTTCAAGTAGCTACAAGTAAAGTACAAAGAACCTTATGTTTAATAAGAAAAACTTTTACTCATCTTAACACTGAAATGGTAAGGCAATTATACACAGCGCTGGTTAGATCACACCTGGAATTTGCAGCTTCAGTGTGGAATCCAAGTAATAAAAACAATATCAATGACCAAGATCTTTAAATGTTTTAATTTTTTTTGCTTAAGGTTTTTATAATATTTAAAGAAACTTTCCTTTTTTATATATCATTTTCAAAATCTTTTTACAACCCGTAATAATGTATTTAAAGAACACTATTTTGAAGTCTTTAGATCAATTCCGCTCATCGGCATTTACATGAATTTAGCTAAAATCTTTTAAAAAAGTTCTTTAATTTATAAATTAAAGACTTTTTTTAACGTCTTTTATACGTCAGAACCGATTAGAACTAGGATCAGTAGTAATTACTACTGATCCTAGTTCTAATCGGTTCTGACGTATATTAACTATATATAGTTGTCAAGACACAATATTTCTATCAATTTTCACAAAAAATACTGGAATTCCGACCAAGAAAGAGCTTATAATTATAGAAAATTGCAAATAAACGATCAGAACAGATCATATTGTTAAACTATAATGTTTATTTCACCTAAAAAACGTATTAATATAAAATCTTATTTAAATTTGAACGAGCGATTGTGATTTTAAGATGATTTTTTTAAAAAAAAAAGATTCCACGGTCTGGATTTTTTTGCTACAAACATTTATACTTTATGATACCGCAAAATTTAACATTTTTTTTGTAAACACCAGCTCTAACCTGACATCCAAATTTAATTGTCCTAAATACTCATTTGTAACGTTAATAACTGATATTAACAACAAACTTGCATTTAAAGAACTTTAAAACAAAGAGCTCAAAACTGCAATAAACAGTCTTAAAATAAAAATGTCTCCAGGTATAGATGATGTTTGTAGTAATGTTGCTGTTAATTCCTTTTTGGAGATAGTAGCAGCTTTTTGGGGTATGACATTAACAACAAAATTACTACAAAAATTAACTTAAAACTTTAAATGTAGTTAATATCAAATTAGTATCTAACAAAACACTTTATGCTAAAATACTTAGATTTGTTTCAACTTGTTTAATAAAAAAAAAATTTCAAACAATTTTTTGTCGTTTTTCACGACGTTAAGACGTCTAAAAGTGTTGTTGCATCGTTTGTTTACTGGGCATTAAACATAAAAATAAATTTATTTTTTTATGTACAAAAAAAAAATAAAATAAAAAATGAGAAAATTAAGAGCTATATTTAAGAAATTTATGTGACACCTATACCCAAGCGGGCTTTTGTTTTTAAAAGTTACGTTATAAATATATTTTAAATATCTTTTAAACGTCTTCTAAATATTCTTTGGTAAAGAACGTTTATAAGACGTTTGAAAAAACGTTTAGAAAACATTTAGAACGTAACTTTTAAAAACAAATGCCCGTAGGGAAATATAATATATTGTAGACCTCGTAATTTAACCATATGTTAAATTACGAATTAACTATTTTCACTTTTTGTTTGTCTGTTTAGTAGATTATCGAAGACAAGACTTTTTTAGTTTGCGTTTAAAAGTTAGCAACTTTCATTCTAAAAAAGTATTCACTAATTAATAAAAGTGTGTGTGTGTGTAGTTTATGTTTATTACTGTATATCATACTGCATATTACATTGTACATGAATACATTATATTTTAAACAATATGTTGTATATTTCTTATTCTCGACACAGGTTAGAAGTTGATCATTTAGGTTTAATATTCAAATAAATCTAAAGGTTTTTAAGATTTTGCTTAAAAATTTTTAGGGTACACAAAATCATATAAAATAAAATCCTTCAGCTAACACATTTTCCGAAAAAAAAAGGGATTTAAAGGGGACGGACCAATGAAATTTAAGTATTTTAGTAAGGAGATTTTTCTAGAAACTCTGCAAACTTCGAACGGGTACATACTTATACTAATGTCAAAAAATGATTTTTTTTTAGGTTAAGGGAACATGAAAATTATAACACTTTTGGGCAACGGATTCCAAATAGATAGCAAATAGACAATTGATAAACCTTTTTTGAACAATACTTTAATAAATTAAATATTTTTAATAGAATTCAATTTCTACATTTTTAAAAATGTATATTTATTTTTAGTAATTTAAAACTAATAAATAATTACATTGAAGTAAGTTAACAATCAGTTATCATTTTCATTTAATCATAATTTAAACACATCTTTAAATTTACCTTTGATCCTTTAGAAACTATTAAAATTATACGTAGAGTTCATAATGACTCATTTGCTGTCATAAAAGGAAAGAAAATTGAGTTTAAAAACATATCACAAGCTGAATAAACTTTTAGTCCATGCTTGTTGTCTCAAATAGAAGGTGGCTCATAAAGGAAATACAAATTAAAAAAAAGAAATCAATTATTGTTTAAATAAATAAATTAAAAAGTGTGTACCAGTCAAAGAAAACCTGTAAAAGTTTTTTGTAAAATATTCTCACAATGACTATGTGTTAGGGTTATGCAGTAGGAGCTGCAAAAAATGAAAAATTATTTTAGATTAACAACTAGTAAAATATTAGGTATATTTTATGATTTCTCTATTTGGGACAATGTGGTTTGGGATTTTTGAATGCTAGGAATGGTTTCTCATTATTGTATGAGTACAACATTTGATGGTATGAGTTAATTTTTTCTAGAAAAACTGCTAATAAAATCATTATTAGCATAAACTGCTAAATAAAATCATGTTTTTTATCGCGCTTAATTTTTTTTTAAAAAGAAAAAGAGAATCTAAACAAAACGTTTTTAAAATATGAGGTCTATAGCAAAGTTAAAGACATGTATTCAACATACGTCTACTCTACACCCAAATTTTTAAATAGCGAGTAAGAAATTAAATTATTAAGAAAAAGCTGTGTGTGTGTGTGTGTGTGTGTAATGTTTGTGTTAAAATTGCAATATTTGTTTGAATTATGTCGAATAAATTGCAAAACAACTTTATATGAAACTAGCACATCACGCTTTGTGACGTCAGAGCTCCAAGGTAATCGAATAATAAAATAAATCCAGAAAAATTACTAACTTTTTCAATTAAAATCTAGATTAATTTAAACTGTAAGTAAAGATGAAAATTTTAATTAAGAATTTTTTAATCATTATAAATCTTACCTTTTTATAAAACTTTTTTTCACTTTTTTAAGTCTTATGACAAATATAAAATAATTGAAGTTTTTTTAAAAATACCATGCTTTTATATCAAGAATTAATTGAAGATTTCCGCAGAACAAGTAAAAATGTTAGCAAATACATTCTTCTTGTTGATTGTCAGAGTAATTTTAAATAACAAAGCTTCAAAAACGCAAAAGAAAATTAGTGCAGAGACATTTCTGTTCGTACGCATCCGATATTTGTTTGTAAATACAGAAAAACAGTTTTTATGTGACGTAATTAAACCATTAAAAAATTGGTTTGTTTCCTCAATTTAAATTGTAATGTTCGTTTACAATGTTTTTAATAAATGAAACATTAATTAACATTCACATTTTTAACCAGAAAGTGCCAGAAATTGCATGGAAACTTCCTATTTAACAGTTTCATTTTTCACTAAAGTTAATCACGATTTGCAATCTTTTTAACTTGTCTTCATAGTAGGATTTAAAGCAATATTTTAAAATACATTTAAAACTGTTTTTTTCTTAACATCTGATGTATCACTTTTTCTTCATTCCTACATTAATTTAAAAATAGCAATAATTAAGAAGAAAAAGGTATGAAGATTTCTTAAAAAAAGTTAAAACTGTTTAAAAAATTGAAAAAACAATCTAAAAAAATTACCTAAATTTATTACAAAAGGAAATCAGAAATTATGAAAAATAACCTGGTAAGGTTAAAGGAAATAATTGGAGAAAAAAAGAAAGATCAAGGTTTTTTTCTTATTAGTGTATAAATACATTTACCAAAGTATTTATGCACTAAAAAGAAAATTAATTAAGAAAAAGATATTGCACAACTTTTTATAATTTCTTTATAAATATCGAGAAAAACTTTTTTTGAAAAGTTTTTAATCATATCTGAAAGAATAAATTTTTATAGGACCATTTTATAGTACCATTTGTTCGCGTTTTTGATTAAAAAATGGATGTAGGGATCAGAAACGTTTGAAAAATTGCATGACGTAATTTATGGACTTGAATTTTTAACTTTTGTTTTTAAAATATTATTGAAATATTTGAAATATTATTATTGAAATATCATTGTTCGCAAACGCTTTCACTTTTAAATTTTTCGAAAATTTATCTTAAAATATATTGTATTTATATTAGAAGGAAATAAAAAATAAAAAAAGAAATATAGAAATAAATTAGCAGAAGTTTAAGATTTTTAATTTTTAAAAATATTTCAAGCATTTGTTAATAATTTATTGAGATTTTAACTTTTATTAATTAATCGATTTTAAAAGTATGTAAGAGCAAAAATTTCTTGGTGAGAACATCGACGTACAAGGAACAGGTTGATGAAGAACAAAGAACCGGTCGATGAGAACATCGACGAAAATATTAACTGGAATAAACATATTTATATTGACAGCAAGATGTCAAAAAGTATTGGAATTTTTCAATCAAGAGATTTACCTAATAAAAATCATCTTAAACAGAAATATTTTAGTTTTATACAAAGTTACTTCTAAAGGCAAACTAGAAACACTCTTTAAAAAACAGAAACATGTTTTAAAAATAATAAATTTTAAAAACAAAAACGAACATGCTAAACTACTTTTCGAAAGTATGAATATTTGTATATTATATAAACATATTTTAAATTTTATGTATTATGTAAAAAAGTAAATTTCAACAATGTCCTTCAATTTTTAATAATCTCTATGAAATAAAACCTAACTTTCAATACCCGACGGGCATTTGTTTTTAGAAGTTACGTTCTAAATGTATTTTAAACGTCTTTTAAACGTCTTTTAAACGTCTTTTAAACATTAATACATTTAGATCGTAACTTTTAAAAACAAATGCCCGTTGGGTATACTTTGCGCGCATCAGGCACCTTAATTGAACTTTATGCAAAACTAAGCAGAAACAATTTAAAGTTACATATCGTGCTCTTCATATTATAATAAAATCTTAGCAAAAGATAATATTATAACACTAGTAGAAAATAAAAATTGCTTTCAAAATTAATTAAAAAGAATATTTTAGAGTATACAAATCTTATTAAGGATTTCTCTTAATTTACTTTTCGTATTTTCTTTTAAATACAACTTTGATAGCTTTTCTATTCCTATTTCCATAGTAAGTTTATTCCACACCGACCTCTATTTCTATGCCTATTGTTCTGTTTATTTATCCTCTATCAGCCTTTTTTTTATCTATACTCTATCAATCTCTATTTCTATACTTATTATTTACTTCAAATTTTATTAAAATACAGCTCTTATAACCGCATACTTATAGCATATTGTAACTGTCACTCCATTTATTCATTTTGAAAGAAATCTTCTTACTTTAAGAAAGAAAATTGTCTTTTTACTGCCTTACGTTCTCAGATAAACCTAATTGATTACGTAAACATTTAAAATAACTCTAACATATATTGCATGACATTTTTCCCGTATTTTTTGAAATGTAAGGGTATAATAAAATTTCAACCTTTTATGAAGACTATTTATTTACAAAGTAAAAGAGGACCAACGGAAAACGGGTCACGGAGAGTTTGGTAGTTCTATAAGTTAATACTATATGTTAGACTTTTCTTGTAGCTAAAGCATTATTAAACAGTATTAAAAACAGTTTAAAAGCTTTTTTTATACTAGTTTTGGTGAATTTCATTGGTCAACAAAAATAAACTTTTTTTCTGTTGCATTAGATATATAAACTGATATTTATCTATTTTTAAACGCTGAGCCTAAATACACTTTGTTTTTGTTGGCAAGCTCTAATTTTTTTGCGATAACCAATTTATTAATTTTTAAAATTATGTTATTACAGGTATTTTCATTCAACAGTTATGAAAAAAATAACCATGTAATTGTTTTTTTCAGATCAATTGTATAATATGATGGCTTCTTTAAATCGATATAAGTGCAAGTATAGTCCTAACTCGTTTTTTATATCTGTGGTATACACTTGTACGACAAGCACGAAACATAACTTCTATTGTAAAACAAGCATATAAATCGCATTTAGATATTAATCTTGATGACCAAGACATAAAGTGGGCTTCACATACTGTGTTCTAAATTGGTGAAGAAAGTCTTCGAGACTGGACAAAAGTAAAAAGAAAGAGTTTATCTTTTGGAGTCCCCATGGTTTGGCAAAAACCCCTAAACCACATTAATGTCTGCTACTTTTGTCTTGTTGATACTACTGGTATTGGCAAAATAAAAAATAGCTTATGCTAATATTCTTTCTACTGTTAGACCAATTCAACATTCTGACAGGGTTCCAGTTCCAATTTTTAAAGGTTCATTTTTGCCAGAGGATGAACAAGCATGTCTGCTCCAGAAACAGAAGATTTTTTTATCAGAATTAGAAGATTTTTTATCTAATACTAAACAATTCAATTTGCTTCTGTGCTTTAGTCAGATAGAAATGAATAACTTATTTCGTGTTTTATAACTTTCTAAGAATGCAGTAGAATTATTAGCGTCTTGATTAAAAGAAAAAGAACCTACTTGATAGCTTTGCAAAAATTTCTTACCTTAGAACAAGAGATAAAACCTTTACTAGCTTGATTAAATACCACGAACACAACTAGTTTATTTGTGTAGATCTAAAAATTTCCATTTTATCTCTGTATGTGGGACAGTCGAGCGAGAAACCACTGGATGCAAAAAGAATGGTCTGTTCGCAACGCTCTCAAAGTGAGCATGCAAAATATTGTGAATGAACCCATTGTAAGTTAAAAAGAAATAGTTTTACCATCACTTTATCTTAAACTTGGGTTCATGAAGCAATTTGTTAAAGCACCGAAAAATGATAGTGATTACTTTCCGTATATAGGTACAGCATTACCAGGTTTGTCATTAGAGAAAAAAAGGCAGAAGTTTTTAATGGGCCATAAATTTGCTGTCTTATAAATAATAAAGAATTTATTAAAACAATGAATAGCAAAAAGAAAACGACTTGGTTGTCATCTGTGGTTGTTGTAAAAAACTTTCTTGAAAATAAAAAAAAAGGAAACTATGCAGATTTAGTTGATAAAATGTTGAAAGCCTTTGTAATCTTGGATACAAAATGAGCATAAAATTTTATTTTATAGACAGTTATATTTACCAGTTAGAAAAATTTGGAAATACAACTGAAGAGCAAGGAGAGCAATTTCACCAAGGACGTAATTTAATGATTATTAATCTATGACGTAAATTTTAGCAAGCAGAACAATCAAGGCAGGGAATTTTGATTCATTTCAAATAATAATTTTTTTTTCTGTTGTTATTTAGGTGCCCCAAGAATACCTAACCGTCTTGTCACAGAGTATCGCGGAAGTGCATTTAACCGGAAAGTTCACGCCTCCTTTACCGTGACGCGAAAATATGTCCAAGGCTTGTTTCGAACCTGAATCTCCTGCTTATAAAGCAAGCGCTCTAACCACTGCGCCACGGCCGCAACAATTATTGAAATAACCTTTAATAAATAAATTTATTTTATTATTTTAGCGAAAGCATTAGCAGCTCAGTGATTAGGTGCATCGTTCTCTCTAAGCTGAAAGGTGAGAAAAAGCTAAAAGCTGTTGTACCTAAGGTCTGACTTCGCTAAAAGGTGGATTGTAAAAACGAGCGTAAAATTTGTCAACAAATATCTCGAGGAAATAGTACAAGTTCTCTGAAAGACTAGCGACTAGTGAAACCAAAAGCAACACAAAGCAACTGTACAATATCAACATATGATCTATAACGTTACAAGGCTTTAGAACAAGATTTTAATTCGTATTGACTGCGTTCAAAAGACTTTGCAGGATCTTAAAATGAACTTTCATGATGCAGCTATAAATTTAAAAGCTCTCCAAAATTATTTTCATGATGAAAGAGAAGTGTTAGTTAGTGTCACTGAAAGCAGGGATTTGAATCTGAAAACAATTTTGGATTTTAGAACGCTACTTACAAGCCGTTTCGGAAAAATATTAGGCTCAGAACAATTACTTAATTTTAAAGATAAGTATGGAGATGAAAACGTTATTTCCAATATGCGTATAGCATTGCAAATCGCGAGGTTATAATTATTTTGTTCTATCTCCAGAAATCAAAAAAATTAAGTTAGATTAATTTTTTTGCTTTTCATAGATAAAATATTTATTTTTTACAAAAAAATCAGTAAAAAAAAAAATTAACATACTATACCTGACATTGCATTTTGTTCTATCTCCTTAATCCTGTTTATAAAATAAAATTATAATGTGTTATCTCCATTTTATCCAATCAAAAGTTATTTACGTCAAAATGGCAGCTGCGGAAGTTTTTATTACAGAAAAACAGCAACAAAACTTTGAAGGTAAAATATGTTATTGTTCACATTATACATGTATATATATGTATATAAATATATATATATATATATATATATATATATATATATATATATATATATATATATATATATATATATATATATATAAATATATATATATATATGTATATATATATATATATATATATATATATATATATATATATATATATATATATATATATATATATATATATATATATATATATATATATATATATATATATATACTTTTTTTGTTTTTGTTTCAGAAACTGATCTGACTGTTCTTGGCTATCATAATGATACACCTGAAATAACAACAGCTCGTCGTCTGCCCCCACATGGGGGAAAAACTAGGAAACGAAAGTCAGCACCTAAAACTTGGGCACAGAATGTGAGAGAGACAATCTGGTCAGCCGTATAAAAATAGAAAGAGAGAAAATGTTCCATGCAAGTCTGTAAGCAAAAAGAAAGACTGTCTAAATTCTTGTAAATTCAGATGCGCACAAAATATTAGTGATAAAGAAAGAACACGTATATTTGCTGATTTTTGGTCTATGGACGACATGCAAAAGAGACGTTTCTACAGTCGAACCACTGAACGACTTCAGAAGAAACGTCATCGAACCATCAATGAAAATTCGCAAAAACCGTATTCATTTTATTATAGCTTTTTTGTTGGTGATTTGCAAACTCGAGTTTGTAAAGAATTTTACCTCACAACTTTAAATATAAGTAGTAGAAGAGTTTATTATCATCATGAAAAAAAAAATGATACTACTGGAAGCCCAGCCCTTTCAAAATGGGGGAAACACACCAAAAATTTTATAGATCAATCATCAAAACAAAGCGTTACAGATCATATCAATGCATTTCCACGTGTCGTCAAAGAACAGAAAATAAATATTTTGAAGCTTTTATAAATTCTAATAAGATTTATGAACTTTACTTAACCTATTGTGAAGAAAAGAATATTGCCCCTGTTAAGAAGCATTTGTATAGATTCATATTTGATCATCACTTTAGCATTGAATTTCAGAAGCCAAAAACTGATTTATGTGATACATGCTATGAATACCGCAATTTAGTAAATCCAACTGAGGAACAAACCCAAAAGTTTACCAAACACATTATTTCTAAGAATGAAACTAAAGCAGAACGAGATAAAGACCGCAAGATTATAGATAAAAATGTGGCTGTAGTATGTATTGACCTTGAAAATGTAATAAATTTACCAAAATCAAATGTGGGAGCATTTTTTTACAAACGAAAACTTTCAGCTTATAATTTAACTGGGCATTGCTCCATAAATAAAAAAGGTTATTGTATGCTTTGGCATGAAGGTGTTTCGAGTCGTGCAGGCAATGACCTTGCAAGTAGTGTAACATGCTTGCTAGAAAAGATAATTGCAGACCACTCTGATGTTAATAAATTCATACTATGGTTTGATTCCTGTGTGCCTCAAAACAGAAATAGTCACATGTCCATTGCCTTGCGTCAGTTTTTGATATGTTACCCAAAAATTAGAGTAATTGAGCAAAAGTTTTGTGAACCAGGACATTCTAGTATACAAGAGGTTGAAAATATCCACAGTCAAATTGACAGAGCACTTGCTCTTCTTGAAATATTTAGTCCTTTCGGTTTAACCAGAGCAATTTCTGCTGTTCAAAGAAGAAATTCTTTTTTTGTCTACCAAATGAAAAGATTGGATTTCAAACATTTTTCAGCTATTGCAAGCTATTTCAATTTTAAACTTGTTCCCTATAGCCAGATAAAGCATCTGGTTTACAGAGCAGAGTTTTCAGATCATGTGTATTACAGAAAGTCGTTTTCAGATGTTTGTTCAGAAGCACGAATTAGGCGTCTTCCTAACAATCCGCGCTCTTTATCATCTGTGATAACAAGACCTCTGGCAGTTGTACCAATGGCTTCTGCCTTGACATCAGTGTGCTCAAATTTCAAGTGATAAAGCCAAGAACCTTATAAGTATGCTCAAGTGTATGTCTGCTGTAGATGTTGCATTTTATAAAAGTATTTTAAAATAATTTATTTTATTGTCTAAATATTTGTATTATATGTTATGTTGTTAAATGGACTTCTTTCTGAAATGTTATATTTTTAATGGATTAACCAGATATGCTTGATTTGCCTAATTTGAGATATCATTTTACTGTGCAATGTACTTTAGATGTTATGTTATTGGAATTTATAATTTAAGTTTTATTTCATTGTAAAGATCTTAAGATAATATATTATTTATCTTCTCTGTTTTGACAAAATAACGTATTCATATAGTTTGTTCACTTGTGTAAAATAAATTTTTTTTTCAAATAAAGCAAATATGTATCTTAGAGTACTTTTATTGCCAAAATATAAATTCATCTTGCAACAGTATATTAATTTGTAATATGTTTTTTTACACAAAATGGAGATAGAACAAAATAATACTGTATTTTACAAAAAAAGTGTGTATTACATTGTTCTATCTTCAAATCAAGGTGTAGTAAATAAGACACCTGCAATTTAAATATTTTAAAACAAATTCTTTTAAACTGTGGTAGCCTATATGGAAAATTGATAAAAATCGGTTTTGTTTGCGTTTTTTATGTTATTTGGTCTGCAGGTTCATTTAAAACTTTGAATTTAATTTTCTCAATTCGGAAAAACGTGGAGATAGAACAAAATAATTATAACCTCGCGAAATATTGCTGACAGTTGCAGTTTATATTTGCCAGTAGCGAAAGATCATTCATCTTTTGAAATTGGCAATAAAATTAATTTTCTCATAGTTAAGAGCCTCGATGGGAAAAATTCAATTATGTGATCTTGACAAATTTATAATTAAATGTTAATAGCGGTCAAAAAAAAATTAGCTTGTGTGCTTTTTCACCCAATTTAAAGTAGTTTTTAAGAAAATAAAACGGAAGCATTCTATTGTCGAAGAGTGACGTAAAGGTGGTGTTTGCCATGAAAGCCATTTACTCTTGGCGCACCACTGGACAACAGTCAAGCCAAGATCTTCCGATATTTAGTAGTAATACTTTTATACAGTTTCCAAAGCCTAGGGTGCAAAATTTAAATTAAGGTGCACTGCATTTTTATTTCAAATTCTTAAAGTTAAATCTTAGTGCAGTAAAAAAAACAACATCTTTTAAACGGTTTAACCAAAATATATTAGTAACAGAATTTATCAGAATAGATAAAATGAGATGGTGACTATGTTTATAACTTGCTACGAGACAATGATTTTAGCCACAGGAGAAAGTCACGTTCTACGCTTCACCTTTAGAAACAGTTCTCTTTGAATGCTTATTATAATAATTATATAATGATAAACTATTTTATTAGAAAATACTGAAAATGAATTAAACCCAGGTTTTAAAGGTAAAGTCCTGCCCGCTGAATCGTGCGCAAACGGAGGCAAAGTAAAGGATCAATTATTTTGTAATTATAAACGTAAAAAACAAACTAAGAACATTTTTCTTAGTGTACATAAAAAGATTTAACAAAAATAACTTTTAAAAAAAAACATAGAAGCTATAAATCAATTTTATTGCTGCAATGCCTCCTTGTGTTATATAATATATTATATGTTATATAGCATAGCTTTTGCTTTTAGATTCATAGTTTCAAATATGTTTTTATTAAATTCCTTACGTGTACAGACTGTTGAAAAAAAAAAAAAAAATACATTGAGCACAAACTTAAGATTTACTACAACAGGACAAAGAAAGTTTCTTTTTATTGGGACAAAAAAGTTTTGTAATTAAAGTTTTTTATTATTTTTTATTTTTGTTAGTTTGCCTTTAATACAATATTTATAGTTTTAGTATTTATAAAATATACAAATGGTCGAGGCAAGAAAAAAACAAGTAGGATTTTTATCACCAAGCCCTTAACATTCCGTAAATAATATATATTTACATATATAATAGAAATACACCTATATATCATTAAGCATACATAAAAATATATTAAAAATTTTTAATAAATTCCTAAATTTATATTGAATAATAAATAAACAATAAAAAGTAAAAAAAAAAAATGTTTCAAATAAATTTTGAAGCCAATGTATTATTACTTTTGTCAACTACTTTATAGAGTAGAGGAAGCAAAATAAGCTGCTCATTTTTAAAGCACTGAGAATTAAAATAAGAATTAGAACAATAATAAATATCAAGCAATAAGAATTAGAACAAGTTAAATCAAGATACATTAAACTTATCAAATTCTCAAAACTTTTTTACATTAAAATATTTACCACACAAAAGTAACAACTTTTCAACTAATCTGCTTACTGTTTTTCAACTAATCTGCTTACTGCTTACTCCAGATTTTAGAAACAACAAAGAGCATACGTTTCTTGCTGACACGAAACCAGCCTTATATTGTCGACCTGCAGCATCTGCAAGTGAAACCCGGAACCTATGGTTTATTCTGATAATTCATTTTTATTCTAAGGTAACAAATTAGAAAAGCATCAACACAATGTTGTCATTAGCTAGTTTGACACAATACAATAGCCACAGGTATAAAAAAAG
This sequence comes from Hydra vulgaris, assembly GCF_022113875.1. Classification (NCBI taxonomy): domain Eukaryota; kingdom Metazoa; phylum Cnidaria; class Hydrozoa; order Anthoathecata; family Hydridae; genus Hydra; species Hydra vulgaris. The sequence continues at coordinate 30,032,734 of NC_061165.1, forward strand.
CAATCTGATGATAGTTTGTAACTTTTGGTTTCAATAAATAATTAATATTTTTTTAAAATGTAATGCATCAAAAGAAATTGTATACTATGTTTTTACAAACCCAGAAAGGGTATTTTTCATTCCTTTATCAGATTACTGTAAGAAAGACTCGTTTCGTAATCTTTTTACACAGAACACAACAACGAGCATTCTCTTGTCTTTTTTTTCTGAAATAATATTTTTATTTTCTTTGAGTTTAACCAGGCTTCTTTTTTAGTTAAATTCTTGTGAAAAAACCCGGATTCTTAATCCAAATTTACATATACTTGATTACAGCCCCATCTTGTTGGTGACAGAAGTCTTTTAAATTTTTTTTTTCCATAATGTGGTTCCAGGTAGCAGCATTTAGTCTGTTTGGGAACCCTAACCCTAACCCTGATTGCCTAAAAATAAGAATAAAAAATACTATAGTATAGACTAGCAACTAAAGGTTAATTACTGTATAAAGTTTTATATTTAAGTTTTTTTCATTTTATTATTTCTAAAATGCGTTGTGCATTTTACCTTATAACATCATCGATTGCAGCTTTTATATCTTCTTCCTCATTATAAAGTTTACGGATTAATTTGAAAAGATTTATAAACTTTCTTGCTTACGTCTAAGTATTCTATGAGAACTTGTCTCTTTTAAAAAATCTTGTGATGTATTCTAAAATACAAGCCTCAAAAAATAACATTGAAAACCGTAGAAACTCATCAAAAATTACTCATTAAACTGCATAAATATTTATAGATTAAAAGCCTCTTAAGCCGTAAACCACTTGACGTCATGGAATTTCAATGTAGCATTTTTCGTAACAGAGTTACAGTATAGTAAAATCAGGAGATGTATATAGAAAAATTTTTAGGCAGGAAAACTTGATAAAGTTTTCTTTAAGCTAAAAACTTATGTCATATTTTATGATTTAATTAAGAAAAATATTTAAAGTATTTAACTTCATCCTAAAAAGATTATTATGAAAAAGCATAACAGTGTTGTATAATAATTTAAAAATAATTAAAATATTAATCATCTGCACTGGCAGCTACTAGCATACGGGTGCGGCAAAAACTGCTTATTACATGGCTATTTTGAAATGAAATCGAGCCTTACGAATACATATGCGTAACTTACGAACACATATGTGTAAAAGTTTCTAATTTACGATAGGGACAAACAAATTCAATTTTTTAGATAAGATTTTGGTAGGAATTACTAAAGGTTATATTGCTATCAGTATTTGCCACCACTACTCCACGCTCACCCTTATAAAATTTTTGAAAAGTTGTATGTCCGTAAGATATTTGTGCATCCTAATATCAACACAAAAAAGACAAAAATACAATTAAGTTAAAAATAACAAGCTTTTATGTCATTATGGTTGAGTAATCTGTTCTGGAATTTATTGTTAAGCATTTAAAGGTATTTTGAAAATTTTTTTTTCGAAAATTGAGTGCATTTATTTTTAAAGTTTCTCAATTTTTCGCGAAGCAAATAACCGGATTTTTTTTCAGATACATTTTTGGAAGCAATTTATTATTGCTGGATACTGCATATTTTTTGTGAACAACTGATGTTTTATTTACTTTATAATTTGTTTTGAAGAATAAATATGTTTTATAAAACATATTAAATACCATATTAAACGGGAGCCAGTTTTGCACACGGTCCCTATAATAATTTTTAATATAAATTTATATTAAAAATTATTATAGGGGCCGTGTGCAAAACTGGCTCCCGTGCGACCGTACTAACTAGTTCTCATTTTAATTTCCTTAAAAAAATATAGTAAAGTTAATTTTTCTGAACATAAAGAAAATATAATTCATAACTAAAATAAAAAATCAGGAATGTTTCAAATAAAAAATTTTGAAACTTCAAGATGTCTTTAAATTACTGTTATGGGATTTTAAATTGAAATAAAAACAAGGAAGTTATTAAAGTTAGCGGGAAAAAAAATTTATTCGGCATTTTATAAATTAGAAATCGTGTTTTGTTGTGGTATTTCCAACAATGACTCTCCAAGTAGTAGTCTTAAAACAATAATAATTTCAGTTTTTAAGCTTGTCATTTCTCAAAAATGCTGCTACGATTTCAACAATCAAACTTTTTAGCTTATGCTACTACAACTATTGCTGCAAATCTTATGAATTCTGTTTTTCAATTTTATTACGTAAATTTATTCTTAAATCAATACAAGTAGGTGTTTAAAGTTTTTTTTTTAAATCGTTACAAAGGTTCTACTAAAACTTAACAGCAAAATACAAAAATAATTTTTTTTTCAAATAATGAATAATAAAAAAAAAGGTTATTTTTCATCCATTTATTTAACCAAATTTTAAAAATTACAAATTTAATTATAATTTTACAAATCAGGTTCGGTGTCACTCATATAGTTAAAAACTATTTAAAGGAGTGACATCTAAACAAAATAAACAAAAAATAAAATCAACAACAACAATATTATGAAATGATACAAAACATGAGTTAAAATAATTAAACACACACAAAAAAAAAGAAAATATAAAATACACCTGATAATCTTAATAATACAGTTAAAATAATATGCGATACTAATATATAAAAAAGCACAATATATAATAACAATGATAGTTAATTTTTTCTACATGTTTACTTTAAACTATTTCAAAAATTAAATAAGTTTACATAATATAGCAGAATAATGTCAATAATGTAATGGAAAAATATTAATTATTAATAAGGCATTTATTAAATGGTTTTGTAGTAACTAATACATGTTACCTTATTTTATATTAGTTAATAATGTTAACATAGTTTATTTTATGTTTTTTTTACAGCAAAATATTATATATTTTGCTGTAAAAATTCATTGTAACCTACTAAAACTAAATGTTCGAATTGGTAAACTAAAGAAAACAAAATGGTTCAAGAAAACAAAATATTTACCATAAATTTATTGCCATATATTTATTAAACAGTAATTATTTATTGCTTTAAATCTACATTAATGACAACCTTGGATCATCTTTTCTTTTTGTCTCTTTTTACTATTCCAATTTTTTTTCGTTTTTTGCAACTCAATTAGCCTGTATACTAATTTACAGATTCTCATTTAAACATTTTGTCTAATATTTTTATTACATGACATTTTATGCATGGGATTTGTTTAACAACAGAATGGTGTAAACATATACTTATAAATTTTTTTAAAAACAGAATAGTGTAAAAATATAATCATACAAGGACAAAGTTGAGATTTATAGAGATAAAGAAGGGAATCCAGATTAAGAAAGTAGCGATCATAAGATGCAACTTTAGCGGATGCTAATTTTGCAACAGCTTTGATATATGGTTTCCCAGAAAGATCTGAAGTAAAAGTTAATCCTAGAAGATGAAGATTGTAATGTACTCCATGACTCATCTAGTATATTACTGTTCATAAATATGGGAAGATTTAGATTTATTGTTCATAAATATGGGAATTTTTGTCTGAGTTAAAGTTCACCAGCCGTTGAGAGCCCCATGCTGTATATGAAGTGAGATCCTTTTCAAATTTCCAAAATTTCCCCTTGCTCAAATTCCCCCTCCAAGCAATCAGAGAGTGTTGGCTTCTTATCAATACAAGAATAAATGGTAGTATCAATAATAATAATAGTATATATCAATAATAATAATAGTATAATATCAATGATAATAATAATAATAGCCAATAATGCCACCTTTAAAAGTATATAGCCAAGGATCGAACCTTGAGGAACCCCTGGAGTTACAGGAAATTAAGAAAAGTTTGTTCCATCTAAGACAACTTTTATACTAGGATTGGTAAGAAAATTTTCAATAATCTTAAAGATTTTACCTGATACACTGGAGAAGACCAGCTTGCCAAACTTTATTAAAAGTTTTAGAAATGAGAGCAATAGTCTTAACCTCTCCACATCTATGTAATAAGTAGAATGAGAAGATTGAAATCCATATTGATAATCAGAAAGTAAGTTATTAGGTTCAAGATTAGAGATTAAGTATTTGTAAAAGAGTCAAAAACTTGGCATATTATAGGAAGAAAAATTCAAGATTTAGTGAGAAGGCTCCAGAAATCTCTGAAGCCTTCTCACTAAATCTTGAATTTTTAGATAAAATGCAAGATTTAGTGACCTAAAAATAGCGGGCTTTGACATTCGATAAAATCTTTTTATAATGGTTTCTGACAATAAAAAACAGACATCTGTTTTTTGGAGAATTGTTTTGGTGGTAGATATGGAAGTAATGGTTACGATTAGAAATTGCAGCAGCATAATGAGAGCAAAATCATGGAGACTTGATTTGAGCTTGTCCAGAGATGATAAAAAAATTTCATGCCAGCCTGAATTCAAGAAGTTACATAAGAATCACATTTTTAAGCAGGACGACGAAAGATTTCTACCCAAGGGCCATCACAAAGAAATACATAAAAAGAGTTCCAGTCAACTTTATGGTAGTTGTATGATAAGGGAATTCTAATGAAGAAGAAGAATGAGATATTCGTTTTAGAGAGACCAGAAACAAGACACATGTCAAGTAGAAAAGATAAATGATTCAGATTGTCTGGAAAGTAGACTATTTGTGTTAGAGATTTTATCAGAAATAACATTAAAAAGAGTGCAGTCTTGAAATGAAGGACAGCGATATAAAACAAAGTTTTTCAGACAAATGTGTGAGTTCTTACAAATGCCCAGGCCAAGTATGTGTTTATTGGAATTTTAAAGAATTAAAGGAAGATAACCATTAACACTAAGATTACAAGATCAGAAAGTTGAACTCAAATAAGTCTCACAAAGAGTTAGTAGGTCTGGTGAACTTTGAAAGAAATAACAGAAAAAAGTTACTTTAACCATGAGAATGATAAAATTAGAGAATTTGGTGGTAATGGGTTTTTGTGTTTTATTGTTTTTGATTCTTTAGTCTTTTTTTAAATTTGTTAAAGAACTTGACTAAAAGCACAGTTAGTATTCAGTATATTATCTAATAGTCCAAGCAATCACCTCATTACTATTAATAAACCCTAACTACTATTAATAAACTCGTAATAAAAAACTCTAAATTGTCTCTACCATGTACACCAAAAGTACAAATAGAGATACCATCCATGTGCATCATGGCAATGTTAGTAATCTGATACTTTACAGCTGTTGATAGAATCAGAGACATCACAAAGTTTTGGGAACCTGATGACCAGCTGGGCTCAGAACCATAAAACTAAGTTTTAGAGCTATACCCTTATTAGGAGATAATAGAATGAATTGTCCAGTCATAAAAATAGAGACACAGTAGTAAGCAACTGGGGTTGATATTTGACTAGGGCTGGGGCTGGGTTTGATAAAATATAGCCAGGGCTGGGTTTGTGACTGGGGCTACATAAACATTTATACATCCTAAAGTATATATTTTTATTTCAAAATTCATGTTATATTTTGTATATATATGCATATATAAACGTCATTATGATCAACATGATCATCATAATCATCATTATCATCATCATAATCATGATCATCATGATTATCATCATCATCATCATGATCATGATCATCATGATTATCATCATCATCATCATGATCATGATCATCATGATCATGATCATCATGATCATGATCATGATCATGATCATCATCATCATCATCATTATCATCATCATCATCATCATCATCATCATCATCATCATGATCATGATGATGATCATCATCATCATCATGATCATCATCATCATCATCATCATCATCATCATCATCATCATCATCATCATCATCATCATCATCATCATTTAGCCTTTCTCTTTTATGTTGTTTCTTTAATATAAATCTAGAGCATTTTCTTTTCTTAACTAAAGCTCATTCATACAATCTGTAAGGCTCTTCCAGTTTTCTTACTTTTACCACTACCATTTTCTCCTGAAGCTGTTACAACTCTACATGCAGATACTTAATTCACTTTAATCTTTTTCAACAAAGGTTGTTCAATACAACATTTTTTTATAATCTGTCTAAGGGTATACCTTCTTTTCTAGTTTTACTATTCATCTATTTTTTTACACCACACTTCCATCTAATCATCTTCTCTTTCGGCAAATACTGTATCATATAAATACTGAAGTTTATATAAATATGAAAGGATATTATATACAAGCATCTAAATAAATAGCAAATATTTATGTTTATACTCATAATATATATGCATAAAGCGCATCTCTAAAGCTTTTATTCCTTCTGTAATAAAAGTTTGAAAACTTTTATTCCTTCTCATTAAATTTATGTCAAGCCTCATTCTACTCCACATTTTTCACCATTATGAGCAGTTGCTTTATTAAACATTAATCGTCTTTTTAACCTTTTTTACAAGAATACCTCTCTTAAAAACAAATGCCTTTTCTATTATTCCAAGAAACCAATGCAAAAATGTCCTGTCAGATTTAAGCTCTGTAATTCTTTAGGGCGGGTATGCAAAAAGTCTCATTTTTAGCCAGGGACAAGGCTGAGGCCCCAGTCATTTCCTAGACACAAGCAAAACCCATTCAATGAGTCAAGAAGATCCAGCATTCAACTTTCTAAACTGGAAACATTATTTTAAAAATACCAGTCTATTAGATAAAGAAGTGTGAAGCTGGTCAACAGATAGAATCTATTTACCCTTTATGTCTTTGCCTAGAAGGTGGTTGCGGAACGATATTATTTAAGTTTTTGAGAAAAATTCCCTAAGAACCAATACATTATGAGATGATGCATTATTGTGATGAAGGAACTAAGAGTTGTTTGCCCATAATTCTGTCTGTTTCAGACGAATAGCTTCACAAAACTGATGCATAATGCTCAAATAATGTTCTTTGTTGACAGTTTGGCCCAGCCGAAGGAATTCATAGTGTACCACACCACGATAATCAAAGAAAACTGTCAACATGACCTTGATTTTCAATTGATTTTGCTGTGGTCTTTTCGATCTTGCATTTTAAGTGGTCCTGATAGTCAGACAACAAAGTTTCAGACACATCAATGCAACAGTTTTTATCAAAAAAATTGAGCGGGTTTGGTGCCAATTGAGACACAAAACATTCTTCAAAATGGTTTGGGCTGAGCCAAATGATATTCCAACTCTATCAGCGAGATCTCTAATTGTCAATTAACAATTTTTAAGCACCAAATCTTTGATTTTTTGGACATGTCCTCCGTTGGTAGGCATTGATGGTCGTCCAGAGCACTGTTTGTCTTAACACGTTCTAGGCCCTCTTTGAACTCATTGTATAACTTATAAACATTTTTTTGTGCCATAGTTTGATCACCAAAGGCCTTCCGCAACATGTTCAACGTGTCCGCACAAGAGTCTTTTTTCCGCAAACAAAATTTGATGCAAGTTCTTTGCTCAACAAAATCACCTATTGTAGAAATCAAAAAATTTACTTTAGGTTGTTTACAAAAATATGTGTAACTTGGAGATAATTAAACCTTTTGACAAACAGATGCTTGGTAATTGTTATAGACAGTCCTACCAACCTAGAAAAAAAAATTTATCTGTCTTCATAATGCCCGGGAGTTTTAAATGACAATTTCACTTTCCTTTTTGATTACAGTAGTATATATATATATGTATGTATATGTATATATAAGCATGATAAACAAAAATTTAGGACTTCTTTTTAACATTAATGAACAATGCAATGAAAACATCTAATTATTAGCAAAAGCCATTAATGATGTTTTTTTTTAGTTATCAACCTCTCAATAACAACGCACACAGGTATTAATAACAAGATTTGATGTCAACATGAAAAGAATAAACAACTTTATTAATTTTTATTTTAGTGAAAGAAACAGGATATAAAAAAAACTTAATATATTTAGATTTCTTTAAATTTAATAAATTACAATTTATTGAAAATGTATGACATTAAACATATTTTTTCTTTCTTTTTTACATTTTTATATGTATTTAAAAAACTATATGTTTTCTGATTTTAATTTCTTTCAGGTTTTTGTAAAAGTTTTAAGGTTTGTAAAAAAACAATTTGGATGGTCTATGATTATTGAAGTATATTTTCATTTTAGGATTTCAATTTATTGGTTTAATGCTGCCCAGACATTTTATTTGGTTTGGAATTCAATTAACGACCCTCTATTTGGTTATTTACAGGTTGTTTAAAATATTGAATAAATTTTTATAAAATGTATAAATTATGATATATAGTTATAAACTTATATAATTTATAGTACTGAATTTTTTAAAAATAGAATTTTTTAAAAGCTTTTAAAATTTTGATTTTGGAATCAACAAATATTTACAAAATTTATATATTTTATGATATAATAATAATAAAGTATTTACAAGGTTTTTATTTTTAAATAACAAGTCTAATTGAATTTTTCTATTATTATTTCTTTTTGTTTTATTATTTTTAAGTATTTATTTGATAAGAATAAATAACTTATCAAAATTGTGAGTTCTATGATTTCTACAAATTAGAATCTATAATATTAACCCAAAACAATAATAATTATATAAAAAATCACCACAAAATAAAAAAGTTTGAAAACTGTATTCAAGGGCAAAAATTCTTTATTTTATTATTTTAATTTTTTTATTATCTTTTATCTATATTATCAATAGTTGATTGAGTGTAATCTTAGAGCGGGGTCATTTTAGAAATAATTTTCCAAAGAAATAAGACTGCATTGGTATTCTAAGCCACTGCCTGCAATGTTTTTTTTTAAAATCATAAAGAGTCACCCTGGCATTTGTGTATTGCAATATTAGTAACACAAAACAATCACTTTTTTTTTTTTTTAAGTTACATTCTCTTCGGGAAATTGGATTGAATAATTGCATTTTTTTTCATTTTCAACTATTTTGATATGTTTTGCAGCTTATTTTATAGATGTCTAAAGAGCCAGTTTTCTATTTCTGGGGGCCCCGATGCAACACATTTTAATGGCATACATATATAAAAAGTTCTTGAGTTTTTACTGTAAGTTGAAAAAAAAAAGATTTCAAAAAGACATCAAAAACAGAAAAATCAAAAAGACATCAAAAACTAAGATTTACCAAAGATATAATAAGTATAATATACATGTATTTTAGTCATTATAAATAATTGTTAAGTTATTTACATTAAAAAAAAAGTTTTATTGAGAAGTTCATGATCGTTTGGAGGTCCCCAAATTGTGGAGCCTTGGTGCACTAAACATTGATTATTGCCTACAATTAATATTTTATTCAGCAGTCAAAAACTTAAAAACATAAAATATAACTAAAATATTAGACATTCATTTTATAAAATAGTCACACTTTCTTATGTTTCTTTTATTCTCTTTTTGACTTAGGTTTTTTTTACTCTGCTGTAAATGCAAGATGATGTTCTTTATTGGTTGAAGCAACAATAATAGGATCTTTATCAATGTTTTGCTTGATAGAATGTACAACGTTGACTTGTCAATTTTTCCATATATTCCAATAACCTTTAATTCTTTAACATCAGCGTTGTATTTAGAACTTATGATGCTGCTGATTTTTCTTTTTCACCCAAAATTTTTTTTTCTGTTATTATTTGAGATTTATCACATTTTTTTACAACTCCATAGTCTATTAATACAGCTGTTGCTATTGCAGCAGCCTTTGCCAAGTTTGTTAAATGAGTATAATTTTTTTCAACTGGCACGTCTATAGAAAACTCTGGATCAGATTCAAGTTTATTATTGTTATCAAATAACTCAGCGTCCAGATTGGAATCATTGAATTTCCACAGCAGGCGATATAATACATCTTTTTATCTGTTCACTAGTTTCTCTCTCTTTCTTTCTTTTTTCTCTGGCAGCTGTTGTTTGTTTATCCAATGGTGGTACCTGAATTTTATACATTTTTTAACAAGGTGTTTTAGTAGCTTGATAATAAACTTTTTAAAAATAGTATCAAATATATCTTAAAATTTCTTAAAGACTTGAGAAAATCACAGGTTCAAACCAATTATTAGGCTTTTTTTATACTAATAATAAATCAAAATAAAATTAATTTTGAAAGAAAAGTTTTACTCCAACATGTGTTTTATTGTTACTATCAGATTTAAAGCCATCCAACTTACTACAGATTAATTGAATTAATTATATCTAATATTTTAAAATTAAAATTGTTTACTTTTTTTCTGCTTTTACATAAACAAGCAAAATGCGTTGTTTTGCAATCCAAAGGATTCTTACAATTCACAGATCTATACATAAAAATATTTTAAAACTTTTAAAAATATTTTGAATCTTGTAAAATAATTTTAATACTACTTTTATAAAAAGCAGAAAAACGGAAAACAAAAACATAATATTAAAAATATAAAGTGATGTAAAATTATCCAAAAATTATTTTTTTAACTTAAATATCATATCAAGTTATATGCAATTACTTGTATTCAGTTAAGCACAAATATATAGCTAAAAATAAATATTGAATATAAAAATAATTTGAAAATTTTTAAAATTTGTAGCGCCCTTTGTCCTTTAAAACAAATTACTTTAACTTAAATCCCTAAACAGCCATCCATTTTTTTAAATTTATATTTTTGGAATTTATTTATTTATAGTATAAGAACATTTTACAGGGTGACTCTTATTAAATCTTAATACTGGCAGTGACTTATTGGTATTCGGGCATTGTCTGGACAATGCCCGAATACCAATATATCAAGACAGCTGATTTTGAAGTTAGTTGACTCAAACATATATCAACAAGATGAGTTATTGAATGTTGTTGAAAAAAGGAAAGACAGGCCTTATTAAGCATTAAGAGTTTTAAAACAAAATGAAATATTTAAAAACTGTTTTTTTTTTCAATCAAGCATGGCATTTATCAGCAAAAGAAATTGATTCAAATGAACTAAATGGTGTAAAAGGTTTTGCAACATAAGATTTGAAAAGTTTCATATTTCATGTTGCAACATGTTCAAATCAAGCTGTCTACAGAAAAGTTTCATATCTTATGTTGCAAATGTACAATCAAGCAACAATAAAAAAGTACAATCAAGTACAATAAAAAAGTTTATTATTGTTTTACTTTGATAGTTTACTATTATTTAAATGACGATGTTTGTTTCACATAAGAGTTTAATTCGTAAAATGTTTTTTGTTGTAAGCGATTGGTTAACCGAGCAAAACTTATTTTGAAGAGTTGAATAACCTTTTTTCTGCAAATGTAAACAATAAATAACATAATTCCTTTTGATGATCGACTACAGTTGTAAAGAACAAAAATCACATAGTTGAATTCAGTTTCCCATTTAGTTAAATACGGCTTTGTGATTTGAATAAAACCCAAAGCATCAGTTACACCAAGTATTAATGTTAGTTTCATAGCAACTAAAGGCAAATTGACATGTGACATTTTTCCATCACCTAATGTCTTTTTTAAAATTAGTAATTAGTTTCTTATAAAGATCTAAATGTTAAATAAAGTTTATTCTTTAAAATAATACTACATTTAAATCCATACAAAAAATTTTTTTTACTCACTGTTAGTGCACGCTAAACATTACTATTTTTACCTAAAATTTGTCATAAAAGCATATTACACATTAAACATATAAAAGATATTAGTTAAAGAAATGTTATTGACTTGAATTATACTGGTACTTTTAATAAAAAAAGTACCATCATAAAATGTAAATATAAAGTATAAAATCAAGCAATTCTCAAGATAGTGTTGCAACCATTTGTTCTAAATCAATGGCTAAGTACAAAAAAACTGGTATCACACTAGAAAATTAGATCCAAGGATCCACAACTATCACTGATGATAATATCACTAATGATAAAAGTATATTTCTAGGCATAGTGTCAAACAAATTGCTCAAATTAATTTAGCTCTTAAAATTGGCATCTTAAGACCGACATTAAATAGGAATAATTGATTATAAACTATGCTTGTAAACTGCTGTCTGAAAGTCTAGGATTAAATCATCAGATTGACTCCAGCAAATTGTACAAGGAAAATATATGAAACTATGTATTACATGCACACATTTTTTTTTTTGGGGGGGGGGGGGGGGGAGGGGAAGGGATTTCTTTGATGACTTATCATTAGATGAAAAAAGTATTTAATGATGAATTGAATTATATGGTTCTTAATAGAAAAAAATTACTTGTTTAAAGAAAACTTTAGAAAAAGTTTCATAATAGCTTCATTGTACCTTAGTTTTAGATGGAAGGAGTCTTGGTAGGGATCGAGTTGTATCACATATGATGGACCAGTACTAGGCTATTTGTATGCTTGCAGATTAAACTAACACAGATACATTAAGATGCTGAAAATCATTTAATTTTAATAAAGGCCTTGTTTAAAGATATTTCAGTGAGACAATACTTCTCTTCGCAAAGCAAAAGCAGGAACAGCCTTGTTTAAAGAAAACAAAGTCAAGTTAATCCAGTTTCCAGCTAGATTGCCATTTAAATTCAGTCAAAAATGTATGGGCTGTACCAGACCAAAAACTGACTGACTGACTGACTGACTGAAGCTGATGATGGTTTATTGTTTGAATATTGTAGAAATCTTTTTGACTCCATTAAATAAAATTTGCAAAAATGACAGACACAATCATTGTTACCTTGAAAAAATAAAGTTTAATCCAACAGTCATTTATAATATTATATGTGCTTTATATGTTTTCCATTTTTTTATATATTTATATTATTTTTTTAAGACATTTTTAATACAATTGAAAATGCTAGTAAGCTGTTTGAAAAAGCATTGCATCGATTTTTTGTACTAAATCTGCTTTTGTACATTTTTTTTTATCTTTTTTTCTATACAAAAACATTTTAAAACTCTTTTCTTTGTAAACTACAAGAACTGAGAGTTGTTATAGAAAGATTTGCTTATCATTTAAACTTTTCTATCTAGCAAATGCAATGAAAACCAAGTTAATGCTTTTTCATTACACAGTAGATTTGCTCATTAATTTAGATTGCAAAAAAATTTTATTTTAAACACAATTTGAAAAGTTAGTTTTTATATTTTGATCATTTAGACTGTTTTTGAATAAAAAAACTGTTATAATTTCCTAAAATGTCATAAGGAATCTTATCAGCTTCTTAAAAACAATGGCATAATTTTTACAAAGTAAATCTATTTCTCCATTATCCATAAATCTATTTCTCCATTTTTATATGTTAAAATCTTTTGTCCATACATTATTTCTACATATTTACAATATTATACATCTTTATTTTTCTTAATATAAATCTATTTCTCTATTTTTATTTTTAAGTTATTTTATCTTTATTTAACTATAAATTATTTGTAACATTTTACATCTTTATTTGTCTTAAATTTTTTAATTTTTGACAAAATATTAGTGTCTGGCATATTTTTCCTTTAATCTTCCTTGCAGACAATTTGAGAGATGCAAACATCAGTTGGTTTGGTTAAAACAATAAAATGAACTCTTGAACTTGTTTGGAGGAGTTTTAGAAAAGAATTATATCCTACAACTCCTCCAAATATTATCAAAAGAGACATATTAAAGAGGGTTATATTAAACAATTCTTTCATACCCTTTTTGTTTAATTTTACTAATTTTTTTTTTGTTATTAATTTTATTTGTCAATGTGTAGTAACAAAAACAAAATTATATTGTAAAAAAAATATTTTATTAATAGGATAATTCAAGTTTTGCATTTTTAAAGCATCGACGCCTAAATATTTTATATGGAGCTCCACTGTTTTCATTAAGGTAAAATAGTTTGTTATTAAATAATTGATATTTGTAATTGTAATTTGTAATAATATAGATAGTAATAATGACAGTTGTAATAGTAATAAATGTGACTTGATAGTTAATAAATTTTACTTCATAGTTAATAAATTTGACTTTTTGAAAACTCATTCGCCAATGTATTTAGCTTGCTTGTTGATGAATTTAACTTTTATTTTGACATTGACATTGACTTGGTTATCAATAAGTGTTTTTATTAAGATATATTGTCTTTTTTTTTTTTTTTTAATTAATATTTTTATATTAGGTCTATACATCTAAAGCTAAACTAAAATTCATACATCTAAAAAAAATTAATGCTAAATAGATATACATAAAACTAAATATGTACATAATATATACATCATACTAAACTAGAATACATAAATCATACTAAACTGGAATACATACATCTATTAAACTAAACATATGTATCAAAATAGACTATCAAATAAAAAATTATTGTTACAAGATTCGTTCATTCATATATAATTATAATTTTGTTTTAAATAGCGAGTTTAAAAAAAGAAAGAAAAACTACTTGAAAGAATAAAATCAAATAATTTCTCTTTAATAAAATCAAACAATTTCTCTTGAATAAAATATTCTTCTTCTGCTCGTAAACAAGTTTATTTTTTCTAATTGATGGTCTTACTATTCTCAATCTAAAAAGTTAACAAACTTGTGTTAAAAAGCAACTTAAAAAATAATTTATTCATAAATTTGTTATGTAATTAAGCTCTTGATTGAGTAAAGGCTAGAGATAGTGTCTCAATAAAAATACTCATCTTGGGCAGACGTTAAATGTATCTGGCTACTGTCTTATAGAAGGCCAAGGCAAAGACTTATAGGGTAAACATATTCTATCTGTTAACCAACTTTGTACCCCTTCTTCATCTATTAGGCTGGTGTAGATGCATTTATAAAATATTGTTTTGAGTTTAGGATGTTGAATGCTGGATCTTCTTGACTCAAAGCATGAGTTTTTCTTGTGTCTCTGTTTTTATGACTAGGCAACTTATACAATTATCTCCTAATGAGGGTACAGCTCTAAAACTCAGTCTTATAGTTTTGATGCTGGCTGGTATTCAAGTTTTCTGAACTCTGTGATAGATCTCAGAGAGGTTGATTCCATCAACAACTGTAATGTATCAGAGTACTAACAGTGCCATTTTGTGCAGGGATAGTGTCCCTGTTATACTTTTGATGTGCAATGTCAAGGCCACATTTGGAGCTTTTTGTTATGGCTTAGGGTTTATTAATAGTAATGAGGCAATTGGTTGGACTATTAAATATTTCCTCATTACCAAGTTCTCATTCACTAATATTTTTGGTTTTTAAAGTAACTTTTTTTTTTTTCTACTAATATTTTTGGTTTTTAAAGTAACTTCTTCTGTTGAGTCTTATCTCTTGCAAAGTTCATGAGACCTACTTGCTTTTTGTGAGACTAATTTGAGTTCAGCTGTCTCATCATGTGATCTTAGTGTTAATGGTTATCTTACTTTAATTTGTAAAGATATATATATATATATATATATATATCATATGCTTGTCCTGGGCATTTACATTTGTAAGAATTCACCTAATTGTCGGGAGACTACAGACTATTCTTTTGTGTGCTTTCATTTAACACCACTTCACTCTATCATTTTTCTCTTTGTTCTATGTCAGTCTTCTTTATCTCAAGACTGTACTCTTTTTGATGTTATTTCTGATCAAATTGACTAAGCCCTTTCTCTTTATCCTTCAGGCAATATTGTTGTTGTTGGTGACTTAAATGCTCGTCATATCAAATTACACTAACTCTAGTCTTAGTTACTCTAAAGGTATTAAGGCCCACAACTTTTGCTATTCTTAATCTCTAACTCAAATAGTCAACTTTCTATCTTACTTTCAAGCCAATCCTAATCATTCATAGGTGCTTCTGATAACGTTTTTTTCTCTCTAATATCTCATTCTTCTTCATCATCAGAATCCCCTATCATTGTACCTTTTACAACTTCTTGAAAGCTGACTGGGACTATTACCATGATTTCCTTCATGATGACTCTTGGGTAGAAATTTTTCATCTTTCTGCTGACAAATGTGCTTCTTATGTAACTTATTGGATTCAGGCTGGCATAAAATCTTTTATTCCCTCTTGACAATTCCAAGTCAAGCCTCACTCTTCTCTATAGCTTTTTTATTGTGTTGCTGCGATTTCCAATCGTAACCACATCTATCACCAAAACAATTTTCCAGAAAAACAGACGTCTGTTTACTATTGCTAGAAATCATTGTAAAAAGGTTTTTTTTTAACGCCAAAGCCTTCTATTCTCAGGTCACAGATTCTCATATTTCATCTCAAAAATTAGGCTCCCGAGACTCCTAAAGAATCTTTAACAGTGTCTATAGTAAGAAAAAATTTGTTATTCCACCTCTCTTGCATGTTCAGATTTTGTTACCTCACTAAAGAAAAAGCTGAATAGTTTACTATATAATAGTTGCTTTGATTCCACTGATCACATCAGTGATTAGTGGTATAAAGAGCTGTTGTCTTGAAAGTATGTGTTGAAATTATACACTGATATTAAAGCTGTTTATTAAGTGCTTATTAGGGTAATGTTTTCCAGTCTGCTGGAAAGTACTATCTGTTATCCCTATTTTCTAAAATTCTGGAGAGTGAACTAATGTCACATTAGTCTTCTTTGTATCATATGCAAGGTTTTTGAATCTTTAATTAACAAACACTTAATCACTCATCTTAAATCTAATAACTTTCTGAACATCAATATGGATTTTGATCTTCTTGTTCTACAGCTGATTTGCTAACAGTATTAACTGATAGGTTTTATCATACATTAGATAGAGGTAGAGAGGTTAAGGCTATTGCTCTTGACATTTCTAAAGCTTTTGATAAAAATTGGCATGCTAGCCTTCTCCATAAGCTCTCTTCTTACAGTGTATCAGGTAACGTTTTTAAGATTATTGTATCTTTCCTAAACAATCGTCATATAAAAGTTATTCTCAATGGATAGCACTCTTCATCACAATACAAAAATCAGATCCTCTTATTTTTATGAACGGTAATCGATGACTTATCTAATCTTTGTCTTCTAGTATTAACTCTTCAGATTTTTTTTAGAAACCATACCATATGGGAACGCCATTTTTGTAAAAAAGTTATTTGTTGACCAAAATTAATGCAGAATGAAATATTAAAGCTAAAAAAAATTTTATTTATTAAAGGTGTTCAGAAAGATATTTACTACATTTTTATTCAATATGTCCTCCCTGAGCATCAATCACAGCTTCAAGATGACTTCTGAACTTTGAAAAGGTGGTCAGGTCCTTAGGCATCTAGTTCCACTCCTTCTTGATGGCAGCCTTCAAGATATTGACACTTGTTGGGACATTGACAAGCCCTTGATTTTACATATGCCCAAATTAAAGGCTCAGAAGTTTCTTTGATCTTTCAAATCTTTTTCCTTTGACACTTGGGAAAACCAGGTGTTTCCTAATCCTGGGTCTTGACTTTGCCATGAGATCCTTTATGACCATGCTTACTTACTGAGAGCTTATTAACCATTTTCCTCATTGACCTTACAAATTGAGCTCTTTAAATCACTGCTAAGCTTCTTCTTAACACAATCAGTCATTTTGAAAACATTTAATCACAGTATAGACAGTACTTAGAAGTTTGTATAGCACCTTAGAAATGTCTAGGGTATGATGCCATTCATGGCCAGGTCAACAGTTTTACTTCTCAAAAGCCTAATGATTTTTTGATATTTTTTACTTATTATTTTAAAATAAATTAGTGTTCAATAACATTATTTGATTTTTAACAAAAATGTATTGTGTTTTAAATTTATGACCATTTATTGATGACTGTTTATTGAAATTTATGACTATTTATGCTGATGGTTGCAAAATTTTCTGGATAATTTGTGATAACAGTTGTAATAATCTACAGGATGACATAAATTTTAAATTAGTGCAATGGCTGGAGTATGCAATTTGTTATAGAAAAATGTAAAATTATGCATGTCACTAAAAGAACAAAATTTAACAAAATTATCAAAAAATTTAAACATTTCTGATTATCAATTGAGTACAAACGATCTTAGTGTCATATGAAAATTTCAGATCATTAAAATGATCTGAAATATGATTTTCATATATCTGCATGTGTTTCTAAAGCAAATAGAATTTTAGGTCTTATCTGACACACATTCTTAAATGCTGGTATAGTTAAATTGTTATACATTTCGTTACGACACCATCATTTTGAATATGAATTTTCTATTTGAAAATATTTTTTAAAAAATGATGTTAATCTTATTGAAAAAATACTACATAAAACAACAAGACAAAATGCATACTCAGAACTACTTTACGAAGAAAGATTCAACTATATATATATATATATATATATATATATATATATATATATATATATATATATATATATATATATATATATATATATATATATATAAATATATATATATATATATATGTATATATATATATATATATATATATATATATATATATATATATATATATATATATATATATATATATATATATATATATATATATATATATATACACACACAGAGGTGTACCCTTGTGGTTGTCTGGTGGCACAAGATGACTCGTTTTCTCTAAGGGCGACTGAAATTAGGCAATTTTTTACTTAAAAAAGTGTGTTTATTAATAAAACCATATTTTGATATATGAAGATTTTATTCCTTAAAAGAAAACTTTAATAAGCGTTTAAAGTAGTATACACTTTGTTTAATGATTAGTACACTATGGTGCGTTATATAATTTTATTTAACTCAATAAAGAGAAGCCAACAAACGACTTAAATTTTCGAAATGCAACTGTACTGTTTTTTTAAAAACGTTGTTCTTGAAGGACTTTTTTTTTCAATTTAAAATGAATTCTATAATTACATTTTCTTTCAATTCAAAATACTAAAACAAAACAGATATCAACTAAACAAAACAGATATCAACTACAACAAAAATGACGATCTTTAAAAGTTGTATTTATAGTTATCTCTTTACCAATATCTCTTTGTAACTAAAATAACAATATTTTTAACAGGTTATAACGTTTCACTTTTTTTTATTAATTAATTTACTTTTAATTAAAATGTTTTTGTTAGATATATTTTTGTAGTCAGACGTTTTAATTTTTTACTTTAGTTTTTTCACCCGAAAAAAAAATACAAAAAACAAACTATTATACCAGACTACTGATTATCATAGTGGACAACTCAAATGATAAATAAAAACTATTTCAGTCGCCTGCAGGGGGACCGTGAAAATCGCTCCGTGCATGTGAAACACGCCCATAAATGGCATTCCAGGTGTGACAATTAGTGCTTGGTAACTTTATTTCAAGTAAAAAATTACGCTCGTCTGAAGAACTTGCGAGGGGGAAAATTATAAATTGATTTTATAGAGACTATTTTTTGTGAAATTCTTTTGCTAAAGTCAAAATTTAATTAAACAGTAAAGTTTGCATATTGTTAAATAAAAAAGTTATATTTGTTATGAAGTATGTCTATCACAAATTAAAATTAAAAATCTCAGTGCAAGAGAGCCAAAGATTAAATTCAGCATAACCTTTTTTTTTTAATTCTTTTTGGACTTTATCTTATCATCCCTTAATTGTACCCTAGTTAAGTCAAACTAACTCATATAGTTTTTTTTGAGTTCATTTGAAATAAAACTTTGCTTAACTAGAATTTTTTCTTTAAATTGCATAAAAGTAAAATAATAATAAAATAAATAAATAATAAAATATCAAAGATATTTTATTAGTAAAATATAAATAAAAAATAATAATAAATAAATAATAAAATATTGAAGCTTACAACTCTTTAATTAAAATTCCAAACTTTGAAAGCCTAAAAATTTAATATCTAGCATAATATTTTGTTCATAATAATTTATCTAACTAAATATTTTCACTGATATCTTCAAATCGGTCAAGCTTATGGTAAAGTCAAGAAAAATTCAAAATGCCAAGTCTTTTTGAAAAGTCTGACATATAGTGAGCTTTGCTTTATTTGTTAAGTCGGACAAAATATCAATCTCCTCAGAGTCCAATTTAACAGAATTCTACTGTTTATTATTATTTGTTACTTGTATCATTTAATGAAACTTTGGTAAGTGTGCTCACAAACAACAAAATAAAAAATGTAATGTCACTAGTTTCATGCCTTCATGACCTGATGTAACAAATGTCTTTCTATGAATATATGTTAGTATATAAGATATTTATATATTATATTTGTATAAGTATATTTTAAAGTATATAATCAAGTATATAAAAAAATAATTCACTTGTAATAATTAAATCACGCATCGAGTTTAAATTAGAGAGCAGTTTTCTGCTTTCTACAAACAATAAATGGATAGTTATGAAGTCATTACTGCTAACAGATAGATTGGAATGTATACTATTTTCAAAATTTGTTCGTCCAATTAGGAATTTAAGTTATAAAATGAAAACTTGGTTAGACTTTGGAAAGTCAAAAGTTTTAAACCGCAATTTCGGAAAAATGGATATGAAAACTTAGATTAAAAAATCATACATTAAGCAATTTTAATGACAGAGTAAATTTTAATTATAACTTACTTTGGCAAGTAGTTGAATTAAAATCTATAAATATTTTTTTTTAACTTAGTTCTTGAGATAAATACTTTTTTAAAACAAAATTTCAACAATGAAAACTTGATTTGAAATAAATTGAAATTTTTGAGAACAGCTATAAAATAAATAAAGCTACATGAAATACCACTCTTGATGCCAAGCGCGCTCAATTGTGCTTGTTAATAACGTGTTTCAGTTTTATGAAATAAAATATAGCACTGGGCAATTTTATTCATCATTTGCACTGTATATATATATATATATATATATATATATATATATATATATATATATATATATATATATATATATATATATATATATATATATATATGCCAAGGCCAACATAATGTTGCCAAGGCCACATTGGAGCCCTTTGTTACGGCTTAGGGTTTATTAGTGGAAATGAGGCAATTGCTTGAGCTACAGAACAGTGTACTGAGTACTATCAATGTTTTGAGTCAAGTTCTTTAACAAATTTAAAAATGAATAAAGTAACAAAAACTATAAAACACAAAAAACCACAGTCATCACCAAGATCGCTAAACCTTTCATTCACCAATATTCGTGGTCTTCGAAGTAACTTTTCTTCTGTTGAGTCTTATCTCTTGCAAAGTTCACCAGACCTGCTTGCTCTTTGTGAGACTAATTTGAGTTCAGCTGTCTCATCTTGTGATCTTAGCGTTGATGGTTATCTTCCTTTAATTTGTAAAGACTCCAATAGTCACATGCTTGGCCTGGGCATTTACATTCGTAAGAATTCACCCATTTGTAGGGAAACTAGGTTTGAATCCACAGACTACTCTTTTATGTGCTTTCGTTTAGCACCACTTCACTCTATCACCTTTCTCTTTGTTCTATATCGCTTTCCTTCATCCCAAGACTGCACTCTTCTTGATGTTATTTCTGATTATATTGACCAAGCCCTCATTCTTTATCCATCAGCCAATATTGTTGTTGTCGGTGACTTTAATGTTCATCACACTGAATGGCTTGGCTCTAGTGTCAGTGACTCTGCAGGCATTAAGGCCCACAACTTTTGTCTTTCTCAATCCCTAACTCAAATAGTCAACTTTCCAACTCGCTTTCCAGACAACCCGAATCATTTACCTTCTCTACTCGACTTATGTCGAGTATATTCTCTACTCGACTTATATTCTCTACTCGACTTATGTATTATTTCTGATCCTAGTCAGTATGTATTATTTCTGATCCTAGTGCTCATTCTTCTTCACCATTAGAATCCTCCTATCATCGTACATCTTACAACTACCTTAAAGCTGACTGGGACTCTTTTCGTGACTTTCTTCGTGATGGCCCCTGGGTAGAAATCTTTCGTCTCCCTGTTGACAAATGTGCTTCTTACATAACTGCGTGGATTCAGGCTGGCATGGAATCCTTTATTCCCTCTCGACGATTCCAGGTCAAGCCTCACTCTTCTCCATGGTTTTCTTCACATTGTGCTGCTGCAATTGCCAATCGAAACCATTACTTCCATATCTATCAGCAAAACAATTCTCCAGAAAACAGACGTCTCTTTATTACTGCTAGGAACTATTGTAAAAAGGTTTTGTCAAACGCCAAAACCCGCTATTCTCAGATCATGAAATCTCGAATTTCATCACAAAAATTAGGCTCTCGTGACTTCTGGAGAATCTTTAATAGTATCAATAATAAGGGCAAGTCTGTAATTCCACCTCTTTTGTACGGTTCAGACTTTGTCACCTCACCTAAAGACAAAGCTGAATTGTTTGCCAAGAACTTTTCATCAATATCATCACTTGATGCCACTAGTTGCGTTTTACCTGATATACCCGTCAAATAGGTTGATCCATTGCTCGACATTCGTATCACTCCAGCTTCTGTATTTAAAGAGATTTCCCGCTTAGACTCTTCTACAGCTTGCGGCCCGGACAACATACCTGTTATAGTCTTGCAGAAGTGTTCTCCGGAGCTGTCGTCTATCCTTTCAAAACTATTCAACAAGTGCTTATCAGAGTCTTGTTTTCCAGCCTGCTGGAAAGCAGCATCTGTTATCCCTATTTTTAAAAATTCTGGAGAGCGATCTGACTCATCTAACTACCGTCCCATTAGTCTTCTTCCTATCATAAGCAAGGTTTTTGAATCTTTAATTAACAAACACTTAATATCTCATCTCGAATCTCATAACCTACTTTCTGATCATCAGTATGGATTTCGATCTTCTCGTTCTACGGCTGATTTGCTATCAGTAATAACTGATAGGTTTTATCGCGCATTAGATAAAGGTGGAGAGGTTAAGGCCATTGCTCTTGACATTTCTAAAGCGTTTGATAAAGTTTGGCATGCTGGTCTCCTCCATAAGCTTTCTTCTTATGGTGTATCTGGAAACATCTTTAAAATTATTGAATCCTTCCTTTCCAATTGTAGTATAAAAGTTGTCCTTGATGGACAGCACTCTTCTTCTTACTCTGTAACCTCAGGGGTTCCCCAAGGTTCAATCCTTGGCTCTATACTCTTTTTAATTTACATTAACGATCTTCCAGATATTCTCACATCTAAGGTGGCATTGTTCGCTGATGATACTACCATTTATTCTTGTCACGATAAGAAGCCAACTCCCTCTGATTGCTTGCAGGGGGCATCTAAGCTTGAAAAGGATCTCACTTCTGCTACAGCATGGGGCTCGCAGTGGCTGGTGAACTTTAATTCAGATAAAACGCAATTTTTTTCGGCCAATCGTTATCGCAATAATTTAGACCTTCCTATATTTATGAACGGTAATGTACTCGATGAGTCTCCTACCCTTCATCTTTTAGGATTAACTCTTACTTCTGATCTTTCTTGGAAACCTTATATCAAATCTGTTGCAAAATTAGCATCTGGTAAAGTTGCTTCTCTTTATTGAGCTCGTCACTTTCTTACTCTGGATTCTATTCTCTATCTCTATAAATCTCAAATCCGGCCTTGTATGGAATACTGTTGCCATATCTGGGGCAGATCTTCTAATGATGCCCTTTCTCTTTTAGACAAGGTGCAAAAACGCATTGTAAACATAGTTGGACCTGCTCTTGCAGCCAACCTTCAACCTCTGTCACATCGTCGTAATGTTGCTTCTCTTTCTCTTTTCTACAAATACTATAATGGGCACTGCTCTAAAGAGCTAGCGTCTCTTGTGCCATCTACTAAAATTCATTCTCGTGTTACTCGTCATTCAATTAAGTCTCATCCTTTTTCTGTTACTGTTCCTAAGTGCTCCAAAAACTCTTATTCGTCTAGTTTTTTTCCTCGAACATCAGTTCTTTGGAACTCGCTTCCTTCATCTTGCTTTCCTGATTCATATAATTTGCAATATTTTAAGTCGTCTGTCAATCGTTATCTTGGTCTACAATCTTCATCTTTTCTCTTCCAGTAACTTCCAACACTAATAAGTGGTTGCTTGCAACCTTGTTGGAAGCGAAGATAATTAAAAAAAAAAAAAAAAAAAAAAAAAATATATATATATATATATATATATATATATATATATATATATATATATACAGTGCAAATGATGAATAAAATAAGTTTTAAACCACAAATTTAAAAAAATGGATATGAAAACTTAAATTAAAAAATCATACATTAAGCATTTTTAATGACAGAGTAATTTTAGTAATAACTTACTTTTTTTTTACCAGGGGCCTGGGGAGAAGTCACATATTTTAGACAAGTGCCCAGTAGCTTTGTGGTATAGATATCTAAGATATGTAACATACACACTCAAATTTCTAGTATGATGATACTGGTTTTAAATGAGGATGACTTCCAAAAAGTTTAGGTAAATGGAGCTAACTCAACTCTATCTTGACCCCTTCCCTAGAAGACATCTTTTAAGTTCTATCATGAATTAGAACAAAATTTATCAACAGATTTCAAATTTATCAAAAAATCTCCTTTCGTTTAGGATTTATGACTATAATAAGTTTATAATTCTGCTTATTTACTCCCTAAAATAACTTTGAATGGTCGTAACTTTTAAACAAGAAATTTTTTGTTGATAAAATTTTATCTCTGTCGTTGAATTTCAATCTAGTTTAAACTAGCACAAAAAAAATTAGGTTTATTTTAATAAATTTAATAAATTATAAATATAATTACTTTATTGCCATAAAATTTTTTCTGGTCTATGTGGTTAGATAATTATTTATGTTTTGCATGACATATATCATCATATCATATATCAAAAAAGTATGTTATACAACTGTTCATAGGAGTTTAATATTCTATTTTTTACAGCTACCTGCAAATTGAAAGCTACCTTAAAAGTGTTTGTAGATGTAAACAACAACAGGCCTTGTTTTAAAGCGTTACGCCTAGAGCGATTTACGTACGCCTTAAGCGCTTTTTACGTACGCGTAGAGCTGTTTTGGTTAAGCTACTTTTTATCATTTTTTAACTTTTAAATTAGCGGTAACATAAAAGAAGTAATTAATTTTCAAAAAAACCACATTAACTTTTAAATAACGATATGTAAAGGTATTTATTAAAAAAAAGAATTTACTTTAAAATTAATTGTTGTAACTTTTCATCGCGGTATATCTTTCCTTTTTATAGCAATTAATTTGACGCTAGACTTTTATATTTAGCAACATGAAAAATTGTTTGTCAATCCTTAACTACAAATTTTTTGGAATGTTTTTAATAAAAAGTAGTAAAGTTTTTAGTAAAAAACTTTTAAAAAATCTATATTCCATATTTATGAATACAGAATATAAAAGTTTTTTGTAATATAGATTTTTTATGAATTTTTTACTGAATTTATAATAAAAAACATTTGCAAAAAAATTTGTAATTAAGAATTGACATTTTTTTTAATAAAATCTCAAAAAATGTCTTAATATTTTTGTTATCATGATAACAAAAATATCAAGACATTTTTTCGAGATGTTAAAAAAAATGTCTTTACTTTTCTTATTAGTTTAATAGTTTATAGCTTTTCTTATTAGTTTATTAGTATATAGTTTAAGTTATGCGGGGGAGGGGGTCGGCACAGAAAAATAAATTACCTGTTACTCGCAATATTTGAATGAAGACAATTTGTTAAAATTCTTCTGCGTGCGATTCAATAAGTTTTTTTTGTCATAAATCAAGTTATAATATAAGGTAAAGAAATCATGAGTAGACTACAACATCCGCTGATGACACTAATATTACGTTGAATATATTTATATAACGGAGGTTTTATTATGCACGCGCACATTACAGGTTCCGTTAAATAAATACTAAGGCACGTTTTAGTTTAATGACAGTCTCCATTTTTTACTAATGAATATGTATTTTTCTTTATAAAACAAAACAAACTAGTATATAAAAACCTTGTATATTTCTATTATCTCTAAATTATTTAAAGTTCGAATATGGATTGTATTTTGAAGGACAAAAGATTTACTTTAAAAACTTTTAAATCTTGGGACTTTGCCGATGCGATGATCACAGAAAAAGAGAAGACTTACGTTATTAAAATCAAATGTAAGTTATGTGATCTTCATCAAAATAAAATTATATCCAAAAACAATAGTGCCGTAAGGGCAACTGCCCAACGGTTTATAAATAATACAAGTCATGTTAAAATATTTTAACATGTTACTATATTTTAATTAAGTTGATATATAATTAAAAATAAAAATATAGTTCAATAAATAAATTAAATTTATTCTTAACAAAGATTACCTCATATTTATTCTTTTTTTTATTTTATTAAGTTAAATTGCTTACAAACGAAAAAAAAAAAGAGTTTTGTAATTATACGTAGAATGAAAATACTTTTGAGTTTGTTAATAAGTTAAGGAACTTAATTTTTAATAAACAAATTTTTACGAACGTTTATTATTAACAGATACGATTCAAATTATTAAATATACTTAAATTATTTCAGTTGAGTATTTTTATAAGTTTGCACGATTAAAGTTTGGCGTACAAGTATTTGTTTTTTTGTTTTAAGAATAATTAATAAAAGAGTTTGCATAATTAAGACTTTCATATTTAATTTAATTTTTTTTTTAATTTCCTAAAATTAAAAAAAAAAAAAAGATTTAATTGTTGAAAACGATTTTTCTCTATAGCTCTGTCTCTTTGTGATTTGTTTAAAAAGTTAAATATTTTTACAATAACATAAAAAGTTAATGAATTAAATTCCTAGCGAACGCGTTCTAAACTACGTATCAAAAATACGCTTCAAAGCAGACAAAACTTTTTTATATTTTTATAAAACGCAAGTTGAAACGCTTTTAAAAATTTAAAAAATATTTAAAAACTTAAATTTTTCTTTGCTAGTCAAAACAAAATCGTTGTTTAAATAATTAACATGGGTTTGTGTTTATCAATGTTAATATTTTTTGTTTACTCTAGAAATTTTTTTAAAAATAAAAAAAATCATTATTATTTTTTATTCAATAACGATTAAAAACAATTATTCAAAAACAAATTTCAGAAATAATTAATATATATATATATATATTTTTTTTTTAGTAAATAATATTGAACTAAAATTAATAATAAAATAACAATTGAAAACATTACAAAATTTTCATAATAAATTTATATTTAAAACGTTTATAGTTTATATTTGAGTTAATTGTTAAATTGAATTAGTTTGCGGTTATTTATTTATTGCGGTAGTTAAAACACTTAACGCCTATAAAAAAAAATAAAGATAATTTTATGACGTCAAAATCGCGTTAAGCTAATGCATTAAGCACTTTTTTATTTAAAACAAGGCCTGCAACAACTGTGTTTTTTAGCACGTCAATATAGTTTGAACAGTGCTCTTTAACTTTTCTCATTCACCAAAACTGATTGAATCCTGGTTAATGGATTCGTGAGTTCGTTGGTCCATTTAAGCCTAAAGAATATAAAATGTACAAAATAAAATCTAGTCTATTTAATAAATGTTATTGTTATGCTAGTTTTAACTTGCATAAACTGTTGTAATAATAAGAATTTAGTTGCTATTATTATAATTAATTAAAATTATTATTTCTTATCGATGTTAAAATATATTTATATTACTCCAATATATTATAAGACTCCAACTTTCATGTCAATGAATTCGATAATATGTTGCTCAACTATGTGTACCTTTTAAGGAATTGTAGCCCCTAAATTTCTATAGCTGGTAGAGAACTGTATCTTTGACATAAGTAGAGCCTAATGATTTTCCAAAACAGCCATGGACTATTTTTTCAAAATCTCTAAGTACCTCAATGTATTTGGAACTGGATTTCCATAACTGGACTCCTGAAAAAACAACTCAAAGCTGTCTATATTTTCAAGCAACTTATTGCAATCATTGCCTTCCAAATGATGTTGCTCTTGGTAGGATATTCTGCAAAAGACAGATATTGGTTAACAAACTTTCCTTGTTTTTAAACAAATTTTTTTCAATCTTTTTTAAAATTTTGTCTACAACACCTAACAGTATATGTAGACCGGTAATGTTTACGAGCTTTATTATTTTTTGATTTTTGTCCCCTGTTAATAAAGGGGGTTGATTAAGATTTGTGTACATTTTTGCATTTTTAATTTTGCACCATCAGATATCCATTGGTTGTATAGTCTGCACAAAGATTCTACAGAACAATGGTCAGCTTTTTGAAGTTGTTAGTAGATGATGTCATGTAAACTGACAAGGGTGCTTTAAAGTTGCAGTTTGTTTACCAACTATTTGGAACAAAACTTTTAGATCTTTAGATACTGTGTAATCTAAGAAAGAAATGTTCAATTTATCTAAAATTATCCACAGATAATGGTATTTTTTGTTCAATGAAGGCAAAATAGCCAGTATAATAGTTTTGTAAACACTTAAATCTTTGAAATCTTTGAACGCGTTTCTATCACACTTTCTCAATATATTTGGTTGTAGGGTGATTGATAGAAAAACTTCAATGAATCCCTGCCCTCCATCTACACCTAATTTGATATCAATATCATTTGTTTTTTGATGTCTGTGATGAAACACCATTGCTATAATTTATTTAACATCATTGTAATACATCATAGGAGTATCTTTTTCTACAAATTATACATCAGGCTTGGTCGGGAAGCGGGTGCGGTCGTACTCAATAATTGACCATGGAAATAATATTTAGTTGCAAAAAACTGGCCAGATTTTTTAGTTGTTTTGAGAACATTTCAAAAACAAATGAAAAAGCGCAATAAGATTAACTGGATCGATGAGAGACAGTTAAAAAAAGAAAAATAACTTTTAACGCAAAAAAACTTTAAGCAAAATAAATTTATTAGAGCAATTATTTTTGAAACGTCGCTCTTTTATAATTTTTTTAATAAAATTAAGCGACATTTTTTATATAAAGTAACAACTATAAAGAAACAAATGTTCTTCGATTGATCAAAGAGTATATATAATTTTTATTTATATACTTATGTCTTATTTCCAGTTGCGGATTGAAGAGGTGGGGTGGGGTAGTAGGGCTATAGCCCCAGGACTCACAATGTTAGGGGAAATAGTCAAGAGAACCATTCGGTATTTTTTTTTGTCATTTTTACGCTGTGGCACATAAGAAAGGCCGCCAAAATAATGCAGCCCCCGGCTCTGAAAAGTCCAACAAGATTCAACCAATAAAACTAACGCTAGATGATTTATTAATAAATAAAAAAGTTTTTTCAATATATGTTTTGAGCTTTGCATAGTTTAAAATGTTTAACACATTTGAAACAATTCTTCTTAGTAACATGAACAAATGGAATAATTAAATAATTGAGTTACTGTAGAAATTCAATTAGCTAGATAGAAATTAACTAAAAACATTAAATTACTTTGTGAGGAGGAAGCGGAACTGCTTCACAATAACGCTGATGATGTTTAGTGATTGGGCTTTATAATTTTAATTAGTATTTAAAACAGAAAAAAGTAACTTTAAGTATAACCAGTTTGTAAGAATGGCTGAAGCAAAAATAATTGAAGTTAATAAACCATTTTCTAAGAACTTAAAACTTTTCTTTCTTGGGGGAAAGAATCAGTTATTGGGTACACTGAGGAAAATGGATTAGTGGTTAAAATTATTTGTATTAACTTTGACGATTATTAATAATTTCATTGAAATCGCAGTTATTATTGAAAGTATTTTTGTTTACAAAATCAAGCGCACAAATTGCTTTAAAAGATTACATTTTAATAAAATAGACATATAAAATTACATAGATAAAAATACATTACATACATAAAAATACATTACATACATAAGAAATACATCCTTTATACATATAAAATAAGAATATACTAATAAAATCTATAATATATTTATAAAACGTTGACAAGTTAAAAAATATAAAAATAAAACATTTATTATTGTAAACTAATAATGTATGTTTAAAACATTTATAGCTTTGTAGATGTGGCTCCGAGAATTAAAATAATAGTTCGTTTGATATTCTTAAAATAATTTATGCTAGAAATCTCACGAAAGCGTAACAAAATTTAAATAATACAATTTTTTAGATTATTTCAACAGAATATTCAGGATATTTGGTTAGTATTTTTTGAATACTCTAGAAATTTCGGTTAGTATTATTTTTGAACCAATAGAATTAGTTGTTTGTAGATTTGGCGAGTTTTTGGTGTACGCGAATATTCTTTTTTTATTTTTCCGCACTAAGATGTTTGAGAACATTCAAGTTTATGTATGTTTCCATGTAAGTCCGTAAAACAAAATATTTTGAAATTTACAATAAAATGAACTTATTATTTTGCAGACAAACAAAGAAACACATAAACTTAAGTGTTCTCAAAATGACTAAAAAATCTGGCCGGTTTTTCGCAACTAAATATTATTTCCGTGGTCAGTTACTGGTTCCCGACCAAGCCTGATACATGCATAAAAATCAAAATGAATGATACAGATTGCATTCCAGTTATCTAAAAAAAATTTAGGTAATTAATTACTTACCTCATAAGTAAGTAATCAATTACTTACCTCATAAGTTACATAAAGGGAATAACAAATAGAATTTATAACAAACGGAATTTATAACCATTGAATAATTTTCCAATCAGCTTGTTGTTCTCATTCAGTTTAATATGAAAACCAGATTCCACACTTTTCTGTCTTCCTTCACTACTCAGAAAGTGTGCAACTTCAATCATATTGCAATTACTTAAAAGTCATAACAAATTTATTTTAACAATAGCTAAATTATTAAAATAAAATTTTGAGTATCAAAACCTTTCCTAATATGTAGTTTTAATTGAAGGTTTTCAATTTATCCAAAGAAAAGAAAGATTTTTTAACCTGGATGACTTGCAAAAAGTTTAGGTAATTGTAAAAGTTGTTTTTTACATTGTTGGAATACAGAAGAGTTTCTGATAATAAATTTTTTTTTTTTTTGCGGGATGTGTTGAATAATATTAAAGCATGTTCCTATGCTGAGCATTAGCCTCTCATTCATGCAAGAAAATATAAAATGTCACAGTGTGACCAAAATTTTCTCATTATTTTTTAGATCAATACCCTGATTCAGCTAATATAGATGAACTGAATTATTAACTTGGCATTAAACAAAAAGTTTAGACATTACTCTATTATTTTAACATTTGATTAATATGGTTAGATAATAAATTATGAACAAATACAAGAATTTTTTTAAATGGCTTAAATCATCTGGAACTATGACAGCTGATGAACATAAATTTTGATACAAAAATACAGCAGTAAACACAGTTACTTGCTTTTTGTGCCAATGTGTTGACTGCACTTTATCTTGCCACAAAATTTAAAAATCCACTTGAAGAACGGCTGCGTATTGATTACTTTGAAGTTGGATCTTATGATCACAATATGTCTTTGATTGTTTCTGTTTAATCAAATAATGCCAAAGAAATGAAGGTAAAGATTTTGAAAAGGTATTTTACAGATCATCAACTCTTCCCTTTTTTTTAATTTTTTAAATATATTTTATTTCATTACTTTCTGCAACTTTTTCCCATTGGTACCATGTAATGCATTTATTCTTGTCAATTTCATTCAAAACATATAGACTATAAAACTTTGAAGCATCTTTGCATGTTGTACACATATTATTATAACAAATGTCTTTTTCACTATCACATACAATGCTAAGAGAAAAGTCATGTGATTACAATCAAAAATTTGAATCAAACTTGTGCAGGGCTTGAAGGATAATGATTATATTTTGGTGTCGTAGACAACAACAAACCTTTCTTGGCATTGAACTAGACAAAGCATATGTGGTGGGCGTAAGCTAGTAAACTTTGATTTTCCTACTGATTCTTCAGAATAATCACCTTTAAAAACAGCATAATCTTTGTTAACATTCATTAATAAATGACGTTTTTGCACAGTTTCTTTCTTGTTCTTTAATTTCATTAGATGCTTTAACTGTAAAATTGGTTCTTGATTCACTTTTTTTGGGGTAAGAATTTCATTCATTTTTGTTCAAAATTTTTTTTGAACAAAAATGCTTTTCCAAGAGTACTTGTAGAATTGTAGGGGGGTGATGTAACAGCTACAGATTTTAGCTGCTATTTTTTGTCTGCTCTTTCTCTTTCATTGCCTTTCTTTTTCTCGTTGACCCTCCAATTTAGTCTTCTTTCTTTTCTCCTTTTTTGCTTCTTTTTCTTGTTCCTAACTGTTCCTAAATGTTCCTAACTGCCTTACACAATATTTTTTTTGACATTCAGCATGAGTAAGAGGCATGTTAAACCTATGAAAAATTAAAAAAAGCAACACAGTAGTTATGGATGAACATATTACATCTAAGGCTCAATGGAGTTACAACTATCCCTCAGAGAGGCTATGTATCCCAAAAGAGAGCGTCAAGGATAGCTCAGCATTCATCCTTTAAATGCTGCCTATGCAAAACATATCTATATTTTGTAGTCTTTGTCGAAAATGTCAAAGAAAGTAGGCTGCACAATAATCTGGTTTGAAGTGATAAAAACTCAATTGTGGTTTCAGTTTAGTAGTTTTTTTAAACTTTGGCAATTAAAAATGAATTAAATTATCGCAAAAACTATTTTTACCTTCTGTTTCAGCTCATTATTTTTTTTCTTAGCGGCTATAACAAGATATTTTCTGAAAGAGGAGAAGTAGAGCTTTATATAGTATTATTTATATTGGCTTGATTTAATTTTTTTCATTTTTTGTGAGACGGTTGTGGATTTGCTGTGTTCCGTGAACAATTAGAAATCTTTTTGATACTTATATTTTTTGCTATAAATATATACGGCAAGATAGGAAAAATTTAATTTTTGAACTGAAATGACACTGATGACAGCGCACTAAACCACTGAGCTATCAAAGATATACGTTGAGAAGAAAAACAAACTACTTTATAAATCCCTTATTAGCTTTAGGTTTATGGAAAAGGTGCACATGTTAATTTTTTCTGCTTTTGAAGCAGTTTTTTGGAATGAATTATTTTACTAAAATATATTGAAGTAAAAAAGGAATAAGTATAGAAATGGTTGGTTTGGTTAAGACCTATATTTTATAGGTCTGGACAACTAGTTTATATATATATATATATATATATATATATATATATATATATATATATATATATATATATATATATATATATATAAAAGGTATAAAGGGTATTAACAATTAGTTAAAAAAAATTATGAAGTTGTATTATGACTTGCAAGAAGTTCCTTTTAAAAACCTTTATTAACTCTAGCAAAATTGTTAGAGTTTAAAAGTCAAGACACCAAAATGTTGGAAACATGTAATGTTTACAGGCGAAAGTGCGTTTCAACAAATGAGGCAAGGGCTATAGTTATTTTACAAGAACTGTGGGAGATTGCCTGAATCCGAGATATACCATAAAATTAGTCAAGCATCCTCCTGAAAAGGCAAAAAAGTGAATGCACAAAAGTATCAGTGTTGAAAGATAAAGTGAAACTGCATATGGAATTTACCATATTTCAGCAAGATTCAGCACCATGTCACACAGCTAAAATATTTGTTTACTGATAATAATAAAATATTACCCAATCAGTCCTCAATTTCACCTGATCTTAATTTCACCTGATCTTAATTTTAAGTGAGTGTGGACTAATGTAATCACACTAGAATTTTGTAAAACATTGCATAATATGCCAAGAAGAATATAAGCTGTGCTTGAAAATAAGAGACATTCAACCAAGTATTAAAATATAACATTTGAGTCAGTTAAGCTGTATTTTTGCTATAAATTCTCCAAACATTATTGCATACAGGCCTGACATACTGCAATGCTTTTATTAACAAATAATCTTATGATTTTTAGTAACTGAATGAAAAAAATTGTATTGTTTCTGTAAATAAATAAACATATAAATTAATTTGAACTTAAATATGGCAATAAGTTTAAATTTGATTTTAAATTAAGTAAAGCATTTTCTTTTCATGAACTTAGATTGGGATTTTTAAAGTAAAAAAAATGTTTAACAGTTTATTTTTTATCAAAAAATTTAATTATTTCACAAACTTTATTAACATGTTATTTACATTAATTAATTACAACTTAACATTATCAAAATTAATGCTCCGTAAACAATATAAAAAAAACACATATATTTCAAAAGATAAATTTATATTTAGCAAAAATTTTGCTAAATATAATTCCTGAAATGATTTTATATCTCTAAATCTTGTACACTTGGTCTTTTAAATTGAGCTTATTAATATAGACATTTTATTCCTTTAATTTGACTCCAAAACATGAACAATTTGACCAGGGTTGGCTGATTTAAATCACATCGATTTAAATCAGTGATTTAAATCAAGATTTAAACCAAAAGATTTTTTTGGATGACTAATGATTTAAATCAAGTTTTTCTTTTATGTTTGATTTTTGAATAATAAAAATTTATTTAAAAACTATTTTTGTCATATTTAAAAAAAAAACTAATTAAATGTAACAGAACTATGTATTTATAGAAATAATGACTCAAAGTATACAATAAAAATAAATAAAACAGTTAATGCTACAGTGCACAAAACAAATTAATAAACATAATTATCAATTAAAACTAAAAAAATTTTATCCTGTGTGCAGCATTAAAATTAATCATCAACATCAAATTGAATAATTTTCTGCTGATTAATTGCCTTGAATAGAAACACAAGCTTAGCAGCTTTTTCTGTACCCAATCTACTTCTCAGTTTTGAATGTACCAAGCCGTAAGAGGAGAACACACGTTCAACTCCTGCAGATGAAGCTACCGCAGTCATCAATTGCAAAATTGTATTTAATGTTTTACTTTCAATGTTATCGCGGTGTGATCTCCACCACTGAACAGACGATAATTCTGTTAAAACCTCTAATCTAAATTCAAATTCCAGGAATGGGTATGACTTTCCTCTAAATTTCATAACTGTAGGAATAATATGTGGGTATTGTAGATTGGCATATTCCAAAGCAGTATTTTTTTCAATTTCATTCAATTTTCTACCTTGGTAATGAGGGTGAAGAAGATTAGCCAGAAAATGGGATGGTGTCATTGCCTTGTCGTATCTTTTTTTGAATTTATTTTGGATAACTTTCTCACTTTTACACAAAAGTTTGTTTTCTAGATTTTTCCATACTTCCACTACATACAATTTTGCATTTGTCACTTTGTGCTTTATCAAGTGCAAAAGCAATAGGTTCTAAGCGAGCAAGTAGATCTTCTGCAGATCTCTTAATGACTAAGTTAGAGACATTTTGTTGCACTGTAGTGTCAATTATGGCCCGATTAGACTCACAGATTTTTAGCAGAGTTGACCAATTTGCAATATACAGTTTTAGACACATGGTATTCCAGCGAGTATCTTGAGGCAATACAAGTTTTTGTCCACCAGCTTTTCTATATTCTGCCAAAGCAAAATGGTGGTTCCTAAAATATTTGACAATATTTACTATATGATCTTTAACATTGTCAATTTCTAGGTCATGTGCTAACAAATTCATTAAATGTGCAAAGCAACCATATGTAACTACATCAATATCTGATCGAGATTCAATATTATGCCTCATTTTTGATACATTAGCTGCATTGTCAGTCACAATACTTCCCACACGACACCCAAATTCAAGCTCTATATTTTTAATTGATGAAACTGCTAGTTCTTCAAGATATTCAGAAGTGTGCGGGCTTCCAGATGTGTCAATTGTGTCAGCTAAATAGACATCACTTGTTTCAGTTGTAACTGTAACACAAATTATAGGCTCCTTATGAACGTTTGACCAACCATCCAGTGCTATATTTACAATCTCTCCATTTAGAGCGTTTTTAACGTTACCCTTTTCTTTATCAAACACTATTGTTAGGAGTTTGTCAGCTACGTCCTTTCTTGTTGGGCCAATATAGCCTGACCTCAACATCAACATAAGTTTTTGGAATTCTGGATGTTCAACTAATTGAAATGATGAATTTGTTGCAAAAATCATTCTTGCAATCTGCTCATCAAATACGGCCTTTTGACTCTGACTTGTTCTAACAACATGTGACAATAATCCAGAGCTTATATTTTTATTTATTGGACCATTATTATTTATATTTTCAGTCCGTGATTTTTTTGCTGATACATTTAAATAACATTTTTCTGCTAAAACAGATGATTCTGAGGGATGCTTTGTAACATCAAATTGAATATTGGAAGAAGTAGTTTGAAATTCAATTTCTAAAAAAATACTTTGAATTAAATAATACTAATTAAAAAAATAATTAATTATTATAAAGTGTACATTATATCACCTTCTGTATTATTTTCGTGACAACATTTATTTAAGTGTACTTTCATTCTTGCCACCAGACCCTGCAGTTCTTTTTTGCATATCCTACATCTTGCTTTACATCCCTTCCCACTTTTTGTTTCAAGCTTTTCAAATTTGGACCACACTGAGTGAGATCTTCTTCCAGACATATTTTTTTGTTTTTGTTTAGTATGTTTTAAATATTTTTGTTTCTGCAAAAATATAGCTAGAGTTTTAAACCATTTAAGAGTAATATTTTTTTGACTAAAAATTTTGACAAACAGTCAATATTAAATTAGTAGCCTTGTTTGTCAAATTATTTGACAAACAAGGCTACTGCACAGAAACGTTACAAGTAAGTTTTTGTTTGAACAGGATTGAGGTGACTGTATAGGTCATTGATCGGGGTACCTGCCCTATGATTGAGTCAAGTTCTCTTTCACTTGGACCTTGATCAAAGTACCCAAAAATATTAAACATAAAAACCATCACCAACACCTAACAGTTTAATATATCTTTTACAAATATTTGTGGTCTTCGAAGTAGATTTAAGTTACTTCGAAGCTTAGTTCAATTAGTTAAACCACTGAGTCCTCTACTTTATATCTTTTTGGATGATCATTCACAACTAAACTCTCATAGAAGTTACATAAACAATCCATTGCAAAGTTAGGTTGCTTCTCTTTATCATGCTTGTATGTAATATTGCTGTAATATTTGGGCTGGTTTTCCTCATGATGCTCTTTCTTTTCCTGACAAGGTCCAAAAAAGCTTTGTAAATTTTAGATCTGCAATATCTTTTTTTTTCCTTGCACTTCAAAGTTTAGTAACTCTCTCCCATTTTTATCCTGATTTATACAACCTTTTACATCTTCATCATACCATTATACATCTTTTCAAGTCTTCTATCAACCATTTCCTTGCTCTTTAAATCTATTCTTTATTTTTTAGTAACTCTCAACATAACAGTGTTTGCTTCCTGCCTTGTTGGAAGTGAAATAGTAGAAAAAAAAAGAAAAGCGAATAATAGTACCAGGTCATAATGGGATTTGAACTTTTCAAGTTTAAAAAAAAATAGAAACATAATTAAGCACTCAAATTATTATTAATTCAGTGAACTGTTAGAAACAATACTCTGTTTAATTCAGTAAACTGTTAGAAACAAAACTTTGCTGTTTCTAATGATAATGATTTCAAAATAAAATCATTTAGTGCAATTAACATTTTTTCAGTTTAATGTTGTTGTTTTCTTAAAATTAATTTAGGCTCCTTGGATATTAAATATTTTAATTATTCAAGCCTTCTTTAGTTTTTTATTGCCTTGGTTTGGATGGGTTGATAAGACATCACCAGAATGGTTGGCTGGTGTTCATTTGATTGTATCTCTTTTTTTTTATGACTCCATGTTTACTTTTGGTAAGTTATTTTGTTTGTTTAAATATTTATTAATCTTTTATTTTACTGTTCTGTTTTAGCTGATATAATAAGTTTCTTTGTTGTTAATAATAGATGTACACATTGATTATTTTTTGTCACATGATTTTGTCTGCAAGCAGTTTAAGAAAATTATTTTGACTATTTGACATACAATATAGTATAACAAATTTTAAAATTTTTTGGTTTGTTAAAATTTAATTTAGAACATATTTCTACATCTAATTTTTTTTTTCCTTGTGAAAATGCTTTTAAAATCAAAATACCAAACTAAATAAAAATACCAATTTTTTAAATTGAATAAGTTTTTTCTTGACAAATTTAGTTATGAAAACACATTTTTAAAAATTTTGATTCAAATGTTTTTATTATAGCACTAAGAGTTTAGATTAGAAATAACAATTAACATTTTAAAAAAATTTGCATTTTAGTATTACTTGCTCAATGTAGTTTGTTTACTGAGATATCAAGAAATCAATCAGATAGGCAGACCTTGTTGTTTTATAGGTAAGCTTTTTGATTATCTTGTATTTTATATATATATATATATATATATATATATATATATATATATATATATATATATATATATATATATATATATATATATATATATATATATATATATATTGTTTTCGTTTTTTAAAACATGTTTTTAAAACATGCGCAGAATGTTGCTATGTTGACTATCTCATAGCCTGCTGCTACAAGGGAGTGCTGCTACATAGGTTGAGGATTTGGTTTGGGCAAGCAGTCTATCCTTTGAAAAAAAGGTTTTCTGGTCTAATTTGTTTGCGTTCTCTTTAAAACTACAGTTTATGGAAGAAACTTTCCGACAACCATGCAATACTTAAAAATAAATAATTAATTTAGAAAATCGGAAAAAGTTTAAAAAATTTTAAAAGCTTTTTTTTTTTAAATTGATGGATTACCTGCCAAAACCTTTAGTCAATATAGCAGTACTGGTTGCATGTTGTACCTATTTGTCAGTCGATGTAGCAACAATCCTCACATGTTTACCTATTTGTTAGTTGTTGCAGCAGCAACTCCTAACATGACTACCTATTTGTCAGTCAGTGTAGCAGCACTCCTTGCATATTCTACATATTTGTCAGTCAATGGATGTAACAGTAAAAAATAAAAACAAAAACATTCATAATGTTTTTACTTTTTTTAATAAATTAAAAACATTCTGAATGTTTTTAAAAACATTCCAGTTTATTAATTTGTGTTTTTATGCTTTTTTTAAAAAACAATAAAATTTAATTAGTTTACTTTAATTGATTTTACTGGTTTCAACATAAAGTGTACTCGATTTTGTTTTTTTTTAATGTAAAGAGTCATTAAGAGCTGTTTTTTACCACGAAAGGTTAATTTAGATGTCAAACTATAGGAAAAACGTAACATAATAATTTTTAAATAAATTTTTTAGTTGTTTTCTCACATTTTAATCTATGAGAAGAGACTTATAACGTTTTTACCTAATGAGTTAATTAGCAAAGGATAAAAAGTGTTCACATATTTTTATTGCTTATTTCATTTTATTTTTTAAATTTTGTTTCTATGTTTTAGGTTTTTTTTTTTCCATACATACATTGATTGACTTAAATAAATAGCATGTGGAGAGTGTACATACATTGACTGACTTATATCGGTAGCATGTGCAGGGTGTACATACATTGACTGACTTAAATAGGCAGTATGTGCAGAGTGTACTTACATCAACTGAGAGTTTTGGATTGGACAGGCCATCTTTATGCCAACCCAAAATGCTAGTTAAAATTAATTATGTATAAAGTATTATTTACTAAAAAAAGTTATAAGTTCAAGTAGTAAAATGACAAGTTTAAGTAGTAATAGTAAGCAACCAAGGTCGATATTTGAGTGGGGCAGGGGCTGGTTTTGTGACTGGGGCTGCATAAACATTTATGCATCCTAAAGTATATCTCTTTTATTCAAAATTTATGTTACATTTTATATATATATATGCATAAACATCATTATGATCAACATGATCATCATAATCATCATTACCATCATGATCATGATCAGGATTATCATCTGATCATCTTCTCTTTCGGCAAATACTACACCATAAAATTACGTAAGGATATTGTATGCCAGCATCTAAATAAATAGCAAATCTATATTTTTATATCCATAATATGTAAGTATAAAGTGCATCTTGGAATGCTTTTATTTCTTCTCTTCAATTTTAAGTCAAACCTCATTCTACTCCATATTTTTCACCATCTTGAGCGGTTGCTTAATTAAACTTTAATCATTTTTCATCTTTTTTACAAGATGAAAAAAATCTCTCTTTAGGACAAATGTCCTCATCTTATTCCAAGAAGCCAATATAAAAAGGTCCTGTCTGATGTTAAACTGAGTTATTCTCAGTTTACTAAATCTTGTATCTTATCTCAGATTTTATGTTTTAGAGACTTTTGGTTAGTCTTCAACAGTGTCATTAACTAAAGTAAGTCTAACATTTAATCTCTAATTCATGGGTCTGATCTTTTTACTTTTCCCCAGAATAAAGCAGAGTTGTTTTCAAAGAAATCTTACTCTAATTTGAATCTTGAATCTAATGGCTATACTCTTCCTGACAGTTAAACAGATTAACTCATTGTTAAACATTAAAATCATTCTGGCTTCCTAAGCTAAAACTTCTACAGTTTGTGCTCCAGACAAGATTTTCATCATATTCTCCAGAACTCTCTTCAATTTTTGCTAATTTTTTAAAAAGTACTAAATAAGTGGTTCCGATTTTTCAAAACTCTAGAAAACACTTTGACCTCTCCAACTATCCTACAATTAATCTTTACTTTGTTATTAATTTCTTTATATAAAGGTTTTGAGATTATTTATTTCTAATTGCAATATTAAAGTTATTCTTGAAAACCTTCTTTATTTTAAGTAACTTTAAGGTTACTACAAGGTTCTATCTTTACTCCTGTATTGTTTCTTATCTACAATATTAATCTTCATGAAATTTGACATTAAAGTGGCTCTAATTGCTGACGACTCAAATTTATATTCTAGCCTTGACAAAAAATCTTCACTTTTTGATTGCTTTGAACAAACAGCCAATTTTTAATCTGATCTCTCCTCTGTAACAGCCTAAAGCTTGCAGCGGCTTATGTATTTAAAATTTTTGACTTGAAATCTACAATTTTTGTTAGACAACAAAACTCATTTATTTACTGCAAAAAAATATTGCAATAATGGTGGCATTCATATATTGATGAATAACAACCCTCTTACTCTCAGACAAGTCTAAAAGCACATTTTAAATGTAATTAGACCTGCTTTATCTGGCAAGCTTGAGCCACTCTCCCATTGTTGTAAGATTGCATTTCTTTTTTCTACAAATATTATCATGGTTAATGCTCAAACGAGCTATTATTTCTACTTCGATAAACCAAAACTCATTCTTGCTTGGCTTCTTATTTTTCAAGTTGCATC
Organism: Hydra vulgaris; assembly: GCF_022113875.1. Classification (NCBI taxonomy): domain Eukaryota; kingdom Metazoa; phylum Cnidaria; class Hydrozoa; order Anthoathecata; family Hydridae; genus Hydra; species Hydra vulgaris. The sequence continues at coordinate 30,073,764 of NC_061165.1, forward strand.
CTTTTACTATATCTGTCCCTTTATGCTATAAAAACTTTTATTAATCCATAATAATTTTTTTCCTTGTACAATAATAATTTTTTCCCTTGTACATCAAAAAACCCTTATAATTCTCACCTATCTTTATGTTTTCCTTTTATATACAACTTAGAACTATTTAAGTCTTCAGTTAACTATTTCCTAATTTTTTAAGTTATTCTCTATTTTAAGTAACTCATAAACTATTAGTAATTGCAATCAGGGTCATATATACTTCCAACAAGATTGCTTTTTGGAAGTAACCCTGACCCTGTAAATTAGAGTTTAAAATCATATAACCCTGTAAATTAGAGTTTAAAATCATATAAATATATGCCAATATTTAATAAATAGTAAATGTAAACATAAAATTATAATATATGAAGAATTTTTTTCTAGCCTCAACTATCAACCCCTGCTAAATTTTATAATTTTGCCGGTGCTGGAGCGAAGTTTGAAAAAGTCTCATTTTCAGCCGGGGCCAGGGCCCTGGTCACTTACTAGGTAGTAAAATGACATTCCAAGTGGTAAAACAACAAAATTCTCAATGAAAAATGACAAGATTTTGCCACAGTAATATCTAGTAATAAATGAAACTTTTGTTCTGAAACGACATTTTTATGAGGGAAAATACCATGGTTAATTTTATTATTATCACTAGCTGTCCAGACCTGTAAAATACTGCTCTTAGTAAATACTTATTCCTTATCCTAATTTAAGAAATAAAATAGTCTGTTTTCAGCATTAGATGAACAGATTTATCTAATTAAATAGGTAAACACAACATTAAATAAATCTCTAACATAGATGACAATTGTGTGACATTTCTGATGGTGTTTTTTGAAATTTAAGGCTTTAATAAAATTTCAACACTTTAGTTAAAACTATATGTATTTACAAAGCAAAAGAGGACCTGGAAAATGGGTCCCAGGGAGCTATGTTTGTAAAAAGTTAACTCTATTTGTTAGACTTTTCTTATAGCAACTTTTCTGCGATAAACTTTCAATGGAAAAAAACTTTTAGCTGTTTTAATACCAAAATTGGTTGATATTTAAAATATGATATAAATAAGGAAGATAGTAAACAGAACTTTCATAGGGGGAGGGGAGGATTAAGAATTAATTTGAAATCTTTTTGTAAGCTATGTGTCTGAAAAATACTGTCAGAAATGACAGTATTTTTCAGACTCTCACAAGTGGCTTAAGCAATGTGATTAACAACTTAATGACATTGATAATGTTGTTTAAATTTTCTGAGGATTTACTGTATTTCCCAATGTCACTGGGAAATACAGTACCAAGTGCAGTTTTGGTAGCAGCTTTGATACTTAAATTGTTCATTTTCGATAAATAGTATACATTTTATCTAATTATTCAACCAAAAGTTTAAAAATTACAAATTTTATTTTAATTTTACAAAATTAGTTTAGGTGTTACTCATATAGTAAAAAACTAGTCATTGGAGTGACACCTAAATAAAATATATAGTAATAAATTCTATATATAGTATAAGTTATATATATAGTAATTATATATATAGTAATATATTAGTAATTATATATAATAAATTTTTATAGTAAATTATATATAGCCATTTTATAGTGAATTGTTTATAGTTTTATAGTAAATTAAATATTATTAATTTTTTTTGAAAAAAACAAAAAAATAATAATAGAATTAAACATAAAACAATTTTAGTATATAGATAACACAATAGCTCATTAATTTAAAAACTTTAAATTTAAAAAACAAACAGGTTTGAAAAATCAAGTGCAACACAACTCTCAAGAAATTGAAAAATTAAAACAGAAAAAAGTACAATAAAAAAAAGATCATGAAATGCATATTAAAAAAAATATATTGAATGTCAAAACCCTTTTAAAATTTATACAAATTTAGGCACAGATAAAAATCTTCGATTTGATATATATTTATAATAACAATATATAAATATAGGTATAAGCAAATTGAAACAACAATTTAGTTATATAAATATATAAATTGTGTATATAAAATATATAAATTGTGTATTCAATACTGTTAAACTATATTATATATTGGTATTGGGTTGGTTCAATGCAAAATTTATGATATTGAGCCAACCCAATACTGGTATTTTATAAAAAAATTGACAAATGCAGGATTTTTAATGATTTTACATGACTGTTTATGCCAGACCGAAAATCAAAATTCATTAATATATATTGATCTTTAAACATCATTATCAATGTCAGTAAAACAAAAAAACAATGGGAGACTACATTTGGAGAGTTATTCTTAAAATTAATTATAATACATTTGCAAATCTACTTTTTGCTTTTTGTATGCTTTTTTCTATTCAATATGTAATAGTTAGTTAGTGGTAAACTGAGTGAATCTTCTCCACAAGCTGAGACATAGCAATGTTCAGCCCAGTACTTTTTTTTTAACCAAAGTTTTTTCATTTTTTGTCAACTTTTTGTCCAGGCTTGCTTTGAACTTGTTCAAATCGAGCCTTGAACCTTGGGAGTTATGGTGGTGTCCTGAAGTTGTAAATAGGAGACTCTGAGTTGCTTGATTTTTTCAGTATAGCTGTCATCAAGTGCATTTCCAAAACAAGCATGGACAATACCATTCAGTTTTCTTAGCTTTTCAATCAAGGGAGCTGTAAAAAAAGAGTGCTGCTGGACCTATTTCTCCAAAGTATCCACATTCTTCAAAAGTTTCCTTCACTTATTTCCAGCATTGAGTACCTGAGAATCACTTCTGATTAATCCAAAAGTTCTTAGAGATCCATACCTTGCAAGATCTTTTAATGGAATGTCACACCGAGAGCATAGATGTGCATTAGAATGTGCTTGTAGACAAATGATATTTCCCAGCTTCATATGACAGGAATAAATAAAGGGAAGTTCTTCAAGGTTCAACAGATCAAAAACTTGTTTGACATTGCTATAGTTTTCCTGGAGATCTCTGGACACCAGAATCTTTAGCCAGAGAAAAGGTGAGAAGTTATTTTGATGGCAGAGATTGTGAAGTTAAATCTTTTTTCATGATTCCAAAGCTTATCCACTCCCAGCTTCACAATGCAGTCATCAGAGAGGTTTTTAGTTTCAAGAGCTTGCTGACAAATGTCTTTGCAGTGGTTGACAATTTAAAAAACCTGATTTGTACTCTTGTTAGTTGCAACTTTGATCCAAGTTTTTGAAAAATGACTATAAAGTTTTTTGCTTAACTGATCAAACTTGGAGCGGATGTTCTTCTTAACATTCCGACTTGGAATAACTTGATTTAGTGTTAAAACCAGCCTTTTCCCACTAGAATTGGACAGCCCTGTGTTGTTTTGCACATAAACAAGACCAGATTTAGGGAATAATATCCCAAAAACCATCAATGATAGTACAAACAAACCTCCTGAAGATTTTTCCTGGTCATGATATCAAGCAATGATTGATTTTTTACAACAGTGACAGATTTATGTATAAGATGTACTATGAATGTAGTAAAGCATTATAATAATATTTATTTAATTTTATAATAACTAGATATATATATATATTTTTAGTCAAATAGGATCCATCATAGGCTCTTCATCTGTTTTGTTGACTGAAGTCATTTCAAATCATGTGAGTAACTTTTTTGAAAATCTAAATTCATAGCTTAGAAATTATTGCTAAATTTTTAATTACTGTATAAATATTTATTGTTATAATAAGTGAAGTAAAACTTTATTGGTTTAAGACTTCATTACATTTAATATGGTTATAATTGAAATAATTATCTATTTTTGTTTTATTTTATATATATATATATATATATATATATATATATATATATATATATATATATATATATAAAAATATATATATATATATATATATATATTACTATTTTTTAAATTTCAGATGCAAAACATACACAATTTTCAAATCACTTGTGTTGTAATTGCATTAATAAGTTGGTGTTTGATGTCATATACAGGCTATAACATAAAAACTTCTGTTAATCGGTCTTCAGATGATGAGATGGATTCTAAAAATAGTGAGTTAATTTCTATTATGCATTAAACATACATAATGCAAAAAAATAAATAGTACAATTATTTTTTACTAAATTTCTATAAAACTATGATTTTCTAAGTTTTTAGAAAATCATAGTTTTATTTCTTAAAGAAAAAATGTATCAGTTATATAAAAATAGCATAATATTCACAAATTGTTCATATGTATCATATTCACAAAAAGTTCATATGATATCAAAATATCATATTTGCTTATAAAAATGCCTGAATAGCCGCTTTGCCTGAATAGCCGCTTGCAGAATAGCCGTGCCTTGTCTTGTTTTACTGTACTCTCATGCAACTCCGTTTCTATCAGACCATCCAGTAAGATCAGTTTAAATTTAGATTCATATATTTAGATATTCTCATTTACTGTACTCTCATGCAACTCCGTTTCTATCAGACCATCCAGTAAGATCAGTTTAAATTTAGATTCATAACTCCAAATTACATTTTTGTAGTTTGTGTTTTGTGAGCATGTCCACATACTTATTTGTGGTATTTTGTGGGCATGTCCACATACTTATTTGTGGGCATGTCCACATACTTATTTGTGGGCATGTCCACATACTTATTTGTGGGCATGTCCACATACTTATTTGTGGGCATGTCCACATACTTATTTGTGGGCATGTCCACATACTTATTTGTGGTATTTTGTGGGCATGTCTACATACTTATTTGTGGGCATGTCCATATACTTATTTGTGAGCATGTCCACATACTTATTTGTGAGCATGCCCACATACAAAGACATAAAGCAAAAAATAATCTTAGCTTTATGTCTTTGTTTCATGAGTCAAATAAGATTTTTTTTGCGATACAATCTTAGTTTTTATTTAAGATAGATTAGCTAGAATCTTGGTTTTGAGCAGCATTTTAAGCAGCTTCAATTCTTTTAAAATAATTCTTTCAATGGAAGCAGAAGTTTTTTTCCAGAAAATATTAGTTGTAGTTCTGATAGAGATTTTTTCATTTTGTTTGAAAAACACTTTTTCATAATGTTTGAAAAGGAATTCCAGTCTTCTCACCAACTTTTCTGTTTTTCATTTTCACATGTTGCTCTAAATTAATTGATTTGAAACAAAAATTTTTAGCAAACTTAAACAAAATCTTATGTGTTAAATATAATTTTAGAACTTAATAAAGTTTAAATTTGTTATTGTTTGTCTATTTTTTGCCCACTGTAATTCTTCCCTCTTATTTTGCCCATTGTTAGTGTTTCTGAGATTTTTTTGCCCAATGTAGTTTTGATCTGACAAATTTGCAATAATATCTCAAAAATTTTTTTTTTTTAATTTCTGAAAATTTTTTTGAGCAATTTAAAAGTCTCCAGCTAGAGTCTATTTTTTATGCTTTTTAAGAGCATCTTTATATTTCATAGAAATTTAGGGTTCTATTTACAATGTAGTTCGAAACTTCAAGCTTTTATGAAACTGAAAGACTCAATAGCAACTCAAGGGTTTGTTGTTTAAAATTAAAAAAAAAAAAAAAAGATAAGCTGCCAAAGTTTTTAAATAAAAATAAATTATTTAAAAACTTTTTTTCTTATATTTTTGATTTTTAAAGAAACAAAAAAAAAGCTGCTGCATAAAGGTTTTTCAAAATTTTATCTAAAATAAATTAAAAAAAAACAACATTTTTTAATTAAATTTTTATGTTTTTGTTCAATCAGATTAAATTAAAACAGCAAATTAAAAACAGAAGAAAATATGATTGTTAAAGTACAACTATTTGTCAAACAAAACAAATAGTTCCTAATCTCTATAATTGAGACAGTTTAGTCTATTTAGGAAAGATTGAATCAATTGTAATAGCATATAATAGTTTAATTATGACAGGCATTTTTTAAACTTACTGGAATACCATCTGGTATGGTTACTGTCTGGTGGTATTGTTACTGAATAACGTCTGGTATGGTTAATAACCATTTTTTGAAGAATTTTTTTTTTACGATTCAATAGAAGCAACTATAAAGTTCAATAAAGTTTTGCATATAAGACTACTGAAAAGCCTAAAATGTATTTTATAAACTGCAATCTTCTAAATTGGGTTCTTCTTGAGCGTTTTGACCCAATTTAGTTTAAAGTAATTTTTTTTAGATAACTTGGCCGTGTTTTTATATAGTACGCACTTTAAGAATTTGCAACAAAAAAAAAGCTATAAGAAACTGCAGAGAATAAAACAGCAATACTCAAAGAAAGAAAATAAATACTATTTGAAATATAAAATCTGAATAAATATACCAATATATTTTGCTGTTTTTTTACTTTTTTTGTTTTTAGGGCATTTGTTATTTTCCACTACCAAAATTGATTACCAAAGTCAAGTAAAAAAGCATATAAGAACATAACAAAAACAAAAACATTTTTTGATATACAATTTAATCACTACTTTTGTCAGTCAGTATATTAAGGAAATACTTTATTTTTTGTGCTAGAAATACAGACAATTTTAAAATTTCTTTTTCAAATGTTTTTTCTAAACTTTACTGTTTTTATCATTGCACAGGAAAGTAACAAAACTAACTACTGTTTATTTGTAAAAAATTTTTTTTCTTTTTAAACAAGTTTTTCATGTAAAAAAATTAAAAGTTGTTAATACTAATGTTCAAATGTAAAACATTTGGTTATTTTCACTACCCCCATTAATATATTATGCAATTTTGTTGGGTTTTCCAAATTGTGTATTTAAACCCGATAGTTTATTTCCTGATGAACTATTGTTATTGACAATGCTCCAAAAGCTTGTGGACTAATGTATTGTTAATTACTGAGCTTTTTTAATGAAATTTCTAATTATCCACCAACTAAATGTAATTAATGTATCCAAGTCTCTGCTTTCGGGCAAAGAAACTCTTAATAATTTGCTATCACAAAATAGAAAACATTTCATAATCCAGCATTTGTACATAGGGGGCTTGCACAATACAGAATTTTCTAACCATTTAATGCAATAAAATGGAAAAGGTATTTTACTTGCCAAAGCAGCACACAAATAAGTAAAGTTACTGTGATAAACACAATCACATGTTTCAAGTAGTGTGTCTTTGCACGTAAGAATATATGTAGGCCTTAATTTACAAAACTTACTTAATTTAGTTGTTTTGCCTGCACTCACCTCACAATACAGTTGATGCAGCTCCTTTAAATTCATAACTAAGTAGCACTTTTGAACTTTTTTTCTCTTATGCAAACTGCCATGGTCAGTGTGTCTAAAAAAATTACTTTAAATATGGACAAACAAGGCGTGCAACCGCACGCACTTCCTGGGAAAATTGCTACAGTAACTAGATTTTAGAACTTGTAATATAATTATATCTTGTTTATAAGATTTATATTAGTTAATTAGATCTTGTTTATTGAATATTTGTGTAACTTAATTTAATGTTTATGTAGTGTAAGTGTAACCTCTTATACTAATTCACATGAAAAAAATATAAAATGACTTATATAAAACAAAATAAATAAAAAATAGTAATAATATATAATAATAATTATGTATATATTTATTAAATATTAAATTTATTTACACTAAAGTATTTATCTCCCAGTGCTGAAATAACACTTCTATGAAGATGGTTATGCCTTTTTTTGAAAAATCTTTTGTAATTAGTTACAATTGCTGCAATATAATTAAATTTATATATTTCTTTATTATCGTTAATTCCCGGTAAGTCGAACACCGGTTAACTCGAACTTTTGTTATCTTGAACTTTTCACTTGAAATTGTTTAACTGATTACTATTAAAATTCTCCGGTTAAGTCGAACATCAGATAACTCGAACTTCATTAAGTCGAACCATTGTCCCTATTTGGCAAATTTCTATAACTCAAACTTTTTGTATGGGAAATAATGAAATCAAAATAACTTTATTAAAATTTTTTTTAAGAAGTCATTCCATATAAAACATAAAATACTTTAGGTAAGACATTGAATTGCATTTTTTTGCTAAAGCTTTTTGAATATTATTTTTTTTAATTTACAGCGTGAATATTTGCTTTTTAAAATCAAAGTTTGTAACATGGTGACAATTGCAACTAAGCAAAAGTTGAATACAAAAGCTGTTAAAGTCAAATACAACGCACTGAAGGAAATATTAGATGGCATCTCAAAGTCAAAGGTCGCTTTAAAATACAATATACCAAAGAACACCTTATCTACCTGGTTGAGAAACAAGGAAATGATTTTTGATGCTGTGGAGAAAAGAAATAACTCAAAACGTCAGCGTATGAGGAAAGAGTCATTTGCAAATTTGAAAGCCATTTTCAAATGGCTTCTGGTTGTCTGTATCAGAGATGTGACTGTATCTGCTTTAATTCTCACAACTAAAGCCATGGAATTTGCTGAAAGAATAAATGTTACAAATTTACATGCTTCAGATGGTTTGTTAGACCATTGGAAAAAACGATACAACATGTCATTTAAAACGGTTTCTCGTAAAGCTAATGTGTGTACAAGTGAAATGGTAGCACCATGGGAGGAAACTATGTTACCAACCATTTTATCAAAATATAAGTTGAACCAGATAATGCTGACAAATTTGGGTTGTTTTATCGATTCCAACCAAATAAATCTTAGATTCCTTTTGAGAATCTCAAAGGCTAGTTACAAAAGCTTGCTGTTCATATATACGAGTTCTTCTCTGAAGGAACAACAGCAAAAGATGTTGTTTCCATGGATGATTTTGTCAACACTGCCTAGCCGATAATGAATGATGAGGAGATTTTATCAGACATTTTAGGAAAAGAAAATTTTGAGGCTGAAAAAGATGAAGATAGTGATGTAGATTTTTTGATTGAACCCAATTTGCCCTCGATTGGGTGATCATTAAGCCCTGGAAGTACTCTGAAGCTACATGATATTCAGTGATAAATGGGGAGTGTATTCATAAATGTATAAACCAAATAAACTTAATTGTGAAAAAAGAATTATCAGAGAAGCTGTTACAAGTGGATATACGTAGCTTCTTTCAATGAACTTTTTTCACACTTTTATTACTATAATAATGTATATTTAATTTTTATACTTTAGCATTGAATAAATAAAAATCGCCTTAACTCGAACTAATATCTGATTTCTGTCAAAGTTCGACTTAATGGGACTTCGCTTAAGTTGAACATTTGTTAAGTCGAACCATTTGCTTGATCCCTTGGAGGTTCGAGTTATCGGGAATTAACTGAATTTATATATTTTTTAATTATTTATATTAATTTTTTATTTTTAGGAGTAGAAAACTGGAAAACAGCAATGAAGACATGGCTTGAAATTCTCAAAAATAAAAACTTTAGTAAAGCAAACGTTTTTTATTATGTTAAAAAGTTTTAAAAATATTTATAGCTTTTTCAAATTTTTTTCACATTAATTGCTTATATTGTATTGATATTAATTGCTTTTTTTCACATTAATTGCTTATATTGCTCTTGGGTCCTTTTTGGCGAAATTAATTTTGATTTTGTATTCTTTATACTTGTTATATTGACTAACGGCAAAGGTTGTTGCATGTAACATTCTGTTAATAATTTACTCATAAAATAAATGAGTGATTTATTAACTTAATGCTAAAAAAAGTATCCAGCCCTCAAGCTTATTTATGCTAAATTTCTACTAGAATCAAAAATAACATACAGTTTCAGTTAGAAATAGTTCCAATTAAAAAGATTTGAAGCAATTTTTTGTTGTTCAATTTTTTTTCAATGAATTCACTCCCAACAAGCAACCACTATTTAATTTGGGATCAACCACTAAGTTGCAAGCAACCACTATTTAAGTTGAGATTTAACAGAAAGGCTGCAAGTAACATTTGAGTTTGGAGTCAACAGAAAGGAAAGAAATGCCTTGAAAACTGTAAGTTGTATGGGTCAGAAAAACATGACACAAGAGAATTTTAAGCACCGATGTTCGAGGAAAAAAATAAATAAATGACAGTTTTTTTGAGGATGAAGAAACAGTTAGAGTAAAAGTATGCAACTTTGGTGATTGACAAGCCACAAAAGGTTGAGTTTTTGTTTTATTAGATTTACCACCCAAGACACAAGAGTCAAGGCTACTACAGTTAAGGGAATACCCTCAATTGTAGTCTAGTGAATCTAGTATTCAATGAGGCTACTAGATTTTTTGGTGCTTTAGAGGTGTAAAATGAATTTGAACCTCAAACGTCTTGATTGTGGTTAATGGAACAAGATAATAGTATGCTTGTGCAACAGCCATGATAGTGTTTGTAAAAAAGTTGAAGTAACACAACTTTACAGCAATAGGACAGAGGACAACTAGAGCAGGTCCAATAACATTTTCAATGCAAATTCAGACATTGTCTAAAAGAGAAAGGGCATTATTAGAAAAACCAGCTTGAATTAAAATTGTATAACTTTTTGATGAGATTGGAGTATAAAGTTGTATCATCAGCGAATCGTACCACTTTAGAAGTAATATTAGAAAGGTCATTATTATAGATAAGGAACAACACAAGGCTGAGGATAGAACTTAATGATACTCTAGAAGTTACTATAAATTGGCAAAGTGTTGTCTTTCAAAGGTAATTTTATTACTGCAGTTAGAAAAAAATGGTTTAAAAATTTTATAAACATTCCCAGATACACCATATAAAGTGAGCTTATGGAGAAGATAAGCATTCCGGACTTTATTGAAAGTGAAATCATGACTTAATCTTTTTATTCATTTATGCAAGACTTTAAATGTATAAGCTATTCAATAATGTAAAGGGACACATGCGCTACAAACTTGATAAATTATCATGCTTCTCTTTTAAAAGTATTTTGTATAGAAAGTCTTTGATATATCAAGAATAATAGTCCTTTCTATCATCTAACGTACGATAGATGTTGCTATTATAACAGATAACAAGTTAACAATAAAAGAAGCAAATCAAAATCTATATTAGTTGTCAGAAAGTAATTTGTTTGACTCAATCAGATAATAAATATTTGACATTAGAATTGTTGAGAAGTATTTGTGAACAGCTTAGAGAGCAGAGAAGAGAACTATTGAGAATACTTTATTTAAGACTTTAGTAAGAATGTTAGTTAGATATAACTTTAGCAATTCAAGGAAACGAACTAGAGAAAAAGTTTTCTTGTAAATAGTTCTGTTAAAGCTTTTCCTTAAGTCTCTTGAACCTCATTGAATTAAATTAAAATCTCAATGGTAACATATAAGCTACATGAGAACAAACCATACCTTCATGTAACATAGCTTAAGACATCAGTTTTACAAAAAGATTTAAAAAAAAATTATGATTAGAAGTAGCAAATAGCATAAGAATGAAACTGGAGAAGAGTGAGGTCTAACTTTAAACTGACAAGAAGGAATAAAAGCTTCCATTCCCACTTAAGTCCAGGAGATTATAAAGGTTTTAGCTGAAAATTTTTTTTTTTAGCAGAAACCAAAGATATCAACCAAAAATCATCACAAAGAAAATTATGAAATGAATCCAATAATAAGGTAGTACTAAGAAGCTCAATGATTGGCTGAATCTGATGTAGTAAAAGTATGTGTGTTCTTTATATATCCTCAACGATATACTCCAAAAGCACTTACTAGGACATTTTAGAGTCAAGATCTAGCTGTATCCATGTGTAGAGTCAACAAGATTTAGACAATAGCTGGATTCAGTTAACATCTGTCCAAGATGAGTATTTTTATTGAGACACTATCTCTAGCTTATTGATACACTCTCTCTAGAACCCAAAACCAGAAGAATTTTGAGTTTATTTCTCTTAACCTTTGTCTAAAAAAGCAAGTTCTACAAGGCAGTAGGACATAAGGCAGGTTGTACTATATTATATTTTACCAGTAATAGGATGATGATTCCAATATATTTTGATGATCCTAATCCTGGCCTGAAATCATGACTGAAGTTAATTTTTTGTTATTTTTTTCTACTTATGCTTTGTTTAAATATATAAGTTATTTAGTTTTGGAAAAGGACCTGTTCAAATTAAACTTGATAAACTACTATGCTTCTCTTATAAATGTATTTGATGGAGGCAAAATTTACCTATATAGAATGCACATGTTTAATTAGGTGAACATAGTTAAATTATCATTTTTGATTTGTTTGTGATTTAAAAACTAGAAAACGTGATTTATTTAAAAAGTCTGTTGTTTGTATTGTGCTACAAGCAATTTTTGAATATTATGTTAGGAACATATAGTTGCATGAATATTAATGCTATAGTTGCACATAGACTATTATATGATTATTATATGTTATTATGATTTGTTGCACAGTGATTTGTTAACCTTCACAACAGAATGGTTTTATTGTATGTTTTATTTGATTTTAAATGGTTTCATTGTGTGTTTGATAGAAATAATGAGGCTAGAGCTATTACTTTTTGATAGGGCAATTGACGTTAAAAGCCTTTTATAAAATCTGAAATGCTGGTCTTTTCCATAACCTTTAGTTGTATCGTGTATTTTAAAAAGTTTGTTTTAAATAGTTAAATTAATCTAATTGCAATAATAAATTTGTACTTGATGGATATTCTTCCCACAGACAAATTTCCATTCTTGTTCGCATTGTTTTTCATCTCCATTAATGACCTTCCTGACAATTTTACCTAAAAGTGTATTTACTGATGATACAACCATATACTTTAATCTTGATGAAAAGTTCCAAATATCTGTTGCCTGTTGCTTTTACATCACTGTTAGATACATTTTTTAAAAATACAGTTATTTTATATTTTATATGATTATTATATATGTCATTATACGTTATTGTATAATCAAAAAAATTTATTTATATATATTACTATTTCTATATATATGATTTAATGATGAATAATATTATTAAAAACGAATGATTATGGCATAAAATTTTTGTTTTTAATAATGATATTTTTTTTTAGTTTCCTTTGTTATCATGAACTTTTTCCAGGTTAAATTTTCTTTTAATTTTTTTTGTTAAGTTTTGTGTAAAATGTTTGATTATTATATTTAAGTAGTATTATTGGTAATGAAAAGTTTTATTTCTTTTTATCATCTAAATTCTAATAATTTGATTCTAATAATTTAATAATTTGACTAAAATTGCAATAGTATGTATTAAAAAAAAATTTTAAAAAATAAATAAACCTTCTTGACTGTAAAGGCTTTAGAACCTTGAGAGGCAATAATAATAATAACAATAATATATATATTTTTTTAATTATTCACATCCCCAATGCTAAGAAGGCCACCACAGTCGAGGAGGCTACTTATGTGGTTACAACACTCTCTCAACTCTATAACTGCAAAAAAGTGTTATTTAAATAAACAAAGTCCTAAGCTTAATTTTCATCATTTGGAACCTAAATAATGTTTGTAGCTTTTTTTATAATGCATTTATGATTATTTTTATTTTTTTAATCCATAAAAATTTTGACACTCGAACCCAGGTGGCTCAGCTAAAATTGGTAATCACTAACTTTTTACTTTATAAATGTGTTTCAGAAATCAAAAGCTAGGTATTAGAATGGAACACCATATATATATATATATATATATATATATATATATATATATATATATATATATATATATATATATATATATATATATATATATATATATATATATATATATATATATATATATATATACATACATATATATATATATATATATATATATATATATATATATATATATATATATACAATATAGCTTTTATTAACCTATATACATATATATATATATATATATATATATATATATATATATATACAATATAGCTTTTATTAACCTATATACATGCATGAAATATATATATATATATATATAATATATATATATATAAATATAATATATAATATACATATATAATATATAATATATATATATAATATATAATATATAATATATAATATATAATATATAATATATAATATATATATATATATATATATATATATATATATATATATATATATTAGGTATATGATAAGTTTTAAATAATTAGCCTGGGGTTCTAAATGATGAACTTTTGCCTATAAATCACAAAAATGACATTGATTTCACCATACCTTGAAAAAACTTCCCGCACCTAAGACAGTTTCATATTTAACCATACAATACATAGCAGCCCAAAAACTGTTAATTATAATATGTCAACTTTATATACAATACACATGAGAAATACATGAGAAATACACTCTCCTACAGCATTTGTAGTGATGTTAATAATCTTTCAGATTTGTGTATTAGTATTAATAAATTTACAGTTAAGATATTTGTTTGTTCTGCAAGAAGAACGAATGTCCCCCATCAACTTTACAGCTCTCTCGGCTACTATCTTGGTTTGAGGCACATCAAGCACTGATGGTTCCTTCTTCCAGTGGTTAGAGAAGCATTTTGCAGTTTTGGAACACTTAAGTTGGGATATTGCTGACAGCAGGTCTTCATAAGCCGCCTCTGCATAGTGCTGGTTTGAAAACCAGGCCTGCGACCATATAGTTGCAACGAAATTGCAAGTTATCCTCAGCTGTTCTCGCCAGTTTGGAAGAATGAAAAACACAATAAGCGCAAAAATGCCTCTTGAGTTCCACCTGGCACTGTGCAGTGATGGCAGCTTGTGCCATTTGATATGAGACCATTTTTCCTCATCTTTGTAAAACTTGTATGCTTCACAAAGCTGAAAAATTAATTTATAGTCATCTCTCCAGCCAAGGCTCTCATGCTCTGCTACCACTGCTGTGTCCTTGTAGGCATTTTTTAAATAATCGTAATGCTCCATAATCTCATCAATAAATTTGTAGTTAATGTTAGGCGACTGTGGCTGTATAGGAAAAAAGAAATCCAACACATGTCGTAAAACAAGATCAAGAATGTGGTGTGGTAGCCGATGTATTGAGGTTCATCGAATCCCTTGTCTCGAAATATTTTTTGAAGCTTGGCTACAACTCCAATCTTGCGACCAGTATTTACAGCTGTTGTGTCAGATGATCATCTGAATACTGTTCCATGAATTGTAATCATCATGTAGGTCCTGTAGTGGTTTATATATGCTTGCAGATGATCCACTGTCACAAACCAAAATGCCAAGTTGTAATGTTCTTTTGTCATTTTTCAAGCACACAACTTGGTACTCAGTCTTGTCAATTTTCTTACCATCAAAATACAAAGAAAATTTCTCTTCAGAGATCAGTTCCGTGAGGCGGTTTATAACTTGTTCTGCATCTCTGATTGTTTGACGCCAGACTCCAGACTGTGATGGTGTTGGGACACAAACTCCATCCTCAGCCAGACTTTAAAGCACTCGTGACGTTTTTCTGGTTGACAAAGAGTGACTAGACACTAGTTTGGCAGCAGACTTAGTTGACTGGCGTGTTGCACGCTTTCTGCGAAATTCTCCTGGAACTGCCTTCGAGTCACCACTGCTGCTTCCTTCCTCAGAATCCTCACTATCGCAGGAAAGTGGTACGGAGATAACCGTTTGGTTTGTCGAGGGTTCTGATGTGCTTTTGGCCCTTTTTGATGGATGGGTTGTTGACATAGGAGCCACTTACATAGTTGTATATCCCACCCTGCCATCTGATTCAATTTGCACTTTGTACAGTTGTTTGTCCTCACTACAAAGCCAATTTCCATCTGATTTTGTTATATCGAACAGATGAGAAAGATTTTCTTCAAATACTGCATTTGGTCACTTTCTGTGTTTCTCAAATGATGTGATGAGTTTGTAAACATTAGCAGACACTTGTTGTTTGGAAAGAACAGGAAAATTAAACTTCTGCCAAAGATTCATCAATTCCTCTAATATTTTTGTTAGTCGATCATGTTGATCATGTCCTTTCAATTCATTAAAGTGTCCCAAAAATCTTCCAACGATATCTCTGTTAGAAGGCATTTTACACAATTTGTCGCTCATATCCTGTTTTTACCTGTGGTATATTTCGTGCTTGATTTCAAATTTTGTGTCCATATTTCACCAGCTGCTTCCACTGCTAATTTTGACTTTTTACTTTTAAAGGACATATTTTCAAAAAGAAGCACTAAACAGCAGATTTTGCAAATTAATACTGCAAATAATGAAAAAACTTTTTAAATACTTCTGCTCAATATTTTAATTGCGCGAACATTAAAAAATACTCAACAACAAACAACAACAAACACGCATTAATTTGAAAAACAGTCGTTAAAATTTGTTATTCAAAATTGAGTTACATAACATAAAAACAATTTAAAACTATCGAACTTTTTCATTTTATGTTAATTAACTTTTTAAACTGTTTGACGCTCTCCAACTTGTAGTTATATTCAAGCATAGTCAAGCATAGTCAAGCATAAGGAAGTAAGAACTGGGAACAAAATCAAGTGAAAAATCGAAAAAGTGGTGAGTTGCTAGGTGCGGGAGGTTTTTTTGTGATCCAATGAAATAAACCTCAAAACAGTGATCTATTGGTAAAAGTTCATCAAATGCAACATCAAGAAAATTAAAATTTTGAAAAAAGTTTTTTTGTCATATACCTAATATATATATATATATATATATATATATATATATATATATATATATATATATATATATATATATATATATATATATATATATATATATATATATATATATATATATATATATATATATATATATATATATATATATATATATATATATATATATATATATATATATATATATATATATATATATATATATATATATATATATATATATATATATATATATATATATATATTAGGTATATGACAAAAAAACTTTTTTCAAAATTTTAATTTTCTTGATGTTGCATTTGATGAACTTTATATATATATATATATATATATATATATATATATATATATATATATATATATATATATATATATATATATATATATATATATATATATATATATATATATATATACATATATATATATATATATATATACATATATATATATATATATATATATATATATATACATATATATATATATATATATATATACATATATATATGTATATGTATATATATATATATATGTATATATATATATATATATATATATATATATATATATATATATATATATATATTTTATGCATGTATATATGTTAATAAAAGTTATTTTTTTAACGAGTATTTACCCATTTTTTCAGGTTTTTCAAACACAACATTATGCTAAAACTGTTTGTAACAAAATCTATAAGTATTCTTTGAAATAAAAAATAAACAAACAAAAAAAACTCAAACAAAATAAAAAACTCAAGATGAAGATTATTTTATCACAAAGTCTAATACATTTGTTGTTTCCGTGTTATTTATTTGAAATGTTGGTTGATTTATATTTTGAGTTAGGATACAATCATTCAATGCATCTAAAAACCTGTTTTTAGTAATATTCAGGTCAGTGGTTGAGCCAATGTTTTTGTCACTCCATTTGATTTTTGAGTAAATAAAGTTACCACGTGTAAGTAAACCTGAGTATTGATTTTTTTCTAACAATTTATAGGAGTGCTTTATTGAATCTACAATTTGCTTGTTATTTTTCTTACTACAACTTTCTACTCTAAATTAGTAGTAGTAGTAGTACTGTTGACAGTCGGAGAACTGTTTACTTTATCTGGAAGCATGTTCCATGCCTTTTTTTGGTTGCTGTACTTTTCACGATGAAAAGTCTTTCTCTATGATTTGCTCTTGGTGGAATTGTGATAAGGGGAAAGTGCCAGTTGACTATGTCAATGCTATTAAAAATTATCTATTTTTGGATGAGGTCACCTCGTTTGCGAAACTCAATTGCGACACTGGAGTAGATAGGCCAAGTTGTAAACATCTGGACTTGTAGTCTAACTTTTTTAGTTTGTCTGGTATTTTTTTGATTCTGTGCTGTATTAGCTCAATAGTTTGTTCATCCTTCACCAAATGAGGTTCCGAACTGGAATTGCAAACTCAAGGAAAGGATGGATGTAGTTGAAATAGAGTCGTTTTCTTTGCTTATTACATCTGGCAGATCATCAATGAAAGTGACTAATAAAATTGGACCCTAGACTGATCCTTGGGGAACCCCACTTGTCACAAGTAACCAACTCGATTGAGTGTCTTCAAAGATGACTCGTTGAGACCTGTTAAGTAGAAAAGCTTTTATCCAGTTGAGAAGATTACCTTTGATTCCGTACATTTTTAGTTTGTAAAGCATTCGTTGATGTGGCACTTTGTCTAATGCTTTGGCAAAATCATGATTGCCTTCTTAACTAGTTTTTCCATTATTTTCCATGGAATCGAGGTGAGAGATTTTGGTCTGTAGTTTGATGGGTCGATTCTGGAGCCCTTCTTAAATAAAGGTGTTACATTTGTTTTGGACGATGAGTTTGGAATTTCACCATTGTCAAATGACTTTTGAAAGATGAAGGTAAGTGGTGTAGACATTGAGGTAGAACAAAAGCATAAAATGTGAGAACTGGCATTGCCAACACCAAGTGATTTATATATATCTAGTGATGAGAATCCATTAGATTAACCTGTGTGTCAAAAGTTATGTTGTTGAGGATTGTATTAGTTCTACAATCAAAATGGAGAAGATTGCCATTGGATGGCTCTTTGCCAAAAACTTCTTGATATTGATTGTTAAGTGAGTTAGCTATTTTAGTTTTGTCAGAGGTAATGATTTCACTGAAACTGGTGATTTGCATAGATGAGATCTGATTTATTACAGAGCGTTTACTATTTATGTATGAAAATAGTCTTTTAGGGTTGCCCTTATTGTTTGCAAGAGTAAATTCGAAAGATTTCAGAGAAGAACAACTTAATTATTTAACAAACTTTCTAGTTTCTCTATATTCATTAACCAGGGATGTGATTTTCCATTTTGAACTGACGTTACGACCCCACAGCGATTTTTTAAGACAAATCAGGGATAAAATTTCTTTTGTCATCCTTGGTTGTTTCTTTGGGGATGGTTTGTTTGGCATGCGAGGGATGAATTGAAGACAGCATTCATTGTATTTGTTTAGCCAAATTTGGTAACATTGTTCTACGTTTAAAGGGATCCCTAAGTGCTATAAAGATATGATCTCATATGAAAGAGCATTAAAAAAAAAAATGTTTGATGTATTTTATTTTTTCTAAAACGTAATAATGAACACACACTAACAAATTTAATTTTCAAAAAAACGCTTTTCTTCAATTAAAAAAAATGCGTCTTGTCCAAAGTTTATTGACTCTACTGCCTCAAAAAACTAACGTTTGTACGTCAAAATAAACAAAGTAGACAAAATGTCATTATTGCAAACTTATTAGTTGGTAATTAAATTTAAAAGTAAAGTCGTTTTTTTTTCAACTAACACAATTACTTACAAGAATAAGTTTTGTAGCATTTTGTGAAAATATATTTGTATATTAGAATTTTTTTTATAATTTTAATTTATATATTTGTGTTAAAAGGGCAATTCCACGGCCAAAAATGAATAGAAGTCAAATTTTAAACTCTTTTTAGTCAGTTTTTAACAAATGAATATTGATTTAGACACATGAAAGTTTATTTAAAATATTTCCTTAGTACAAAAATAAATTTATTTCAGTCATTTTTATGGTTTCAAAAGTGACGGTTACTCTCATTTTTGCTTGATAAAAAAAATAATTATTGTAAAATGTTTTACTTAAATTAACATATATGTTAATTTTGCTATATTTTTTTTGGTTCAAATTAATAAGGTTGAATAGACATTTTATTAGAAATTAAACTAAGACGGGGCTCGAATTAACGCAAAAAAAAATCTAATCGCGAAAAAAAAATTTTTTTTTGCTCTCTCCCCCCCCCCTCTCTCTCTCTCTCTTATAGGTCGCGCAGATGTGCGTGAATGGGGGGGGGGAGAATTATCGTCAATAAATCAAAAAACATCGTCAAAAACTTAATAAAAAATTATATACCACGTTTTTTATAATTTATTGTTTCTTGAATAAAGGACTAATAAAAGTTTAAATATAATTAAGTTTTTCATTTAAATGGTTG
>NC_061165.1:30098779-30223779 GCF_022113875.1 Hydra vulgaris
AGGAATACTGGAAATGATGACCTGGCCTCCCCAGAGTCCAGATTTGAATATAATCGAGCATATTTGGGATTACTTGGACAGGAAAAAGGTCGAACATGCTCCCCGAAATGCTGATATATATATATATATATATATATATATATATATATATATATATATATATATATATATATATTTATATATATATATATATATATATATATATATATATATATATATATATATATATATATATATATATATATATATATATACATGCTCCCCGAAATGCTGATATATATATATATATATATATATATACATGCTCCCCGAAATGCTGATATATATATATATATATATATATATATATATATATATATATATATATATATATATATATTTATATATATATATATATATATATATATATATATATATATATATATATATATATATATATATATATATAT
Source organism: Hydra vulgaris (assembly GCF_022113875.1). Classification (NCBI taxonomy): domain Eukaryota; kingdom Metazoa; phylum Cnidaria; class Hydrozoa; order Anthoathecata; family Hydridae; genus Hydra; species Hydra vulgaris. Next base: position 30,099,229 of record NC_061165.1, read on the forward strand.
ATATATATATATATATATATATATAACGATTATATCTTTTATAACGATTTAACAGCAATTGAAAGTTTTGAAATGCAACTTATTTCCAATATTTATCAGTCCATATAATTAATAAACTATTTTTGCTATGTAGGCTAGAACTATGGAAATTTTTATTAATTTTCATTTCTTATGTTTATTCGTTTTGCACATCTTTTTTCTTTTAAAAATGTTTTTTGCTATATTTGACGTTTTTTTCTCAATACTTATATAATAGGAAAATAAAAAAATAAATTGTTTTTTATTTGTAAAATATATTATTTAATTAATAAATTTTGTAATGACCGAATATGTTAAATAAAGGAATAACATGGTTTCTTTAATGAATATATTTACTGCATTTGATGCATGTCTGAAATTGTTTCTTTTATATTGCCCAATATCAAATGTTAGTACCAAATATTTTATATATAAATATTAGTATTAATGAGTTTTTATTTTTTTACATGAAAAAGTTCTTAAAAATAATTTTTTTTTTACAACTAAGTAGCAAACAGTTTTCTTGATTTCAAGTGCATTGATAAAAACAGTAAAATTATGCAAAAATGTTTAAAAAATAAATTTAAAAAATCGCAAATTATAAACTATTTCCATAATATTCTGACTGAAAAAAGTCGTGAAAAATTTGTATATCAAAAGGTATTTTTATTTTTATATACTTATTTACTTTTTTCCACTGCTTGCATCAATTTTGGTAGTGGATATTAACAAACATCCTAAAAATAAGAAAACAAAAACGGTAAAATATTTAAGTTTGTTATTTTTCCAACAAATTTCTAACAATTTTCTTTTTTTATATTCCATTTTTTTAACTTATTTTATTTAGATTTTTTATTTCTTATAGACTTCTGTATATGTGACTTATGTATATGTGTGTATATATATATATATATATATATATATATATATATATATATATATATATATATATATATATATATATATATATATATATATATATATATATATTATATATATATATTATATATATATTTACATATATATTTATATATATATTTATACGTATATAATCAGGTATATATATATGTGTATATATATATGTGTGTGTGTATATATATATATATATATATATATATATATGTATATATATATATATATATATATATATATATATATATATATATATATATATATATATATATATATATATATATATATGTATCAGGCCTTGTTAAGAATCGTTATGCAGCTCGCATTTTACCTGCGAAATAGCGATTTGCCTACGCGTTCAGCAGTTTTGCGCTACGCAAAAACTTTATTCTTTTAGAATATTTAAATTATATTTTGATATCGTTTATGTGACATTTATTCAGGAAAAAGTAAAGTCGTAAATAAAAGCATTTAACTGCATTTGTAAACTAATAGATTTTTTGTTAAAGAAAAGTTTGTTTAATAATTTTTATTGTTGTTGTTGTTAAAAATTAGTTTAAGGAAATAAAGTTTTCATGTTTATGTTACGCAATAGCCTTTTTCAATAAGTTCATTTAAACAGTCTTTTAGAACAGTTTATGCAGAAAAAAATTAAGCTGTAAATAATTGTTGTAAAAAAAACATTTGTGGAATTTTTTTTTTATTAGATAAAAAAACAGATAGATAAACTTTTGTCTATTTTCTGTTGTTTTTTTTTAATATATTTTTAATTCATTTTATTAAATTTAAATATTTTTTTTATTAATCATAGTTTTAGTAAATAATTTTATTAAATTTAATTAAAATTTTTTTTTATGATATAATTTCCAAAGTAAAAAAAAAGATTTAATAAACTTAATTCAAGTTACTTAAAAATGTTCAAGTTACATATAACTTTATTTTAATTTCAGTTAAGTTTCAGGTAAGTTCCAATTCCAAATACTGGTCTGAATAATGGGCTTAACAAAAGCGCATATTTCAGTTTCATTCATTAATTACAAAAGCGTATTATTCATTTTATAACTAATTACAAACAATTTATAATTAAACGATTATTAAACTAAATTATTAAAAAATATAAAATAACAATTAATAAACAATTCATAAACAATTAAAAATGACGTCATACAAAAACATTCTTTTAAACTCGAGTTATAAATGTTATGTCTGGGTTTTCCTTTAGCCGTTAAATTTTATGTAGAAGAATTTTTTTTATAAAACGAACCAAAATTCAAACCAATTAAAAATAATGCGTTTAGTAAATAGACTCTTAAAAAGCCTAACTTATATTTCATTTTATAAACTAAACTAATACTAGTGTTATAAACATAAGATACATAAATTTCAAAATTATAATTATATTTATTAGAAAAAAATTCTGCCAATGAGTTCCTAAAACCGAAAATACTATTTTTCTTTTTGGATTGAGTAAAAAATAGTAAAAATACATTAGGTTTCACCGTACATAAAAATAAAAAATATTAATGGGAATAAAAAAAACAAAGCCGAAAAGTGGTAATTTTTGTTTCATTACAATATTTATGTTATCAAAGCCAGTTAGTGCAAACGTTTTTTTGTAATGGGGACAACCCAATATACGCTTTTAGTTGTAAGTACATTTAAATCCCTTTAAGAAAATCAACCATAAATAAGTGTCCCCTTATTTAAAAAACAACCCGTAAAATGAATGTTTTAAAGCAAAAAAAATTAAGTTTAAATAAGTTTAAGATTTTAATATTATATATATATATATATATATATATATATATATATATATATATATTTATATATATATATATATATATACATATATATATATACATATATATATATATATATATATATATATATATATATATATATATATATATATATATATATATATATATATATATATACACATATGGTAGTCAGAAAGTTTTTCCCATTAACTGTAGTTTTAAAGAGTGCGTTAATAAACCAGACAAAAAAAAGTTTAAAAACCTAATTTTTTTTTCTTAAATAATAGACTGCCTGCCTTAACCAAACCCTCAGTTGATGTAGCAGTACTCCCTTGCGAGTTAGGCCATTTGTCAGTCGATGTAGCAGCACTCTGTTGCGAGTCAGGCTATAAGATAGTTGATGTAGCAACACTTCGTTGTGAGTTAGGATATAAGATAGTCGATGTAGCAACACTCTCTTGTAGCAGCAGGCTAAAAGATAGTCGATGTAGCAACAATCCACGTATGTATTAAAAATATATTTTAACAAAATATCAACAAAAACACCATTAATTAAAAAAACTTTCTAGCCATTAATATTGCGGTTTTTTTAAAAAACAATAAAATTTAATGTATTTTTGCATTTATTTAATTGCTTGACATTTTGATGACAATAAAATGTAGCTTAAATGTCAAGGTAGCAAAATTGTAGTTGAAAGAGACTTTTTTTCACATTAAAAGACTCTTTTGACTATACTATAAGGATATATAAACATATATATGTATATATATATATATATATATATATATATATATATATATATATATATATATATATATGCATATGTAAACACATAAATTTTTTTACCTATTAGGTATTTCATTATGCATACTGCACTAACTTCTTTAGCATTTTTCGTAAACATATTATTGGTGCTGATGCTTTACCTTCGGTGAGTAAAAATATGTTAATATCTTTTTGTGTTTTTTTGTAAATGATTTTACAACAAATCTCTTCTGATATTTTACAAATAAAAATAGAGATTTTTTCTTTCAACTTCAACAATTTATTTTATGAGAAAAAAATAAGATACTTATGTAAAAAAAAAAAAAAAAACTAAACTAAAGGTTTAAGAAAACTGTATTAATATGAATCAGAAAAGAATAAATCATAAATACTAAAGGGTTTGAATTACAAAAATGTTTGTTTTGTTTTGAGTAAGTAGTAAGCAAGAATGAAAAGGTAAAACAGCAACAAAAACAATAAAAGCTAAAATCAAATGGTTTGATAATATTTTGCTAGTAATTATTTTGATCGGATTTTAGATTAGAGACAGTATGCAGTAGTCTTACTGATAATAATACATTTTAAATACTTTGTATGCAGCTAAATCTAACAATAACACCTCACACTTCCTATTAGAGTTGCTTCAATGTTTTGTCCTGGTCTGTATTATTCACTAGTAAAAATTTTCTAAAACCAGCAATTTTATTGTTCTGATGAAAATTATAAAAATTTCTTATGAAAATGATGAAAATTTCTTAGCAAACAATTCAGCTTTGTCTTTAGGAGAAGTAACAAAATCTAAACCATGCAAGAGAGAGGGAATAACTGTTTTGCCCATATTGTCACTACTGTCAAAGATACTGTCAAAGATTTTCCAGAAGTCTCTTGGGAGTCTAATTTTTAAGATTAAGTACGAGGTTTTGTGACCTGAGAAAAGGTTTTGGCGTTAAACAAAACTTTTTTACAATGGTTTCTAGCAATTGTAAACAAACTGTTTAAAATCTGTTTACTATTGTTTAGGCGATAGATATGGAAGTAATAGTTACAATTAAAAATAGCAGTAACACAATGAAAGAAAAATCGTGGAGGGAGTAAAAGATTCCATGTTAGCCTGAACTTACTAATGTAAATGCCTAGAACAAGTATGTGACTATTGGAATCTTTACGAATTGAAGTAAGATAAACATCATTATTAAAATCACGAGACGAGAAAGCTGAACTCAATTTAGTCTCACAAAGAGCAAGTAGGTCTGGTGAACTTTGCAAGTGATAAGACCCAACAGAAGAAAATTTACTTCAAAGACCACGAATGATAGATTTAGTGAACTTGGTGATGATGATGGTTTTTTATGATTTATGGTACTTTAGTTTTTTTTTGATTTGTTAAAGAACTTGACTCAAAGCATTTTCAGTATTCAGTACACTATTTAATAGTCAACACACATGCCTCATTACTGTTGATAAACCCTAAGCTATAACAACATGCTCCAAATGTGGTTTCGACAATGCACACCAAAAACACCAACAGGGACACCATCCCTGCATAATATGGTACTGTTAGTACCCTGTTACTTTACAGCTGTTGAAGGAATCAGTTTTTCTGAGAACCACTACAGAGTTCGAGAAAACCAACTACCAGTCAGCCTATGATCCATAAAAATAAGTTTTAGAGCTGTACCCTCATTAGGAGATAATAAAATGAGTTGCCTAGTCATAACAATAGAAACAAAAATAAAAAAACCCATGCATTGACTCAAGAAGATCAAGGATCCAGCTTTCTGCATCCTAAATGTAGATGTATTATAAATACATCTATGCCAACCTAATAGATAAAGAATGGATATAAAGCTGGTCAACAGATAAAATTTGTTGACCCCTTGAGTCTTTGCCTAGAATGCATTCTAGAAGACAGTAGGCGGATGCATTTAAACCTCTGCCCAAGATGAGTATTTTTATCAAGACACCATCTCTATCCTTATTCAAGCAAGAGCCCTAAGCAGAGTTGGCTTCCCCTAGCCTTTGCCTAAAAGAAACTCATCAGGTAATGAGATTCTTGATTCTATTGAAATCTTTGCTGGATTTTATTGAAGTTTTGAAAATAAATAAATCTTAAAAAGGATCCTAAAGTGCCAAGAAAAGTTGTGTTCATAGCAAAAAGAATGTCCAAAATAAATGTTTGGGTTGAATTTTTCAGGCCAAAACAAAACAAACATATACCAAGAAAAAGCGCCACAATTTTAAACAAAGCTTGCATTCTCCATTTCAGTACGATTTCTAAGTCCCCAAAATATATGCTGCAATCCAATACACCATTTGATTCCAAAGAGCCCCAGAATATGATGTCATTGTAGAATTTTTGTTTTTAAAAAAATCAAAGTATTTTTTTTTGAATCACTATTGTTTGTTTTTGTATTATTTGTTTTTAAAATAAATGTTTCTTATTTTAAAACTTGTATGACTATCCTATAATTTTTGAAGAAAGCTAAGCATAAGAATATTTTTTTACAGAGCCCAACAACTAAATAGAATTAAGATTTTATGGTACATTCTTAAATAAAGTAAATATATAAAAAATACATTAATCACCTTATTATATATTCTGAACCTTTTTTATTTTTATGTAAACAATGTGTTCTAAAATATTGATAATCATTTAATAACATTAATTATAGTACAAAACTAATTTAAAACAGTACACAAGCTTAAAATATCAGAAATATTTTATAAATATTTTTAATGCAAATTTGGCAGAAATAGGAAGTATATAATATATATATATATATATATATATATATATATATATATATATATATATATATATATATATATATATATATATATATATATATGCATACACTTTTTTCTAAAATGTTTACATTGCATTTAGATTTTTCAGAGTTTGATGGCTGGTGGAGCTTTTATACTTCCATCTGTATGTCTTACCTTATTTTCAATATGAATTTATTTTTTATCATTAAAAATTTAATGAATGAATGTTTTAAGCCTTATGTGTAAACAGGTATTTTTTTGTAAATATTTATAAAGATTAAAACTTGTATTTTGCGCAACTTTGCTTAAAGACCCAAACATCTTAGCAATGCCATATTCTTGTTGCTATGCCACTATTTGTGTTGCTATCGAAACTTGGTAAAAATAATTTTTATAAAGTTTCTCAACATGAGCCAAAAAAGTTTTATAAACATAAACAGATAAAATTGTTTTTATTTTTTATGACAGATCATTACTTTGTAGGTTCTAAAAGTGAAATAAGTTGAAACTCAAACTTATCCTGTAAGGCAACCTTAAGCTGCCAAAAATAGGTAAAGTTTCTCATTTTCAAAAAAAAAATCCAGTACATTTTATGATTTTATACTTTAAATATATTAATTAAAGTTTTTTAAACATTTTTTTGTATGTAATATGGGCAGGTAGATATTTGAACTAATGCAATTACTTGCATTTTGTCATCAAGGAAAATTTTATAATAATTTCATTCTTATTTTAAATTTTTTTTATTGCTTAAATTTTTTTATTAAAATATAACTTAGGGCTGTTCAAAACACAAGTTCATATTTTTTTATAATTTAAAAGAAAGTTTGTTTTTAACAACAAGAGAACTTTAATTACTTATTAATAAGGTCACTCAAAAAATAACTCAAATTTTGATTTCTGTTATATAGGGCATTTCTAAAAAATCACACAGGGAAACTTGTATATGTTTTGTCTATTATTTTTACAAAAATAAAACTGGTTATCTCCAATTTACTCTTATTTAATTCTAATCTATATAAATATTTTGAAAACAAGTAATCATATACATTAGTAATGTTATCCAAGAATAAATTAAGGTTGAGTCACGCACAGAACAGAAAAACTCAAATTTTAGTAACTAGATAAATGAACTCAAAAATTCCTCAAAAAATATAAGTTTTATCAGTATAATTTTTTTTTAAAATAATATTTTAATGGTAAAGATTTACGGATTTACGAATTGCACTTTGTATCATCAAGTCACAGTAATTATTTAAACACAGTTCATGTATGTTCACTCACAAAAGTTGCGAGTTTGTCAAGTTAATATAGTTTGTTTTTATGAAAATAAATTGCTTGTGATAATTTTAAGTGAAATATATTTCTTCAACTTATATTTAATATTTTTAAAATGAGAAATAGCAGTCATCAAATTTTTCTAGCTAGACTATGACGTTTGGAAATTCATTGCATAGTTTAAAAAGCTATTGCAGCATCAACACAAAAAATTTATTTAAAAATTCAGGTAGCCTAAAATAATAAAATTTTTTTTTGTTATAATTGTTCTTTAAGAAAATCATAATAGTATGCATTTACAAGTCCCAACTTGTGGAAGAAAAAAAATCACCCACAGAGATATCCTAAAGTTACAAACACCAAAGAAAATGATGTGTTTAAAAAAAAAAGTTGAAAAAGTCTCCAAGTCTGGCTATACAGTAAGTTATTGTTTGAAATATATGAACTAACTCCTAATTATTTGCATTATGCATATGTAAAAATTGGTAAAGCAAGAGTACATCTTCCAACGATTGATAAATGTATCTAACTCCTAATAAAGCTGTCATTGGTGTTGATTTTTCAGGGAACTATTAATAGATTACTTAATATGAACCACAACATTTTGATTTTAATTTTCACCTTGGCTGTAAATTATTGATGTCATTTGCAGTTGCTTCATACCATTAAAAACATTTAAAAAAGCCATGCATAAGGAACTTATGTAGTTTTAGAGCAACTGCTAGAATTTGTTTAATAAGTTACATTTTAGAGTGATAATGATACATCTCAGTTCAAAAATAATGGTGAATTATCATATCATATATCATAAATATCATGAGATCATTACAAGTACTTCAAAGGTGACACAAAAAGCAAATTAAATGGTTGTTTTTTTTTTTTTTGCTATATCAGGCTTGTTCGGGAAGCAGAAAACTGGCCAGATTTTTTAGTTATTTTGAGAAGATTTCATTTCATTTAAAAAAAAACGCAAAAAAGATTAATTGGACCGATGAGAGACAATTTACAAAAAAAAAAAAATCTACAAAAAGAAAAAAACTTTTAATGCGAAAAAACTTAAAGCAAAATAAATTACATTTAGAACAAATATTTTTATTTATGTTTATATAGTAGGGGGACATAACTCAAATAATTGGAAAATGTGACATGTACCCTTTTTCCCTGTGGTCTTCAAATAAAACAATCTAATCATTGAGTTATTTGTAGAAATTAAATAAACTAGAAAGAAATCAACTAAAAAGGTTAAAAATTCTTAATGAAGAGGAAGCGGAACTGCTTCACGATACTGCTGATGATGTTTAGTGAGTGGGCTTTTTAATTTTAATTAGTATTTAAAACAGAAAAAAGTAACTTAAAGTATAACAAGCTTGTAAGAATGGCAACTGAAGCAAAAATAAATAGAGTTAGTAAACCAATACCTAAGAATGTAAATATATATATATATATATATATATATATATATATATATATATATATATATATATATATATATATATATACATATATATATATATATATACATATATATATATATATATATATATATATATATAATATATATATATATATATATATATTTGTATGTGTGTGTGTGTGTTCTGTCTTGACCTCAGGCGCGGTGCTTGTTCATCCGTGAGTTACTTTGTATGCATGTTTAGTAACCAGTGTTTAGTAACCAGAAACTTCTTGTATGTTTATTTCACTTTGATGATTAATAGTTTTATTTAAAACATAATTATTGTCTTTTTGTTTACAAAATAAATGGTAAAAATTGCTAAAGAACAGACACAAAATTACATTTACATAAAAAAATACATACTTTTTAAATGAAAAATAAGAATATACTAATAAAGTCTATAATATATAATAAACTTTCAAAATTTTGACAATTTAAAGAACATATATTTAAAATATTTATTTTTGTAAACAAATAATAATAGTTTAAGATTTACGGCTTTGCAGATGTGGCTCCGACAGTGAGCCATAGTATTAAAGTAATAGTTTGTTCTATAAAATATTCTTAAAACAAATTATGCTAGAAATCTCAAAACTTGAATACTGAAATCACAAATCTTGAATAATGCAGTTTTCAAAACATTTCAACAGAATACTCTAGAACTTTATTTTGCTTAGTCAGTGTATTTTTTGAACCAATAGAATTAGATTGTAGATTTGGCAGGTTTTTAGTGTTTGCAAATATTCTTCCGCACAAAGATGTTTTGAGAACATTTAAGTTTATGTATGTTTCCATGTATGTCCGTAAAACAAAATTTTTTTGTTTGACATAAACTTAAATGTTCTTAAAACGACTAAAACATCTGGCCAGTTTTTTGTAACTAAATATTATTTCCGTGGTCAGTACTCTAGAGCAATTGCTCCCGCTTCCCTCCAAGCCTGTATAAAGGCATTTAATTTTCCATCCAAACTCGATGTTAAGAGAATCAGAGGATTTTGAGCAATACTGTTTGGTCAATGTGACTTTGTTTCTTTTGCTTAATGCTGTTTTTTATGAATATCTTTTTATAAAGTTCGCAACTTGAAAATGTAAGTCTAGTCACTAGTGGAACATATTTACAAGTAAAGGCCTGAGAGAAAAAAAGTGATTGGTTAGAAAAAGTATTAGTTTACTAATTTTACTATTTTAAGCAGATGTTCAGTGTTTTAGCAGATATTTAAGTGAAAAAAGCGGCAACGGTGTATTTGTCTTATTACTAAATTAATTTTTTGCCATATAAAATTAAAATAAATTTAAATTTCATCTCGTTCTTTACCTAATTTGATGACTAATGTCTTCAATGATAATAAAATGATTTTGACTAAGGTTGTCTAGGATTTTTTTATGATTGACCTCTAATGTTCATCTCTTTGCTAATAAATGTTTTTTCTTGTACTGTTTTCACAAGGACAGGTTAATACTGATCATCAAAGTTTTACATTATAAATGGGCTGTCAAAAATTGTGAAAATGCCTGCCTGAATACCCATTGAACAAATGGGCAGGTACACAGATACCATTGAACAAATGGGCAGGTACACAGATTACCATTGAACAAATGGCAGGTACACAGATAAAAAAATAATTTTTTATCTGATATATATATATATATATATTAATAGAATAAAACAGATACCTTTTAAAAAAATAATTTTTTATATAAAAGTTATACTTATACACTGTCAATAAAAACTTTTCATTCAATGATGTCATTTATTTAGAGTTGTTTTTTTTTCTCACTTATATCTAAATTTTAAATATATTTTTTTTATTGCATTTATTTTAAAATAAAGTATAAAGAAGAAATTACAACAACATTTTGAAAAACATACATAGCTTTTACAAAACATCTAGTTATTAAAAAAGGATGAACGCTATTTTCAAATATTTGAACAAAATGTATATCTTTTTATGAAGAAACTATAAACATTTTAAATATAATTTGCTTAACTGAAACTTGAAGTAGCTTCAAAAAAATTATGTTTTCTATCTTCCAGGTTTTGAAAGAGTTTTGTCTGAGTGACAAACTAATAAACAAGTTAGAGGAGTTCTGATTAAGGAAAAAAATGTGCATAACATGAGGAATAATTTGTTGATTTCTAAAACTGAAACTAAAAAAACTTTGCAAGCATTATGCGCAATGTTTTTGAGCGAGCGATATGCACAATGTTTTCGGATATTCTGATGGTGATAAAGAAATCATAGTTATTGAATTTTTAACAACAAGATCTTCCAAATCTTCTTTCACATATTGTTAGCATTGTTAAACTGTTAATTACAAATGATAATTTTAGGCTTAAGAATGAATGAAATAAATTTTAGACTTATCAAATGATGTTTACCCATTGTATTATTATGCTACCCAGGCAGTAACCAACGTTGACAGCTTTATTTTTACTTTATTGTAAACAACTTACTCTGAAAAATTCCATTTTAATTACACAAATAACTTTAAACTAAATAGTTTATTTACATCTTTATGTAAATCCTTAGCTTAACTTTTTCTTTCACCCTTATCTAAATATAAAAATTATATTTAAAGGTTGCAGTCCTAATGTTTTCACCATTGATCTTAAAGTATGGATCGTATTATATGATTAAACTATCATTTCTATTCAAGGTAACTTGTTTTCTTTAAGATATAAAGGTAATTATTATATCATTACATTATTAGCTAATTAGAGTCTGCATTTAAAACATACTATTTTCAAAACACAGATTTTGATTGGTGGTTTTTTTTTCATGTTTGGGTACACCTCTCCATGGTTAGTTGCAGCTTTTATGATACTTGACAGGTGAAATTACTTTTTGTAAATTTTTTCCACATTAATTATTTTTATATTTATATAAACATATTTTTTCCTACATGAACTTTTTTAATTTTTATTTTTTACTACTTATTTTAAACAAATTTTTATACAATGATTCTTTGACTTATAAAAATACATAATAATTTATGCTAGCAATTTAAGTAACATTGTAATTTATGTAAGCAATTCAAGTAGCATTGTAATTTATGCAAGCAATTCAAGTAACATAGTAGTTTATGCTAGCAGTTCAAAAAAATATAGTAATGCTAGCAATTCAAAAAACATGATATATGATTTAGTCTAGTTAGTTAAACATGAAAATTTTAGATAATTTTAGTCTAGTCTAGTTAAACATAAAAATTTAGTCTAGTAATTCAAAAAACGTATTACCTCATATAATTTATGATAGCAGTTCAAAAAATAGTAATTTATTATTGCACTTATGAAGTTTTGTAAAATAATGAAAAAAACATTTAATGTCGTGACCCCAGACAATTTATTGGTGGAATCATAGTATTACTATTTGTAATCAATAATAGAATTAGTCTACCCTCACACCCTAGGGTAGTTTTGCATGTTTAGGATGTGTACGCGTTTGTGTATGTGTATAGAGAATTTAAGTAAATAAAATATAAAATTCTTATAAAGTAATTCAATAAATGAAAAATTCTTATAAAGTTATTTAATAAATAAATTTACTTAAGTATAACATACAAAACTAATTGAATTAAATTCCCATCAACATAAAAAGTTGAATTCTCATCAACATAAACAATTCTTTGAAGTTTCATTAATTTCAATTAGAGAATAGAAATGATTCAAAATATTTTCAACTTCAACGATAAAAATGCACAGGTTTTATGCAAATTTTGTTCGCTTCATAATCACTTTTTTCTCTGATTATTAATAATTAGTAATGCTGCGTAGTTTTTATTTTTTTGATTATTAATAATGCTTTGTGGTTTATTATAATTAAATAGTTTTCATAAAAAAGTAGTTGAAGGTTTATAACAATTTAATATAACAATATAACAATATAACAATTTAAAGGTACATCAAACTTATAAAATAAATTATATGAAAGGAAGATTAAACACATTTAACAATAATTTAAAGAAAATTTTTCCTGTCATGCAGGTCAAAGATGAGCTCCACAAATGTAATACTTGTCAAAGCCAATTTGACATTTGTAGTCATGAACGGTCTGCAATTGAAGATCATTGCAAGTCTATTAAGCACAAAATGGGTTTGGATGCTTTTATATTGTCAAACAAAATCACAAAGTTGATGAAGAGTCATAGCTTTGGTCAAAATTAAAAAATATAACCATTCAAAAAGGAACAATTGCCTCCCACACAATCATAAACAACCATGCTTTTAAAACTGCTCAAAACAGTTCTTAGGAATTTTTTTAATCAAAGATTTGCTTGTACACGTACAAAATATGCATACAAAATGTGAAACAAAAATTATAGGCATTTTTATGAAGTTTTGTGAAACTCAGAAAATGCTTTGTTAATAGCATTATGTGTCAATTCTTTATAATGCATCAAATCACAAAGGCATTAATATGTATCCCATTTGTAAGTGAAAAACTTGGATTGTGTAAGTGATAAACATGGATTGTGTAAATGATAAACATGGATTGTGTAAGTGATAAAGATGGATTGTGTAAGTGATTAAGATGGGTTGTGTAAATGATGAACATTGATTGTGTAAGTGATAAACATGGATTGTGTAAATGATAAAGATGGGTTGTGTAAGTGATAAAGATGGGTTGCTTAAGTGGAGAAACATCAGATATCTTATTAGAAGTTTTCTATAAACGAATATATGGTAACAAAATTTTTTAAAAGTTTTGGCTATTTCTGCAGACATTACCAATACAAATTTCATAGGTTTCAAATGAAATGCTAATAACAATATTCACAAAAACTTACTTCTCATGGTAAAATGTGAAATCATTGGCATTGGTTGAAATGCCCACATTTTGTCAAGCACAATGAACATTTCATCTGGTTGTTTATCAATTGATTTGGAGATTGATTGTTCCTCAAATTTACTTGTTATTTTACCATATCACTGGTCAAGTTTAGAAAATACAAAAGAGGCCACTATTTTACAAAAGAGGCTACTGTAGAGTTTTAAAAAGTTGTTAGAATTCTCAAAGGTTTATTGTTTGGCCTTACTTTCAGCCATTGAAAAAGTGCTTAAGTTATATCAGCTGCAAATTCTTTTTAAGGGAAGAAAATTATCCAAAAGTGATGTTTTAGGTGGCTTAACTTTATTAAAAATGAAAAATAAAAAGTCATAATTTTTTTTTTGCTTCTTTACCTAGTTTAAACATTAGCAAATTCCAAAAATTTATTATTTGAGATGAATTATTCGTTTAATTATAAAGAAATTTACGTTTTTATAGTATAGGGTGAATAGTGTTATCCATAGCAACACCTTAGCAACCATGTCAGCTTTGTTTTTTTGCCCATATTTTGACACAAAACTTTTGATTTAAACTGCTAAATGCATTTTTCACTTTGTCTACTTTGTCTTACAGCATTCTGTTGTTTACAAGTTATAGTTTTAATTTTAATGATAATATTTAAAAAGAAAGAAGTAATATTGTTTATGTTGTGTTGATGTCAACACAGATGCTATAGTGATTTCTTCCAATTTTTTTTATCTATCTCAGTAATACAAATAATTGCATTTATTCTTTATATGTTTATAGAGTTCTTAAATATGGGTAATAATAAAAATCAAATAAAATTAAGCAGAAAAAGACTTCATCTAACAGGTATACATGTGCTGCAAAAAATCAAATTGTGAACCAAAAGTAAAGGAAGCTGTTTTGTCATCAGAAATCAGTTTAGATGATTCACTCCTAACCGATGACAAAGGAGATTCTAACTTCTTTATAATAATTCACTTTAAAGTTGTCTTCAACTTTTAAGTAGATGCCTAGATTGTGGGGACAAGGTCATTGTCAGTCTTGACCAGATAAAAAAATTGGGACTCTCACATAACCTTAAACTTAAAAAAGTAGTTTTGACCCGCCCTAGTGTATATCTTGTGATTGAAGTTGTAATAACTTCTCTCCTGAGATAAAAAATAAACACATTCAAAAAGTCATGCTGAATGAGTTTTCGCGAGATTGGTTTTGCCCTTGAACAACAAAGAGCGTAAATGGCAAAAAGATAAACTTGAAGATACGAGTACCTACAAAGCACATTTAAATTTGTTTCTATCTATAAAAGAAGAAATTGAAAGCATCTTTAAAGAGTCAAGGCTCTGAAGATCTTCTAAAAAGGTGCTTACATGGGTTTACACAAAATCCAAATAAAGCTTTAAACCAAATAATTGGGAATAAGTGCCTAAAGTCTGATTTTGTGTTGCAAGCTATTTTAGGAGTATATTCTGCTATCATTAATTACAATGAAGGTGTTATTGGATTTAATTATCTATTTAAACTATTGTCCTTATTGTCCTTAATGTATTTAAACTATTGTCCTATGCAACAAATAAGGACAATACTTGTATCAAGCAAATTAATAGTAAAATGAGCACAAAAAAAATTAAAAAAGAGGAAAATTAAAAGTGCAGTTAAAAAAAAATTCTTTGACAAAGAAAAGAGACAGAGGGTGAAACTTATAGTTCTGGGGCACTCTAGTTTCATATTTGTATACTATTTATTTCATTTTTAATTTTATTTTTCATTTTTCTCAAAAATAAGTTATTGTTACGTTTACTTGAATTTAAACAACAATTTTTAGTTCTTCTATATAACCAATTGACTTGAAATTTTCACAGACATTTCTTAAATATTGGAACTAGGTTTTGAACTAAAAACAACTATTTAGAACTAACAGAACTTGTTTAATAGCTCTTTGTTTTTCTAAAATGACCTGATTTTTTAATGCTCAAAAAGAATTGTCAGCCATTATGGATTAGTACATTTTTGAATTTTGATTTTAGTTCAGAAACTTTTTTACTACTTTACCTATATGCTGTCCAAATTTATTTCAAATACTACTTATAGATTCTGAGACACTGTTTAATTTTTTTTTTTTGATTTTTGCTGACACAGCTTTTTTTTTAAGCATTTTTAAAAGTTTTTTGTCAAATTTTTTTTTTTATCAATTATGTTAACAGTAAACTTAGTCTAAAGATATTTTTTGTTTAAATTCTGCCCAAAGGAAATATTTTTTTCTTGAAACTCACAATTAAATGTGACGCACTGTTGAATGTGACACATTGTTGGATGCAACACACTGTTAAATGTGACACACTGTTAAATATGACACACTGTTGAATGTGATACACTGTTGAATGTGACATACTGTTGAATATGACACACTGTTAAATGTGACACACTATTAAATGTGACACACTGTTGAATTTGAAACACTGTTGAATGTGACACACTGCTGAATGTGACACACTGTTGGATGCAACACACTGTTAAATGTGACACACTGTTGAATGTGACACGCTGTTGAATGTGACACACTGTTGAATGTGACACACTGTTGAATGTGACACACTGTTGAATATGACACACTGTTGAATTTGACAACAGTTACAATTACAAAAATTCTTCTGTAGAGCAAGTATTTTTAATTTCCAAATAGAAATCCCAACTTACAATGACAACTTTGGCAGCATTTTGAATTATTAAATTTAATTGAAGAAAATATAACTGTTCAGAATTTGCAAAAAAAGTTGACAATTTGCTGAAAAGAATTCATTCTTAAAAAAAAAATATTTGTGATTTAAAAATGCACAAAATTTGTTATTATTTTTTCATAATTTAGTTTCTAGCACATGATATTAAAAAAAAATAAACTTTAAAAAGTATTAGCTCAAATGAGTTTTTAGAAAAACCCATTTAAGTTTCATAAGTTTATTTATTGTATGCACCTAGATGCGTATATGACCATATATGAAGTCCTTTTTTTAAATATGTTCACCTAAATTACATTGGATGCAGAGATATGTGTTTTGTCAACTGAGCAAATTAAACACAAATCCAATCTCTCTGAACATTTGTTTAGAAAAATTGGATTTGTGAAATAAAATATTAGAGAGTGTCAAAAGCATTAACTTAATTGAAAGCTTTTCATACCTCCTAATACTAAAATGACAACAATCACAAAAGCCAGTTGGATCTCTTGAATATATTTTCCTGCATCATTTAAGTCACTTAGTTGCTTCAAAATTCCTTTAAATCTTTCGTTTATAAAGAACCTTGTTAATAAACCTCTGCTCTTACACAAGAAGTAAACAGTCTTCTTGTTCATTTAGTCGTTTTTGCGATGATTTGGGATTTTTTCAGAGGCCAAGTTCATGAAATATTTATTTTCCAACTAACCTGAAACAAAATCCCAATAATAAATTTCATATTACTTTACAGAGCCAGCAAATGCAATTTTTTTTTTAAATATATAAATGATTTGTATTTTTTATTAAAACTAGAAATTTAAAAAAAAATTCTTATTTCTATAAAAAAAGAATTATTTAACAATCTCTAGCAATAGTTATACATTATAGTCATAAATTCAACTATACATTCAAATATTGGTAGAAAATAAGTGATAACAGTTAAAGTTTTACAATACTAAATTTCTGGTTTTATGTGATTTATCCACATTTTGAAATCAGGTTTTCTTTTGCAGGCAGTGTAATCAGATATTGGGATCTACGAATGACTACCGAAAGTAGTGCAAATCATTTTCCCAAAAATTTCCTGAGGTCCTGACATCAGGAAATTTTTCGGGATAGTGTTTTTTTGTTTTTTCACAACAGTGTAGATGTTATTCTAAAAGTTTGCTACATTTATGTTGCTAAAAATTTACTTCACTTATGTGTTCAGTTTTTACATATTTTAAAAAAAAACATCTTTACCCAAGTAATATCCACCACCTTTTTATAAATAACGCTCTCACAGAAAGTGTTTCAAAGTAAAAAGATTAAACTGTAAAATAACACTTTTGAAAGCGATGTAATAATGAAAAGTAAGTTTTTTTTTATAATTAATATTTGTTTTTACCTCTTAATATTTTATTTGACTTATATCTTTACCATGGTTATTAGTTTTTAGTTGAATGCTTAATATGTGGCCATGTATATTGTCTCATATTATAGTAATTGACATCCAGCATATATATTACAACATTTATTACACTTATATATCATATATTACATCAACATATATATTTATAATTACAGCTATTAAAATATGACAAAAATTTTTTTTTTTATCTTTAGCACAATTGTTAGTGCAACATTTTCTCTGTTTAATCTCTCAGTATCTGACATAATTGATCATGATCAAATTTGTTATAACAGGAGGTAAGATTTATCAATTAGTTTCTTAGTTTAGTTGTTTTTTTAAGTTGTTCTTATATAAGTTTATTCATTTCCAAAAGCAGCTCTGCAGAATTTAAATAATAATAATTATGAGCGACATTAGGGTAGATCTATGATGAAAGGAGGTTAAATAAGATTAAAAAATGGACAGTTAAAATGAAACAAAGAAAAACCCTAAAAAGCCAGTTTTTTGAAAAGAAACCATAATTGATTAAGTTTTAATTGTTAACCAGAATTTTCTATATAAGTTAGAAGTCAATCTAGGTACTTTTAGACACTAGGTATGGTTTTTTTAAAAATCAAAAGGTGATGCAAAAGTTATGTTATAATAATAAATGTTATCAAGAGGTGTTAAGATAATTAAATTGTATTAATACATGATATCAAGAGGTGTTAAGCAAGTTATATTGTATTAATACATGTTATCAAGAGGTGTTAAGCAAGTTATATTGTATTAATACATGTTATCAAGAGCTGTTAAGAAAGTTATGTTGTATTAATACGTGAAATAAAGTGGTGTTAAGTGAAGTTACCTATTAATAATACATGATGTAATAAGCTTAAAAGGTGTAGGAAAAAACTGTTAATTAAATCAAAAATTATCTAAAAAGTATCAGATTGATTTAGTTAAAAGTGTACCTATCTATGATTTTTAAAATATATTTTAGTTACACATTTTTAACTCAAGGTAAAATTGATACTAATATTTTTTTATAATAACAAGTATTAATAAAGTTTTTTTTTTCAAGTCGCCCTGTGTCATCAATGATTTTTGGTTTAAACGCGCTTATAACTAAGCCTGCACAATCTCTTGCACCTGTTATTATACTGTTTTTGTTAAATAAAGCTGGATACAAGGTAACTCTTTCTTTTGGTTTCATAAGTTAATCTTTTAACTTAATATCTTAAAAATAATTTATTTTTTATTTTTTTTAGAATGATACAATGACTGACTCTAGTAAGTAACATCTGTTTTTTTTAAAATCAGGCTTACTAATTGTCTGGAAACATGAATTTTTTATGGCGTTATTAGGGCGAAATATTTATATATCATTATATTACCTCATATTTTTCCTAATAATTATGCAACAAATATATGAAAAATTGAAGCCAATGTTTTTGCTGGCTGTTAAAAACAGAAAGCCCTAAAAAAAAATAAAAATGATTTGTTAATACAGTAGTTGTATTTTTGTTTAATTTATGTTTTTTGTTTGGTTTGGGTAACTGCTTTTCTCAAAATAAAAATTATTCTCCCTTTACGTATAAAAATGTATCTCATTAATTAAAAATAATGATGCTAAAAATCCATTTAATGTTGTTTACATCCAAATCTACTTACTGACATTAATTTAAAGATGACAGACCTAGTGTTTTATGTTTGTTTGTTTTTTTTTTTTTTTTTTTTTTTTTTTTTTTTTTTTTTTTTGTTAAACAAATAAGCATAATTCACTGGTAAATCCTGTATGAATTTAGTGAATTTAGAGGCTTTTAAATAAGAAATTACCCGTTAAACCATCAAACCTAATCTTGTTTTCTTTGAGTAGAGTCTTTCTTCTACTTTTAAAAGATGTTATCATGGAAAGTAACCACTAAGATTTTAAATAGACTTATTTACTCTTTTAAATCTCTTTTTTTAAATAGACTTAAAAGATTTTAAATAGACTTATTTACTCTTTTTTAATCATGAAATGTTCAAAAAAAGCATAAAAGTATAATATACCTAAAACCTTAAAAACGTTTATATTGGTAGTCACACAAGAAAGAAAGATCTTATACTATTTCTTTTTATGTAATTTTTTAGTTTTTATTTTCTTAAAATATAAAAATATTATTTTGAATTAAGATGTTTGGGAGCAAAAGTTCTAAAATTTAAACCGAAATTTGACAGTCTCAAAAAAAAAAAAAAAAAGGTTTCAGCAGATAAAACTTTTCATGCATATTTATTACAATCCTATAAATATTAATCATTGATCATGAATGTTTTGGTTGGTATAGTCTTATTGTCAATTTAGAAACTTTGAAATTATTTCCAAATCGATATTTTGTTTAATTTTTGCACAAAATTTAATAATTAACAAAATTTTTACTTAAAATCTTTAATTCTCAATTTAAACTAAATTTTTAAAATAAACTTACAAAAGAAACTTCCACATACACACGTACGAATAAACACACATCCATTCCCAACTACAATAATAACCCTCCAACTGCTATAAAATATGTATATAGAAAATATGTGTATATATTTTTCTACATTCAGGAACATTTCTAATAAAATTTGCAACATTAAATAACTTACAAATATAAACATGAGTTAAATAAATGAGTTGCAAGAATTAAATCTTTTTAAAAATATAAAAAGAATAATCACAACCTCCATCTCATCAATGACAACCTCCCTCTCATCAATGACTACCTCCTTCTCGTCAAGACAACCTCCGTCTCATCAATGACGACCTCCATCTTGTCAATGCACTAATATAATAATTATCTTCCCAATCAATGCTAATTAATAAGTGTTTGTATCTCCCACTTTTTATCTCTTTTTATTTTCCTCGTCTAATAACTTTAACCACTGTGCTTAGCTCTCTCTTTATTATTGGGCCTTTCTCCTCTTTCCCTTCACTACAATTTGAAACAATTTATTTTTTATTTGAACTCGTAATTTTAGTTATTAACATTTTCATCTAATTATTTTTGTTTCACATGTGCAATATTTTTAGCAAACCGATTTTGTCTCACAAAAACAGTCTAACTATTGATTTGTTTCTATTAATATTCATTTCACTTTACATAAATAAAATGTTTTATTTTTTGTTGCTGCTTTTATTTTAAAAATTTGAAGAAAAAAAACATTTAATTAGCCATTTAATTAGCCATTTAATTAGTCATCTTTAATGTCAAAAAGGGTTAACTACAAAATTAAATTATATATCAAAAAAATTATTAATTTACTTATACAATTTTTATAAGCCAATGGAAATGCATAGACTATAGTGTCATCTTATATGAGTCAGTTGTGTTTTCAACTCATTGCTTATTGTTTAAAGATAAATGAACGGTTTAATGAATTTAAAAAAAAAATCTATATATACACATTTTAGAAAAAGTGGATTTTTTTAATTGATGTTGTTTGACACTAAACCCTCAAATAGTAGTTTATCCTCTTTGTAAATATGCTACATATAACGACTGTTAAGTTAATTAATTTTTTTTCAGTTGAGAAGTCATTGTCCGAAGCAATGTTCTCTATAATGGTGTTTGTTCCAATTATAATTGGTGTTTTGCAATTTTTGCTTTGGAATATATATTCCCTTCGAAATACTAACAAAGATGAAAATGAACTTAAGTTTAAGTTTTAATTTCATGTTTTACTTTAGTAAATATATTTGTAATCTTATTATTTAATATTTATCGCATTCTTTTATTTGTTTGAACTGTTTATTAAAGGAATTTTTAATATCTGATCTATAAAATCTTTTTTTTTTGATCAAAACAGTGTTTAAAAATAGATAAATAATAAAGACCTTATAAATATCTTAGTTAATTCATTTATTATGTATAATATATAAATTATTTGTATCTTACGTCTTATAAATATTGCTTTTTTTATTTGTTTTTATTTTTTCTTTTTTAATTTAAGTTCCTAAAACTGATTAAGTCACCAACCTAGGTTAGTGAATTAACGGCACCTGTTCAAGATGTAATTGAGAACACGAAGGTTGTAATTAAGAAACGTAAAATATAGTTGAAAACTTATTTTTTATTATTTTAAGAGATTTGTAAATAAGAAAGCGTAAGATATAATTGAGAACATGGTAGTTAATGGTAAGGATAGTATATTAAAGATAGTCAGATCAAAGTCCTTAGTTTTTCAGATTTGTAGCTTAATTTACTATGTCATTTTAGTCTTAGTTGGATTCGCTTCTAGCTAAGCTGGCTAACTAGGTTGCTTTAAAGTATTTTACAGTGTGGCGGTAACTGGAAAAATTCAATCAGATGTTTACTCGTATTCAGATAAATGATAAATAAAATATAAAGAGTTTATTTCCAAAAAAACATGAAATTTAGTTAAATTTCAACAATGTTATTAGAAATCATTTAAATATTCAGTTCATTTAAATATTCATTCAACACCAACTTGGACGTCTTCCATATTTTACAAACGCTTTGTAATGCGTAGTCTCATGTTGTACAGCACGTGCCCGATCATCTCCCATTATTGAATTTTTACCGCAGTAACAATTCTATCTAAATATTGCATTCGTTGTTCTACAATTTCAGCATCTAATACACAGGACCGCCATGAGGAAGGGGGCCAAAAGGACAGTTTGTCGCGGGTGGCAGATATCCAAGGGGCACCAAATAAAAAGAAGGTACAAAAAATAATAATAAGGTCCTTTATCCATAATGTGGGGAAATTTGGATAAATAAGGGCGCCAATCAGGGTTGCTGTCCCAGGCGGCGTGAGGGCTCTTAGCTGTCACGCCGCCTGGGACAGTAACTGCTTTTGTAGAAAAACTTTTTACAAAAGCAGTTTAGTATATTTTTACAAAAGCAGTTTAGTATACCTCTATCATTAAATATGTTTATTAAATATTTTTCTGCATGATTTTTTAACCCTAGTTTTCTTGACTGACTTCTCAAAGTTCACGGGAAAAAAAAGTCAGACGAGTTATCGTCTATGTGTTTTATCGTCTTCAATTATGTACATACTTTTATCCGGCATTACTTTAACCAAATTCATTGCGTGTCAAATTCCTTTAATTTCACCATTTAAGCTTTTCATAGGCGTATTTTTCCTGTGAAATGCTTTAATTCCAGCATTTTTAAGTACTTTTTTGATATATAAAACTTTAAATATAAATTTTTAGAGAAATCTCAATTTAAAGTTGACCGAATTGTTCTGAGCCCACCCAATAATTCTACTAGCTTAATTGTAATTTCATTCAATTAAGAAGACAAATAGACCTATAACATTATGGTAGCCTTTATTATGGTGCTATTGGCCTTTTAGCTAGTTCTACTACTACACCTTTTGTAATTGAGAACTTGAAAGTTTTAATTAAGAAATCGTAAAATATAATTGAGAACATAATAGTTGTAATTAAGAAATGTTTTTAATATAAATTCTTAGAACTAAATTCTTTGTGTTTTTTAATTTTGTTGCCTTAATTTTGTTGTAATTTAACTAATTGGTGTCCATACGAGTTGGTTTTCAATAAATAATAATATTGAGCAGCCGAAGCGCAGTGGTTAGCGCGCTTGCCTCAGAAGCTAGAGATCCGTGGTTCAACGCCACCTCAAGACAAGTCTTATAAAATCGGTAAAAAAGGGGGCGTGAACTTTTTTTCAAATGAGCAGTGCTCTGTGATAAGTCAGTAAGAACTTCTTCGGGCACCTAAAATAAAAAACATATATATACTATTAACAAAAGAAAAAAGTTATGAAAAAGGCATTTGCGATTTTGGCGGTTATATTACGATATCCAAATTACATTTATTTATTGGTCTTATTAAAATATTTAAAAAAAATATTAAATGGTATATTTCCATTTTATTTGCAAAGATTTAAGTTATTTAAAGAATAAGAGGTAATTCATTTGCTATACTTGGTTTGTGGAAACGAGAAAACTTTCAATTTTTTATCATTGAAGATAGTTTGTTGCATATAAACCAGTCGTTTACATTATTTTTTATTTTTTCTATTTTTTGTGTTATGCTTGATAAGATTTTTAGGATATTTTGTTTAAATAAAATTTAAAATAGTTTTTTACTTGAACTAAATAACATTATAATTGAATAAATAATATTTAAATTAATAATAATTGAATAAATAATAATTAAATAAATAATAGTTGAATAAATAACGAGAGACTTGAAACTATTGCGATCCATCTTAATTTGCTTACATTATATAAACTTTCAAAAGTACTCAACGTCAGATGCATTGTGACATAGTGCCCAGTTTTATGAGAATGTAAAAGAAAGAATTTGCGCTGAGCTTTTGATTCCTTTTGCGACCTTTTGTCTAAACCATTGTTAAATTATACTTAAATAGGCCTTAAAAGAAAATGGAATTCAGTGATTGTTGCTATTTAAGCTACCAAATATAATTTTAAAGGTATACAGAGTCCAAGCTATAGATAAAAAATAAATTATTTTTACTTCATAGAAAACTTCAAGCTGACTTTTCTAAACTAAAGTTTAATTCATCATGGTTACTCACTACTAGGTGTAAAAATGCCTGCAATTTGTGTTCTTTTGGTGCTTGACATGCACATTAAAATGAATTACATAAACTAAATGCATGTTAGCATGCATTCATGTTAATCTATATGGTAAACTATCTATCGTGTATCGTGTCTGTCGTGTAAACAAACAAAATGTGCGTTAAAGTTTAAAATATAAGTTATAAAATATAGCTTTAATATTTTATGAAAGTAAAGCCAGTAACTATGGTTGCCAGTATGAGCAGATGCTAAGATGAGACCTCTACGATAAACTTTTATTTAAAATAGCACCTAAGAAGTTTACATATAATTGTTTAGTAATATTTTTTTTATTTTTTTTCAGATTAGGTAATTTAAAAAGAATTGGATTTATGAAATATTGTCATTGGTTTATAAAATATTGTAGCGTCAGTTTTTTAATGTTATGTGAGAGTCTGTCACGCATAAACCATTTCGTTATTTTGTATTCATTGACTACATTAAAGAGGGGTTCAAAAATATGTCCCTATGAGAATAAAACAGATTGGAGTCAATCGCTAACAAAATAAATTTTTATTAGTTTGAGGTAAAAAATAAATTATTTAACTAAAGAGGAAATAATAATGGTTCTTAAATAAAGCATAGAGGAACATCACATTATACATTATAATTTGTACAAAAGAGAAAGAGACATCTTTGTAATGATGTGACAATTCTTAGCTGTAAGAACAGTTTATAGTACATTAAAAATGTTCTTTTATTTCAATTTGAAAAGGTCATTATGAAAATTACAAAAAGAATAGAATCAATAATAAAATGCTACAATTAAGTGATGCAAACCGCAGTGAATGGTAATTTTAAAACAGTTAGGTTATATAGTTTTATGAGAAGACAGTAGAATTGGAATGAAAAAGCGCAAGCAATTTTACTGATTAAAATACTATTTTATTATAGAAACAATTGATATTCATTGTTTATTTTAATTGATTGCCTCACTTGATCGCAGTGTTAGATCAGTCAATATTATATTTTAAAAAGATCTTGAAATTGTTGTAAGGATTTTTCAATGATTTTCCGTTTGTATATAGTAGTTTCAGAAGAAATATTATTAACTTTTATATTGTTAAGTGTTATGAGCTTAGTATTTTTCAATGTTTTATATAAACAAGACAGTTCAGTGAAATTTTTACATGCACATAGCTAACTTTTTTTTACAACTGCACAATATAATGAAATCAGACAACTGGCAAAACTGATCAACCAAACCATTTTTCCAAGACATTTTTCAAAAATACTGAATTTAAATATTAAGAGTGGATTTTAAAGATTAATCAACGGACACATTAGAATATCTATAAAAATGTTATTATCTTTATGCGCGAGTAGGAAATATTTACAACTTGGTAAATTTTTGGAAATATTTACAACTTGGTAAATTTTCGGAGATATTAACGAGTGTGTTTCTTAACATGGAACTATTTTAAATTTGGTTTTATATTTTTTTTACAGTTTTAAATTCTCTGTATATACTTTAACGCCTAAAGAAGATTGTTAGTTAGAGGTGTTCATGTTATCTAAATACTTGTTTTTATTATTATTATTATTATTTTTTAAAAAGAATACATTTTCCACCATTTTTTCACATTTTCCCCCAAAATACTTTGTTATCCTAAAAGTTAGTGTAGCATTATGTAACTAGATAGATCTTTCAATCTTTTTTCCTCAATTGATTATTAAAACTAATATTGGTTCGAATAAAGTAAATATTCCAAAAAGTAAAACGTAAAAAGTTAGCATATGAAATAAGCATGGTAGCAAACATTGCACCTTAAAATAAAAAAATAAAAAATTCATTTGGAGTCTGGATCAGTTAGAAAGATAAAATTGTTTTAACCTGTAGCTTATACATAGATGCACGTAGCTGAATCAATTAAAATAAATACTAAGTTTGATAAGTTTTGATAATCATAAATTTTTTATTTTAAGTTTTTAAATTTGTTGTTTTTAATCCGAAAAACAATATAATGTAAATTTAAGTTAAATTGCAAAATTATTTTAACTTTTAATTCAATCGAAGTTATAAAAATTCACCTCCCAAAATTCATTTTCTCTTAATATTTCTTATTTTTTTGCGTTCGTTATCACTTTTTTTTCCACTTCATTATTATTATTTAAAAAATAAAAACATAAAACGTAATTAGAGTTGATTTTTTCTCAAACAAATATAGGGTAACCTGGGGCAAAGCGAGACACCGGGGCAAAGTGAGACATTTGGGTTTTCTAGGATTGTACAAAACTTTTTTGAAATGATATAGTAATTTTGTTTTACTATATTAAAAATTTCATGTTTTTTTAATGTTTTAAAGTAGGTTCCATCAGGTTTTTCCTATAATATGACATAGAAAAGTGGGTTTACAGCTTACGAGTTGCGTCAATTCAAAAATCAAAATTAATTTTTTTTATGTTTTGTGGAAGAATTCCACCAACGCTGCCATTTTTTACCACAGAACAAACCTTATATTGAGTTTCTAATCATTTGTTTGTTATCTTTCAGCTCCCATTTTTCTTTTTATGTCAGATTATTAAGTGCGACAATGCTAGTTACTGAAAAAGATCGTCAAAGTAAACGTTTAGGATAGCAAGTTTATAAACTTAATAAATCGTCAAAGTAAACATTTAGGATAGCAACTTTAAAATCTTGCTATCATTATTTTATTAAAGAATTTTATGTAAAAGTAAAACATAATTTTATTTTAAACTTTAAAAGAATATAACATAACTTTGTTGTCATTTAGTGACTAAAAATTTTTAAACGAGGAAGTACAAGAGAAAAATAAATCAAGGTAACTTGAACGAAGATGACATTAAAAATGCTATTGCAGCAGTAAAGTTGAAGCAGATGTCTTTAAGAAAAGCTTGTAAAAACTTTAGTGTGCCAAAAGAATCACTACATCGGCGTGTTAAAAAGGCTTTACTTGAAAGTAAAAGTGCTTTCTAATAACCAAAAACAAGATCTAAATAAGTAAACTAAAGATATGCACAATTCATTTTATGGTCTCTCAATGATGGATATTAGATTGATAGTATTTGAGTTCTGCAAAAAAAATTAAATTCCTTTTAACAAAGATAGTAAATTAGCAGGAGAAGACTTTGTGCGAGAGTTTTTAAAACGCCATCCTGATTTATCACTAAGAAAACCAGAAGCAATTTTTATAAACAAAATATTAGGTTTGAACAAAGATAATATTAAAATCTATTTTAATAATTTAGAGAATTTGTTTGATAAATATCACTTTAAGCCACATCCAATTTTCAATTGGGATGGGTCTGGGTTGTCAAACGTCCATAAGCCATTAAAAGTTATCTCATCTACAAGAAAACGGTGTGTTTCATCAGTGACAAGTAGAGAAAAAGGAATCACAACAACAATTTTGTGTGCATGTAATTCTCTTGGCTATTATGTACCACCCATGATGATATTTAAGCGCAAAAAAAAAAAAATATATTACTGACAGATAATGCTCCAGTTGAAACAAGGATTCTCAGAAAATGACTAATACTGTTAATGGAAAATTAAAAATGGTTAATACTGAATAATTTCTTGAATATATACAACATTTTTTTAAACAGGTGCGATGCACCTTCATCAACAAAGTTTTACTTATATTTGACGGTCATCGTTCTCATACCAAAAGCTTAAAACTTATAGACTATGCAGTGACAATGGGTTGTTTTTGCTATCAAGTATAACTATATGCTACCACCACACACACTCATAAACTTTAACCATTGAACCGTGGATTTTTTAAGCCTTTGAAAACCTTTTTTAATCAAGCATGTATGAGATGGATGCAAAACTATTCAGGAAAAGAAATTCAAACATAATATCTTGGAGAAGTTTTTAATAAAGCATATTAAGTACCTGCTAATACGGAAAATTCTACTTTAAGTTTTAGAGCAACTGGAATTGTCCCATCTAATTGGCATTTGTTAGAAAATGAATATCCAAGGACATCTTTGAGTAATAATAATAAATTCAGGTTATTCATACCTCATGAAATTTACTTTAAACGCAATAACAAAAAAGAAAGTGAAACTTTACAGCAGCCAGAGTTGATTACATTGGAATCAATGAGTCATGATTAATTAAAGCCAATTGAAAGCTTATCAAATAACACTGTTACTTCATCAAGTTCTTTTGAAGACATACTTCAAATTCTAAAACTTCATCCTCCAAAAAGAAAATTATCTGAAAAATCTCAGATTATAACTAGTTCTCCATATAGAAAAAAAAATTTTACTCGAAAAGAACAATGAGAAAAAACAATAGGAAAAAAAAAACAAAGAACAATGAGAAAAAAAAAAAATTATTGTGAAATAATTTTTTGAGGAGGTTTAAATTGGAGGGGGGGGGGGGGCAGGATTTTATGACGTCTATTTTATAGAGAAAAAGGTCAACCGGTGACAAAGTTGGGGGTGGGGGGTGGGGGGTGGGGGAAAGAGGTCAAAAATTGGCTAAAAAATGATGACGTCCTTTATGGATGGCATCAAAACTATTTATTTATTACTATTGTAATAAATACAATCTCTTATCCGTGAAAATGATACATCTGTACAAATTTTATATATTTTATTGGATTTGTATGCAACATAATAAAAATTATTATAAAATGTAAGATAAATGCAAAAGGAAACTTGACGCATAAAGGTTTACTTTGCCACAAACTGACGTCAATGCCCAAAATCATTTTGGCTAAATTTTTAGATAAGCGCCTAATATTATTCTTTTAGTTCTTAATCGTAAGAATTTTTTTTTTTTGACTTTGACTTAGTGCTCTTAGATCTTCTTAATTTCATTTTTATAGCGTTACGTACAAATTTACGTAAGTGTAAACGTCTATGTTGAGTTTGCGGGCATTATATGGAATAATCGCGTATATCTATATATCTATAAAATGAGAAAACTCTATACTCATACTTTTTTGCTATGAATACATAAACAAGATTGAAAAATTTCAAAATTTATTACGCTAAGAGGAAGTGTTAAACCCTCCGAAACAACACTGATGACAGCGCATTTAACCACTGTGCTATCAATGAAATGCATTTAGCAGAAAAACAAACCTAATTATTAGCGTCTTATAAGCTTTACGTAGGCGGAAAAGGTGCGCATGTTATGTTTTTTGCTCTTAAACTTTTTTTCAGAATAAATTGTTTTACTAAAAAATATTGAAGTAAATAAGGAATAGGTATAGAAATTTTTGGCTAGAAATAGATATATAAATTGGTAAAGACCTGTATTTTACGGATCCGGAAAGCTATGATATATAAGGAAAAAGTAAAGAAAAGTTCGGTTTGGAATAGATAGACAAAGAACCGTATTATTACGGGGCCGATCTCAGCTAGTTATAATAATTATTATTAAACTCTAGAATAATAAACATAAATTTTTAAACTAATAGCAAATATAAAGAGTAATAAGTAATATCAAGAAAGATATAACAGTTACGTTTAAAAATGATTGATATGAAAGAATTTTTCCATGAAGACGGGTGTTCTTGTAAAAGTAGCGTTGATAATTTTTTTTTTTTTTCACGTTATTTAGATGCTCCAAGAAGACCTAACTAGGGGTGTACCGGATTGGATATATTGAAATCCGGTTGAGACCGGATTTTCCGGAATTAATGAAAAAAGTGAAGACTTACTTAAAGTGGCGACTTTTTAATATAAACATAAAAAATATTTATTGGCTTTTGTACATACATCGACTATCATATAGCCTGCTGCTACAAAGGAGTACTACTACATCTATTATCTTATAGCCTGCTGCTACAAGGGAGTGTTGCTACCCTATTAGAGCACAACTCGAAATTAGAAATTGAAACCGAAGTTAGAAATTTTTATAACTGGGATTTGGACTCTTCGAATTTGTTAAAAAACGTAATTCCGACTTCTAATATTGCAGTAATTCCGACTAATTTTTTAGTATATAAGTAGGAATTAGCAAATGTGAAATAAGTAAGAATTAGATAATTCAAATCAATAAGGAATTGTCCAGTGGGCACAAGAACGTTTCGTAAACGTTTAAGATTTTTTTATACAGTTAGGTTATAAAAAAAACTTTTATCAATTTAAATGTAGGTGTAGAAGCCTAAATTTGCATAGAGATTTTAAAAAAAAAATTATCTAAATGTTTAATTATTTTGTATTCATTTATAATGAAAGTATACAAAAACGTTATAAAATAATTTTTATGTTATTCTATAAGGAGCTCTCTTTAAATGGTCGCGTATCAACGTATTGACCAAATCGAATTTTTTGGCATGTCACATCAATGTTTCTAAAAAAGTAACACCATATAAATCTTTTATGCATTTTATTAGCACATACAAAGGATGTTACATATGCACACATTTATACATACATATATATATATATATATATATATATATATATATATATATATATATATATATATATATATATATATATATATATATATATATATATATATATATATATATATATATATATATATTAAATTTGTACAATTTATAAATCAAATTTATATATATATATATAGCAAATTTATACAATTTATACAAATATATAAATGTATACATCGACCATCTTATAACCTGCTTTTACAAGGAAGTACACCTACAGTATCATAGACTATCTTATAACCTGCTTCTTCAAGGAAGTAAGCTATATTGACTGAGGATTTGGCAGAGGGTAGCAATCTTTCTTCTTTTAATATTTTAACTAAAATTTCTAATGTTTAAAAACACTCCACTAATGAGAGCGCAACAAGCAAAAAAAACAGAATTAATTTAGAAAAATGTAGCTTTGCCTACGAATACATTGTATTTGATAAGAATTTTGCATTTTTTACCTAGGTTTACCTTTGGTTCTTCGTTGCCCTGTAGGACAATGTTTTTTTGATTTAATTTACACAGTCTGTATCGCATGTCTTAAATAATTAAAGCAAAAAAAAAATTCATTTCGAGCCTAAAATATTATAATTCCGGCCGGAATTTTGCCAAAAAATCTTGCACATGCATTTTATTATCCAATTTAGAGGAAGAGGCGGACATCGTGTCCACATACAAATCCGCAACAATTTGATGCGGGAAAAGATTTCAAAAAATTGTTCTACCGCCAATGTAAGTTATAATTCCAACTTAACTTAGACTTTTCTAATTCTGACTTAATTTTGAAAAGTGTAACTACTACTTATTTTAATTTTTACTTTTTCTAAACAGTTGTCAAAGAAGACATGCTCTACTCAAAGGTGGACAAACAGGAGCAGAAACAAACACTCTACACCTTTCGAACTTCAATAAGAATGATTTTGGTGTCATCAACTGAATTTCTTCTGTCCATCCATTAAAAAAATTTTATTAAATGGGAGAGGAAGAAAACAAATGAATGCCTATGAACTCCAAGTAACGCGCCATATGAAACGGGTACTTTTTTGGGACTTTACCATCTCCAACAAATACCCGAACAATGTTGTACTTTTCAACAGTTCAATTGGCAAGCCAAAAGTCTGCGTTGTTTCCGACATGCAATTTTAGTGTAGAAGACAAATTCAAAATGACAATTGCTCTTTTCAAAAAACAAGGAGATTTCTTTGAAGGATATCCGTGTAGTTCATCAGGTTTCAATATTTCTATATTCTGGAGATATAAATCACGATAAAAAACGCGAAAATGATGCAGACTGCATATAAAATCAGTTCTTCTGCCTCTTATATGAGAGGAAAGTTGCAGACATAGATACCAATGCAATTGGATTAATTCAAAATCTTGGAAAGATTTTCAGTCAATCCAATTAACTCGAAATTTATGAAAAACATCTTTCTTACTCCTAATTTTCACTTATCAGCCATAAACGTCCGAAAATTGTCAAAAATGCTTTAATTCCAATTTGAAATGGAGTTTCTCAGACCTTTTGAGTCTAATTCCGAGTTGCGTTCTATTAGGGATATGTCATAAACATATGCTCTAAGCATATGCATATGCTCTAAGCTTATAAACTAATATGCTCTAAGCATATGCTCTAGGTATATAAGCATTTCTTTAGAAAAAACATAGGCTTCTAATTTAGCTAATAGTAAGTCAGGCGGGATAAAGTTGTACGCTTTTGAAAGGTCCATTAATATTATTCTAACAAAACCTCCATTATACAATCTTGTTCTAACAAAACCTCCATGCCACTTATTAAGTAAAGAAAAAAGTGCATTCTGAGTACTACAACTGTAGGAAGCTTAACACAAGTTCAAACAAAGATCATGCTGTGTAATGTCTTTTTCAATCCTATTTATCGTTGTCAGCTTTGATAACTTCTGCAAAAAGACTCATTCCATCCTCTACATTTGCAAATAATAATATACTTCGTCTGATTATAAACAAACTACCTTAGAATAGTGCTAGCAAACTATAGGCATGGTAAGGCATGGTGGTCATCCAATTAATGCTTGTTATTTAGCAACACACAATACACTTCTTTAATATTATTGCAGAACAGTGTGAACCTCTTATAAATACTTTTATAAACTCGGTCAGATTCTTGCAATCTCCATTAATAAATAAATAGAGAGCAGAGTTATATTTATGACATCTTTTTTATTTATATTTTATTCTCAACATTTTACTTACTGTATCCTTATTGTCATTCTTTGAAAGAAATAAATAAATTTGATTGAAAACAATTTAAACAATGTCACAGAATGGTCAAAGGAATGGCTAATGGAATTGAATGTTGTAAAATGTAAAATTAATACATAAAGCGAATAAGATACTTGGTCTATTGAAAAAACATTTACGTCAAGAGATATGAAGCTTTGGAGTAAACTATACACTACGTATGTTAGGCCGCACTGAATTTGCTGTTTCAGTATAGTGTCTTTAATTAAAATGTGACATCAAGAAAATTGAAAAAAATCAACACTAAGCAAAAAAAGTACCTCATGATTTAATAGGATTATCTTATGATAAGAGGTATCGCTGTCTCGGTTTTACTACTTTTTGTTTACTTTGGTTTTGAGATCATCAATTGGTATAATCCACCAACTTGCAGATCACCATCCAACGTCCTTATGCGTGAATTCACATAAAATAATGCTCGTCATATTTTTAACACAAATTGTATTGTCAATAATTGGAACAACTTGCCAATAACATGCGAAATGGCTCCGCCATGGAATAAGTTGCCGATAGCTTGCATAATAACATTTAAAAATAAAATTGATAAGTATTTTTTTCTACAACTGCAAATAGTAAATCTTTTACTAAAGATGAGTTGCACATTTTTTTAAATTAATTCTTGCTGGATCAGCTACACATGTTGATTTTTTATATATTGTTTGTTATAAAGTTAAACTTTTTCTTATTTACTTAAAGTTTATATTCTACAAACCAATATAAATTTTAATATAATTATCAAGTAAGTATATTAAAATAACTTTTTTCAAAAAAAAAAATAAAAAATCTTTGCAGGTATTTTTATTTTAAATGGTAATTAACTCTGTACCGCAACAAATGATGACTTAACTTATTCTATACCACCATATATCTTTGGCGTCTTTGGACATTTAGAATATTTCAAATATAATTTATTTCAAATATATTTTATATCTAAAGATTTAAATAATGTTAAAATTAGCATATTTTAACATCGCCTGTAATTTCTGTCATCTTTCTCTAAGCTCTCTTTCTAACACGACTCCTTCTGTTTTTCACTCTATTATATCTTCGTTCTTCACAAAAGCACTTTACTCTTGGTCCGTAAAGCGAGTTTGACGCTCCTTAAGGAGCTGAACTTATCTTTGCGGACCTTGGTAATGTGGCCTCATTATGGCAATTAGCCGGAGGAGAATAAAACACAATACAAATATATTTTATTTTTAAAATGTACATTTTATTCACTTTAGTAGAAAAATATTGTAGCTATATTTAAATTTTGACTTTCTTTTTATAGATCCTTTAGGGACTCTTAGTTATATACTTTTTTTATTAAAATAAAAACTTAATTCCAACCATAAGTTGTTATTACTGTTTTATTCATTATCTATACCCATTGCCTGAGGGAGTAACAATAGCAAGGATAAACACATACTGGATTTTTTTTAATTGACACTCCCTTTAATAATACATCATGTGCTTTGAAAACAATGATGATTCGTTGTGAATTCTAGGTCAGATTGTTTTAAGAAATTCAGTAAAAAAGTATATAAATAAAACGTTTTGTTAGCAATCATTATTTCTCAAACAATTATACAATCATATACAACCATTAAATGTTAAAATACTCCATCATTTTAGACTTTTCTCTGAAAATCTAAAAGACAAAAAATATAAATAAGAAATTAAAAAAATATTTATTATTTTAAATTAAAAAAAAACTTTATGAGAGCAATAATAAGGATTTTCTTCAAAATATAAAGAACCCAATATGAAAAATAAAAAACCTTTAAATATGAAAAAAGAATAATTTAATGCAATAATCAAAAAATATATAACGATCCTTTCAGTAGCAGTAGAGAGCACCCTCTAAAGATGTTTTTCCATCTAAACAGCTTTCACAAGCGTGCTGCCCAGCGAAAGCTTTGAATTTGTTTTTAGGGCATGGAGTACAACCAAAGTAAAACAAAATATTAGGTTCATAACCAGCTGGACATTTTTCGCAAAAATAACCACTTAGTCGTGGTGTAGATCCTAGAGGACAATCTTGGCAAGGGCTTGAGTGCGGAGATTTTTTTAATAGTATTTGATCTACAAACATTCCATTATCACTGCAACAATCTTGGATATTTCGGTAAAATGCAACATTTTTATCAAGACTATATTTTGGTTTGCTCTGCAATTTGGTTTGATAGCAAAACTCCGCTGTTGCTTGAAGAAACAACTTCGTTTCAGAATAAACTTTAGGCAAAATTTGATTTGAACGAAGTTCAACGCGCCATTTTGAACCATCCAATCGAGGAAGTAACTCACCATTTATAACACCATCTACATTCAAACAAAAAGTCCCTGCGTTTTTGTTACAAGATTCAGTTGTGTATGGATTGTATTGAGAACATTTTGACTGATTTTCTATGTACTGGTTTTTTACTATAACACCACCTTCAAACATATAAGATTTTCCTTGTAATTGATTGTTTAATAAAGTTAGTTTTATATTAACTTTGTGAGAAAAATTGAGAGCTGAAGGAAGATGTATGTTTAACCTCTTTAAAAAGAATGGACCTTGCTCATATTCAGAAATCCATTCGTTTTCCACAAGCCAATCTTTATTTGGAATATTTAAATATGCATATCCTTTTGTAAACTTTGCATCTGCATCATATAAAGTTGAAAGATCAATGGTATCGTTTTCACCAGTCATGGTTGCTGGGATCAAAAAATCACCTTTTTTGGTAAAACAGTTTCGACATTGACACATAGCAGTTGGAACAGTATTTATCAAAATTCCTGGATCACCACTCGGATTTTCAAGTAAATCTGTGCACACTGGCTTTTCGACGCCATAATTCATGTATGTCAAGTAGTTACATGCATTTTTAATAATTATAATTTTATGATACCGAATAAGATAAAGAGCTTCATATTTATTAAGGAGTTTATAAAGCTGATTACTAGACGAACTTTTCATTGAAGTTGAAAGTTTGTTTGCTGCATCTTTAGCAATCGTAGCTCTAACAAATTTAGAAAAGTTGTCCAATATTGTTACTTCTTGCGTTGCTACTTCTTGATACAGGGAAATTAACACTGGAGCAGTCACCTTAGCGTTGGGACATAATCCTTGATGCGCCGCAATACCAGCTGGAACGGTTCCTAGTTCAGTATCAGGGTTTTCAATTACTTCACAAAACTTTTCAATCATTTGACTTAAAATAGCGCCAAATTCACTAATATCACTTTGAGTAATTGCTGGCGAATATTTATCTGCATGTTCAGAAAACTTAACAAGCTGCTCTTTTTTAAACTCTCCATTTTTTTCAATTGTTTCAACAAAATGCTTAATGGTATCTAATGTCTCCTTATTTTTATTTACTTTAACAAATATTTGTTTCATAAGATTATCTAATTTTGGAATAAAGTTTGATTTAAAGTACTTAACTTGTTTATTTCGTACTGCTTGTTTTGCCACCTCACTCAGAGCTTCTTTTATGTCAACTGCCGATGTTTCACTTCCAGTTAACCATTTTATAGGGTTAAGGGCTCCCACAATACGTAGAGCAAGAACTGCAGTTTTAGACACAATGTCAGATGCTACAACACCTAATGCGTATGTTATTATAAAACTCAATTGATTTGAAAGTTTTATAGACTCACTTTCACATCGAGATTTTGATTCGGACAAAATATTTAAAGCATTTTCTTTATGTGACTTAGCAGTTTGCTCATCAAATTGAGCTAACCTTGTGAAGTATTCTCCTAACTCAGTTGATAGAGTTTGACCTAAAGAATCAATATCATTTCGGATTTTTTCAAAATTACCTTTGAGGAACTTATAGCTAAGAAGCCCAAAGTGGTTAATGTCAGTGTACAGAATAATGTTATTTTTCATTCCCGATTTCGTAAAATCCTTAATTTCGTTCAAAAATGCTCGAACTGTACAAAAATCTGAATAAACTGGATTTAGAATACTGCAATTCCAACTTCGGCACTCAGCATTGAGTTCACTAATTGCAGCTTCCACTGATTGGTAAACTTCAACAATTGAGCCGTCAACTTTTATTTTTTTTACTATATCCATTAGTTTAAACGGTGAACATCGAGCGCACTGAACACTTGCAACGTGTGTTGAGCATGATTTGGAAATTTTTGTTTGACACTGTGCCAACAAACTTTCTGTTCCGTCACAAACAATTGATGTCAAATAAAAAATAGCTGATTTCTGCCCAGCATTTGTTTGGTAGTCGTAAACAGGGACAGGAATTTTAAATTCTGCCCCATAGAGATGGTTACAAACCACTTGAGCTGCTTGAAAGTTCCATCCATTGGCGCATATTGGAATGTCATTAAATAAGACTATCCCCTCATTTTTACCACTTGCAGAGTTAAATGGCGTTAACTTTAGTAAATTTGGTGCCAAGCAAACAACGGCTGCCCCCTCTGTTGGGCCACAATTGTGGTATGTTTTATGGTTGCAATGTTTAAGACTGGATTCTTCACCACTACAAATAACGTCATCCATTAAAAAATTTGTGGAGACTTGTTCATTTCCCCATCCTATTGCAAGTGTTCCAGGAGGAAAATTTAGTGTTCTGCAGACAACTTGTGCGTTTTGATTTGTCCAGGAATCGTCACATATTGGCCGATTATATATTTCCACAGATCCGTAAAAATTGTTATCTAAAAACACAGCAAATTCAAAGACACATAAAAAAAAATTATAATAGTATAAAAATATAGAGAAAAGATAGAGAACAAGCATCGTTTTGTTTTTATTTAATCACATTCGCTTAATTTAGTTAAGTAAGAATATTTTACAAATTTTTTCAGTGGGGGAATTTATAACATTACTTGAAAGTTAAACTATTTTATGCAGTTAGCGATTTTTAAATTTTTTTTTATATATTTTGCTGTTCGTACAATTAAAATATATTTTTGTACAAGTATTTTGTGTAAAAATATAAAGAAACGTTTTCAATTACAAAGAAACGTTTTCAAAAAATTGAATAAAAAAAAAAGAATTATATAAACAGACAGGGACTCAAAAAAGACATGACCAAAGTGATTCAATCTTTTTATAGAACCCCTATTTGGGCTTTTAACAAGTTTAAAGTAAAATAAAATTATTAAAAATAATAGTATAAAACTCCGTTGAAAAAATTATGAAAAATATGAAAAAATTAGCATCTCCGTTTCATAATTAGAGTAAAAGACGATAAATAGAATAAATTCCTATAAATATAAATTAAGTTTAGTAAAAAATAAAACATAGTTTAAGAGTTTAAGTTTAACAAAAAGATTTATCAAAAAGGTTCGTATATCAAATTTTAAAGTTTTCAGTTGATTTAAAAATTCTTCTTTTTAAATAAATTTAATAATTTAACCATATTGAAAAAGCTATTTTTATTTTAATATGGTAAAAGTAGTAAATTTATTTTACTAACTTCACCATATTGAAATGGAAATAGCCTTTTCATTTCTCTCATTAGTTCTTAGAGAATAATTATTCTTGAACCTTAATATGAAACCTTTTGAGACTTATTGAACTATTTTTGTTGTTCTTTATTGCTGGTTTGACTGGTTTTATTACAACAGTTTATTACTGGTTACACCAGTTTATTACTATAGATATGAATCGACAGACTTCTCTTTTATGTGCTTTTGTTTAGCACCACTTCACTATATCGCCTTTTTTTTTGTTCTGTATGGTTCTCTTCTTCATCTCATTGCACTTTTTTAAATCATCTTAAAACATCTCGTTAGACTTTTTTAAATGTTACTTCTGATCAAATTGACCGTTTTTTTAAACTTTACCCTTCAGCCAATTTCGTTATTGTTGGTGGCTTTAATGATCATCACACTGAATGGTTTGGCTCTAGTGTCATTAACTCTACAGGCGTTAAGATCCACAACTTTTGCCTTTTTCAATCTCTAACTCATATAGCCAACTCGCTTTCCGGACAATTCGAACCATTTACCTTCTCTACTCGACTTATGTTTTGTTTCTGATCCTATTTAGTGCTAGGTTTCTCCATATTCACCCATAGGTGCATCTGATCAGGGTTTAATCTCTTTAAAACTATTATCTCAATATTCTTCACCATCAGAATCCCCCTATTATTGTATCTTTTACAACTACCTTAAAGCTGACTAAGATTCTCTCTGTATTTTTCTTCGTGATGGCCCTTGGGTAGAAGTCTTTTGCCTTCCTGCTGACAAATGTGCTTCTGACTAAACTTCTTGGATTGAGGCTGGCATGGAATCTTTTATTCACTCTCGACAAATCTCTTCTCCATAGTTTTTTTCGCATTGTGCTGCTGCAATTTCTAATCAAAACCATTAATTTCATATCTATCAGCAAAATAGTTCTCCAGAAAACAGACGTCTGTTTGCTGTTGCTAAAAACTGTTGTAAAAATGTTTTGTCTAACGCCAAAGTCCGCTATTCTCAGGTCACGAAATCTTGCATTTAATCTCAAAAAATAGGCTATCGAGACATATAGAGAATCTTTAATAGTATCTATAATAAGGGCAAATTTGTTATTCTACCTCTCTTTTATGGTTCCGATTTTTTCACCTCACCTAAAGACGAAGCTGATTTGTTTGCTAAGAACTTTTCATCAATATCATCTCGTTCTACCTAATATAGCCACTAGTTGCGTTCTACCTAATATAGCCAACAAACAGCTTAATCCATTGCTTGAAACCACTTGCCATTGCTTGATATAATTCCAGTTTCTGTGTCTAAAGCGACTTCCTGCTTAAATTCCTCTACAGCTTGTGGTCCTGACAACACAACTGTTATATTCTTACAGAAATGTTCTCCGGAGCTGTCGTCTATACTTTATAAACTATTTAACAAGTGCTTATCAGAGTCTTGTTTTCCTGCCAGGTTGAAAACGGCATCTGTTATCCCAATTTTCAAATATTCTGGAGAGCGTTCTGACTCGTTTAATTGGCTGGCGAACTTTAATTCAGATAACTTATCTTTTTTCAGCCTAATTTTTTTCAGCCAATTTTTACCACAATGGATTTATCTATATTTATGAATAGTGATGTACTCAACGAGTCATCTACTCATCATCTTCTAGGATTAAATCTTGCTTACGGTCTTTCTTGAAAACTATATATCAAATCCATTGCAAAATTAACATCTGCTAAGATTGCATCTCTTTATCGCATTTGCCACTTTCTCACTCCGGATTCTATTCTTTATTTCTGTAAATCTCAAATTCGTCCTTGTATAAAACACTGGTGCTAAATCTAGGGCGGATCTTCCGATGATGTCCTTTCTCTTTTAGACAATGTGTGAAAACATAGTTAGGCCTGTCTTGCAGCCAAGCTACAACCACTATCACGCCGTCGAAATATTTCTTCTCTTTTTTTTTTTGTAAATACTATAATGGGCACTAATCTAAAGAGCCTGCATCTCTTGGGCTATCTACTAAAATTTATTCTCGTATTTCTCGTCATTCAATTAAGTCTCATCATTTTACTGTGACTGTTCCTAAGTACTTTTAAAATTCTCAATTGTCAAGTTTTTTTCCTTACACATCAATCCTTTGGAATTTGCTTCCATCATCTTGCTTTCTTGATTCATATATAATTTGCAACCTTTTAAGTCATCTGTCAATTTTTATTCTGTTCTTGTCTACTGTTGATTGTTATTCATTAACTTCACCTTTTCTCATCTAGTAACTTCCAAGTCTAATAGTGGTTGCTTGCAGCCTTGTTGGAAGTGAAGTTGTTGAATAAAAAATAAATAATAAAAGGTTTATTAAACAGCAAATTATATACTGCTGGCAAAAAAAAATTTTAAATTAGAAAACTATCCCAGCAAATACTTATTTTGATTTGCAAAAATATATCACAAAATTATAATTTTTTTTGTAATAAACTTCGTTTTAGAAAATGCTTGATCTCCACCTAGTCTGCTCGCAATAGTTTCTTGAATCAGAGAGAAAGTTGTTCTTATGAAATCACAGTAGTTACTATTATCATATAGTTACATTAATCACAAGTAACCTGTTATAGTAGTGTGTGTTCTTTAAACAAATCAACTTACATTGGTTTGCATATTTTAGTCTTAAGTTGTTTTTGATTTGATCCTCTGAGTACTTTGTTTTACAACCAATTTCATCTCGCCAATTTCCACAATCATTATTAGAGTCACATGTATAGGAATGTTTTGCACATGTTCTTCCGTTATTGCATTGAAATTCTTTACATGGGTTTAGACAGTTCCTTAAATCATCGCCGCACTCAAAAGTAATACTTCCACTTTTAGGTTTGCATGTGCACACTTGATTCTCCCTAGAGAAAAAAAAAAATAAAAAAAAAGGAAAATAAAAGTAGCTTTTCCGTAAAAATTTACTAAAGAAACTATATACACTAGAAAGGGCAGAATAATTTTTAATTTTGATTTTAGATTCATTGTACCATGGAAAATTTGTCTCTAGGGTTTTAGAATAAAATGCAAAAAAAAAAATAGTTCTAATAATTTACGTCTAAAGCTAGCGCATCGCACTTGAATATTTGAATAAATATACGCTTTTTATAATCTTTTCTTTCACTTGATATGAACTCTTCCTCAAGTAACTTTGTCGTCCTTCAATCACTCGCAACTTTTCTTTTTAGTAAAAGTTAGTCACTAAATTGCTTGCGGGTTTATTTATTTAAAAAAAGTTTTTTTTACTAATAATTTTTTTTTTTAGATCGGCAAGATTGCTTGTAGGTTTGTATTTTAGTTTTTTAATTTTTTTAATAATTTTTTTTAGTTTTGTATTTCATATGAAAAATTTGTTAAGACTAAAAAGTAGAAAATAAAAAATATAGCAAAAAAATTTGCTAAAAACTATAATCTTTTTTGAACTAAAAAGTAAAAAATAAACTTTTTGATTAAAATTTAATAGTTCAGTAAACTAAAGATTGACAGGTCTGCACAAGATTTATTTAGAAACATACCTGTCAATCTTTAGTTTACTGAACTATTAGATTTTAATCAAAAAGTTTATTACCGTTTTTTCTGATAAATGGAATAAAATAAAATAAATTATATAACAAGTAGTTAGGAACTGTTTTAGGTTAACAAATTGTTGAAATAGTAAAAATAAAATAAAAAATTATTTATAAGTAAAAAAACATCTTTCTGCTTAGTTAAAATTACTTATTACAAAATGGTTAAAGATGCATATTACAAAATAACTAATATTTCATCTCTGGATTTAGCGCATCGCAATTGAATTTTTAAAACTTATTTAAAACTTAATAATTTTTTTCTTTTTTCTATATTCAAAATTATCAGTACTTTAAACAAGAAAAAAAAATACTAGAATTAAAACTTTAACTAAAATTGAATGACGGCTCTAACTGGTTCTCTAACTTATCAGACAGACCAACAAGAGCCATTGTCCCTAAGTGTTTTGCAAGATTTTGGTATTGTGACCAAATATAATTACAAAAATAAAGTTAGAAGTTAAAGAATATACATATTCAAATGGACGTACAATAACAAGCAAAAAGAAAAAACGTAAATAACCATTCACACCTTCGAAAAAAGTGTAAGAACAAGCACAACCGACTTCAATGACTATATTTTGATGGGTAGAAGGATAAAACTCTGTTTTCTTTTGTAAAACTTAATTCAACTAGGTTTTGAAGAGCTATAAATTAGAAGTATTTTTTAAGTTTAATTCAATCAAGCTCAGGTCATACTTTTCCCAGAGGTTTTACGTTTTACTCTTTAATGAGTTATCATTATATATTGGTTATATAATTTTTGTTTCTAGCTTTAGATGGATTAGGAAAAATAATTTAAGTTAGTCGACCTAATAACGCACAATATAATAAAAGTGAGAAATTACAAGAGGTAAAACCTTTCTGTGTTGTTTGTGAGATTCAAGTTAAACTCAAGTTAAACTCACACTTTTAAATAAAAATCAGCATTTCTCGTTTAGTAATGCAGTTAAAATAGGCAAAAATACTCAAAGTGTTTAAGAACTAAAAGAACTTAAAATACTCAAAGTGTTTAAGAACTAAAAGGATATATCTATAACTGTATTTGAGCACTGCAAATCTAATAGAGGTTTTGAGCAGAGAAACCAATATCATAAGCCCTTTTATATAATTTTTATACGAGTAGTGGAGAGAAGTGAAATTGCTTAACCAAAAAATTCACTTTTTGTAAAAAATGACTTAGCTAATTATTTGTTTTGTTTTTTCAAACTTACTTTATCTAAATTATTAGTTAGATTAAAGAAATTAACGCAATAACACATGTTCATACTAAAGTAAAACTAATATTATTTAATTTATAAAAGTTACTATTATAAATTAATTTTTTAAAGTCAAATCTTAATAAAAAAATGGCTTTATAATCTGACTGTTCAAGTTCTCGTATTTTGTGTGCATATATCGTTCTATATAATTAAAAGTTAATACTTAACAAATGGACTACAATATGTATTTGAAGTGTAAAAATCCTGTTGGATGTTTTGTTAATATTAATAAAACCAATAATTGATAGATACACCCTTTTTTTGTCTATCCATAAAACCTTATGTTAGAGAACTAGGTTTACAAAAGTTACAGAAGTTATAATAGTTATTTCTTAATTAAGAAATTTGTAGAAACATATTTTTATTGTTACTGACTACATCGGCATTTTTGCCTTGAACAAAGTTATTATTTTGCAAAACTTTTTCTGAGTGTCTTTATTACCAAACGTAGAACGATAAAACTTGTGACAGCTATCCTCTATAACAGTTGTTGTTTCTAATTCTAGAGATGGTATTATAAGAGCAATCAATAGAAAGTAACAAAATATTAAGAACCTCTATAAAAACTGCAATTGAAAACAATCAGCTTAATAGTTTTAAACTAAAAATAATTAATTATTTAATTTAATTCTAATACATTGTTCTACTTCAATAGGTTATAGCTACTTAATTTAGAGTTTATTTTATTTTATTCGCTTTATTAGAAAACAAAGATAAAAAGCGCAAATTTGCTCAAATTTTCATGTGCAATGCGCTAGCTCTAGAAGTAAAGTATTTACGTCTAGAGCTGGCGTTTGGATTTTTTTGTTTACATTTTTTTTAGATTACCCTAGAGACATATTTTCAGTGGTATAGCGAACCAAAAAACAAAAAAAAATTTCAGCCCACCCTTATATACAAGCAACCTCCATATAGACAGAAATTCTGTAAATAAATAATAAAGAAAAAAAAAAAGAAACGTTTAAAAAAATATTGTAGCATGGCTTGTATTTGGAGAACAAAAAGATGTGTTATTTTTACTCTGCAAAAACCAATTAACTT
The DNA here is from genome assembly GCF_022113875.1 of Hydra vulgaris. Classification (NCBI taxonomy): domain Eukaryota; kingdom Metazoa; phylum Cnidaria; class Hydrozoa; order Anthoathecata; family Hydridae; genus Hydra; species Hydra vulgaris. Next base: position 30,143,614 of record NC_061165.1, read on the forward strand.
TAGGCACTATAGTTTGTGATCGACCAAAACAGAAAAAAGCCGAAACCGAAATAAACCGAAATTTCGGGTACTCAAATTTGGTGCCGAAACCGAAACCGAAATTTGGGCAAATTTTTTACCAAAACCGATACCAAAATCGCAACTAGTCAAAATTTATTTTATTAGAAAAATTTATTTTAAAATCCAATTTTACATTTTTTGTTTTTTTATACTCGTATTATGTTAAAATAAATTACACGTGTATCCTAAATTGAAATTTAATAAGTCACCAATATAAGTTAATAAGTCACCGATGTTAATAGCGAAATTTAAAAACAGATTTACTCTGCAAAACAAGATTTGAGGTATTTTGTGAAAATTCTCAAAATATTTTGTGAAAATTCTCAAAATATTTTGTGAAAATTCTTAAAATATTTTGTGAGCATTCTAAAAAATAACTGTTTTTCTAAATTAGAGAAAAATTGGTTTTCGAGATGTTTTTCAAGCGAAATTTCGGTTATTACCAAATTAGTACCGAAACCAAGATTTCGGTATCGGTTCAAATTGAAATTTGGGCCAAAACCGATACCGAAACAGAATTCCGGTTGATCACTTATTATAGCTTTAGTAAAGGTAATTAAAATACTCGCAATGAAAAATAAAAACACAAATATCACAAATGGGAAACACAAATGTTAGAGTTGCATCACAAAAGTTTTTACCTAATTGAAACTTCACACATTGCAGCATTAACTCTATCCCAACCAACATTTTCAGCAATTTCCTCCCTCTCTTCATACCTACATTTTGCTTTACCGCAGCACTCTTTTCTTATTTGATCTGAAGGATTTGCTCGTTTGTTTCTTAAGAATAATAAAGCGGTATTTGATTTCAAGAGCACGTTTGATAAAGACTGAAAAACAAAAAAACAAAAAGCACTTAAAAAAAAAAAAAAAAAATTCTAGTCGTTTTAGTTTTTGTCAAGAAACTTAAACGACTAGTTTTACGAACTATTGATTTACAAGAAATAAGACGTATTATTGATTTACAAGAAAGAACATTGGTTTTTATTACTTCAAACATTGAAAAAATATTGTGTATAATTTGGCATTTTATTTATTTTTTATTTTTACAGAATATTACACTGAGGTAACGCAAAACAAAAAATACAGAACAAAGTCTTGGCAGAAGGCAAATAAGTACAAAAATATTATTGATTGTTTGTATCATTAATTAGTAAACTGAAAGTGAACATTATTTTTTCAAAAACTTTGAGGTTTACTTTTAGTTGTTTTAAGCTTTGTTTAAGCTTTGTATATTTGTTTTATGAACATATATATTTTTTATTATTCTGATTCACTCCCAACAAGACTGCAAGCAACCACAATTAAATTGGGAATTACTAGAAAAAAAGAATAGAGTTATAGAGCAAGGAAAAGATTAACAGAAGACTTGAAAAGTTAAAGGTTGCATGAGTCAGGAAAACATGAAAATGGGAGAGAGTTCCAAAGGATTGAGGTGCGGAGAAAAAAACTAGACAAATAAAAGTTTTTAGAGTATGTAGTGACAGATACAAATAGCAGGCCTCAAAACCATTAAACTGAGTTTTAGAGCTGTAGTCTCATTAGGAGATAACAGGAACAGTTGCTTAGCCATAATCAAGGAGGCACAAACAAAAACCTATGAGAAGAGGGAAAAAGATTTATTATCCTAGGCAGGAAACAATGTAACGCAGGTTTACATCAACGCAAGCTTAATAAATGAAGAAGGGGTTCGAGGTTGGTCAACATACTTATTCTGCTTACCCCTAAAAATATCTATCTGTTATGGAGTTAAATTTTTATTAAAAATAACAAAGATAATAAAGAGAACTTTTCTTGTTTTTACAAAAAAAAGTTTGAGAAGAAATTCACTAAACCAAAAAAGCACAATATTGTGCTTGTTTAAGTTTCAAGTGAAGGAAAATTAGTTGAAAAAGCATACCATAGGAAGACACCATGTAAATCATAACAATATAATAAAAGGAAAAAATATTACCAAACATGAAAATTGTTAATGTATTGCAAGCTTTATTGATTTAAATAATTGTGTATCACTACTAAAATGCCATAAATGTAACAGCGCTATCAATTTAACAGATAACAATACATTTGGAATGGGGTATTTTCATTTTATATCGTTGTATTTGTTGTGACTAGAATAATTAAAATCGTTTCAAATCATTTAAATTTAAACAATTTAGAATCATTTAAATAATTTCAATAAAATTCGAATGATCTTTATTTTTTTATACATATTTTTTTTATACATTGAAATTTTTTGAAAAAAAGATGCATTTCAAGAACAAAATAAAAATGAAGCGAACCTGCATTTACAGGGGAAGTTGAGGTACAGTGGATATAAGAGGCATTTCTCAAAGATTAGAAATGTATTCATTTTCATAATGTAACATTTTATGTACTTGTATATTAACAATCTTTATTCATAGTTGATACAGCATAATTTTTGATTACCGGTTTTTGGTAGGTAATTTTTGCTTTTAGCTACCTAAAGAAAATTTTTTTACCTTGCTTATATTTGTTATGGAGATTATGGTTCAAATAATTATAAAAATTGAAGTTTTTCATTCTTATTATTGATACTTATGTTTCCTTTTAGTAGGTTAGCTTTTCCTTTAACAACACTTATGTCCCAAGAAATTAGACTTAAACTTAATTTGTTATGGTGGGGCACAATGAATCGGGGTATAGTGAATAGATTGATTCACTAAGGACTATTAATGATTTTAAAGATTAAATTCATGCATTTTTAACAAACAAACTAGATGAAAATGAACTTATTAGTTTCAAGTTATAAATAATAATGTTTGAATAAGTATTTTATTTTTTAAAATTTTTATAAGTTTTGCTATCTATAAAATTCTTTTTTTTTATTCTCAATTTTCAAAATGTCTATTATTTCAATTTTATACTAGTCTAATTAATAAAAGCATATCAAAAGTATAGTGTACAGTGTCTTTGCTCCGTCAGCTTCAAAATTTTATGGTTATGCCCCTAGTTACTATCATTAATTCACGGCTATGTTCATTATTTACTATGTCCCAGTACTGGGGCACAATAAATGACGTGACACAACTTACTTTAAACCTTTCTGTGAGCCGTTAGATAATAAATATTTTGGGTTCAGTAATTTCTTATTATGAAGGACATATATCTCAATCATTTTGCCTTGAAAAAAATGAAATACATATTTTACCTTTTGCTCAATTTAAAAAATAAAAAAATCCGATCCACTGTGGTCCAACTTCCCTTACTGTTATAAATTAGCTAGTGTTTTTTAATTAACTAGTTTAAAATGCTAAAATTAGAAATGATTTTAATTGCTTTTTAAATAAAAGGAAAACATAATACAAATTTTTAATTTTCGAAAGAAAATAAGTTTATCTTAAAATTACTTCAAGAATATCTTCGAAGATTTCCCTTTGCCCCAAATAGTTCCAGCATTTATTGCATATTTTAACTTTTGAATATATTTTTTAGGAATTATATTTTTAAAGACAACAACTTTTTTGCTTTTGTTTTGTTTCGTTTTGCATTAAGTTCTTTAGATTTAGTTCAATTCGATTGCATAAACCTATGACATCATCTAAAAAGGGTGCCTTGCGGTTTGGTTTTTGAGTTTGCCATATCCAAGGTTTAATATACAAAAGTTTAACTTGTTTTGTTGTACAATTGTTGATAGATCTAGGATGTAAAACAAAGAATGAATATAATATTTGCTGTGTTTGGAAATGTTGAAGAGTGACTTAAGTACATTCCTTCCTACTACATCGAGCTTTTGCTTTAATTCGTCTTTATAATCGCAAAGTTACCCAGTAAGAAAAAAACGTTGTTGTTGTAATTTGGTTGGATTTTGGTTGCGACACAAGTTAACTAAACTCCAACAATTTTCCAATGTCGGCATAACGGCGTTATTCCAACGTCTGTCTATCAAACATTGAAACAACGTTGGAAAAACGTTATCAATAGTAAGTCTTGTTGGTTTCATTAGAATTGAACAAACTCTTTCTAAATAGTCACTACGTGTACTGCAATTTTCAAAAATTGTCATTTCTTATACTTAAAGACTTATTAAGACTTACTTAGTAAGTCTTTAAGTATAAAAAGGAACTAGATCGTGTTATTAAACAAGGGAAATCACTAATGTAACCAGTTAGACATGAGACATTTTTTTCACAAAACGAAATGTACTTCTTTATTCTTAACAATACTATCTTAGGATTGTTTGGCATATTAAACTAACATGTTTTCTTTCCGTGATTCGGAAAGATTTCCAGGATTGAAATCCCAACTAGAAAGTAATCAAGGGTCATACTGGGTAACCTTTTTCATTAAGTAAATGGAACCAATAGTTTTTAAGTTAACTTTAAACAAAAATTTACCTATTTTTATGCAGGAAACAGGAAGTACCAAAAAGATACCAAAAATCTATACACCCTATACATCTATACACCCTCTTGGTGTTCTCTCAATTTGTTAAAATTATTACTTTTATTAAAAATGGATAAAAAAAAAAATATTATCAATTTATAAAGTTTATACTATGTTATAGTATGTATGCTAGTTATACTAATGTTGAGATTTTCTTACTTTAGCTGAATCCTCCCGAGCTAATGTTGAAATAGCTGATGCGAGAAGCAAAAGTCTCCAACTCATCATGTTTATTTAAGTTAACTATTAAATTCCAATTAATTATTTTCAATTTTTTTTTAATGAGACCTTATAAATTTTTATTTATTTACACACCTGTTAATTCTTTTTGATTTTTGTGTTGCAGGTTGAAATTAAAATGCTAAGTAACAACGAAGTTAGAAACTTCCTTAATTGTTCTTTAAAGTATCAATATAACACTTCCTTGCATTGTTGGTATATCATATCAAACAAACTTCATTAACCATTTTTATTATTAAACACTTTACATGTTTCGTGTGTAAAAAGGCATTCAATTTTGACCCATTAAACACTTAACATGTTTTGGTATTTAGCCAAAGTTTCAATAGGTTTTCTTGCCATGTTGTCTTTGATACAAGTTGTTTATATTTGCTATTTATCAGCAGATTTAAGGTATTGCGTGCTTTTAAATAACAAGTTCACTAAAAGCTCAAAGAATATTTAGTTGCAAACTTTAAAGACAAAAATTTATTTCAACTTTTACACGTACTTAAAGTTGCGTGTAAGGGTTACAGTTATTTATACAAAAATAAACGATGTATACACTGTTGTTTTATTTTTTTTAATTTCATTGTTGTTGTTATTAAGGTATTCCAAGATGACCGATCGGATTTTTTCTAAGCACTGTGTTGAAGCATTTAACTAGAAAGTTCAAAAAGTTTTTCTAAACAGTGCTGCACATAGAAGGTGTCGAACGTTTGATCTCTTAAATCTGAAGTAACCACTCTACTTAGCGCCGAAGCTACTTTATAACATACACATTTTTCACATGCATAAAGTTTTAACCTGAAAAAAAGAAACTTTTCTATTTAAAAAATGTTTTTGTAAAAAGTTTTTTTAAAAATCAAAAATAGAGCAAAATTTTAGTTTTGAAACAACTTGGAGAAAAGTATGTAAGTTTTAAGAACTTATAGAACTATAGAACCGCTCTTATGACAGCTGTTATTTGTTCCATTAATTTAAATATTTTTGATTTATTTAATATTTTTTCAAATACCTTCAACCGAGGTAGAAAAAACCAAATTAAAAAATAGTTTAAAACTATCAAAATCAACTAACGTAGTATCATTATGATTACTAAGTAAGAACATCTTAGAGGCTTTTGCTATAAAAATAGATCTAGCTAAACTGAATTCCACAGTTTTCATATCTAAGAGTAATGTTTTAAAACTTGAATCGTATTGTTACCTTAAATAAGTTTACCGTATATTTGAATCAGTTTTAGATTGCTAGTTTATGCTTTTCTGAAGTTTCTTAAAAACAAATAATTAAGTTTTTATTAAAAGATTTTACAACCATAGCAAATAGCCGTAGACAAGTAAATCAGGCAAAAAAAAAAATTATTGATTATTTACTATTGATTCTCTAAAAAGTAAAATAAATACTTAAAGTAATAACATGTAGTTTTAATTAAAGTATACCCAGCAAACACAAAACGTTCTAAGAACGTTGTGAACGTTTGAGTACGTTCTGTAAACATTCATAAAACGTTCTTTAACGTTTGCAACGATCGTTGAACGTTTTGTGTTTGCTGGGTACGTTTTAATTTTAACAGGTTTCAATAAGTAAACTGAAAAATTTATTTTTTTATTATGTGCGCAAAAATCGTCACTCAGGCAAGGTTTTTTTTTTTTTTACAGAATCAACTCATATTTGGATCACAGCATCACTCTCTTTGATTTCAAAACTGTTGAAAAAGAGAACTCACAAGTAAATTCTTTTGTAACGATAAAACTTTTGCGTAAACATAAAGCAGCCGTTTTTTTGAGTGATGGCCTAAAACATTTTCTTCTGGAAACTAATTTTTATTGTTGATTTTTTCTTATATATTTTAGAGAACTTCCTCTCGAATATAAAAGAAAAATAGACCGATTGACAAGAACTTAACTTTTTTAGAATTGTTTTTAGATATTTTTAAAACAGTTTAAAACAAAATTCGAAATTTTTCAAAGTTTAACTTATTAAATTTTAAGGCTGTTTTTTTCTAAAGAAAACTGAATTTTGCTAAAAGGAGTTTTCATCAATTAAAAACTTATCTTTTTCAGGTCGCTTGTCAGAACCTCTTGATTTTGACCTAGAAAACATGTCATTGTTACATGGCTGCCTAAAATAAAATATTTTATAAAAAAAAATTTATTAAAAAAGCGATACTGAATTTGAAAAATTCATTTTCAGAAATATTTTAAAAGTCATACACATTAAAATATCGTGGCTAAAGCGCTCGCGCTAAAATCAAAAACTAGAGCTTCTATGCCTGTTCTAGCCATATAAACGGCATCGGTAATTTTTTTATTTAATTTTAATTAACATGGAAAACTACGTAAACATGTGTTTTTGAGAAGATAATGTATGAGAATATTTTTAATTTTATTTTTCAAAGGTGTAGCAGCAGATTCAAACATCATTGCAAGATGAAATAAGTTTTTTTGGAGTTAAAAATAGGGAGGGAGTTAGGATTTTATGACGTCCTTTTCCAGGGGGTATAGGGAAAAAGGACAATCGGTGACAAAGGGGGGAGGGGGTAAAAAATTGGCTTAAAAATGGTGACATCCTTTATGGATGGCCCCAAACTACAACTAACATCAACTTATTTACACTTATTATTTACCAAGTCCTCATTAATTTTATTATTTAATTAACAACTTCATTTAAAATAGCTAAAAATCTAGTAAAAAAAATAACAAATACAGATTTTTTCTTTTTTAATTTTCAACTGTTATTACTTTGAATATGCGGGTTGACTCTGATTATCAGTAACAAAACATGCGTAGAAAAGGAAGTAGATGGGTGACAGCCCCCTCTATATTTGAACAAAAGTAAGATCACTACCACCCCTCCCTTAAAAATATCTAATTGCTTCATTAACCTCCTTTAACTGCATGACCATCATACAAACTGAGTATTATACTGTATACTTTGAAATATGTTTAATAAGTGTTTTATGTATGTTTAGTTTTAAACTAAGGATATTATGGTTAGAAAACCACATTTTGGGAAATTAATTGCAATAAAGTAATTGATAAACCTTTTTGAAAAAAAAAATTTTTTTTTTGTAAACTAGTTCTTAGAAAAACAATGAATTTTCTTTTTATTTTTTCTAATTTAAAATTAACCATTCCTGTAATTATTAATTTTTCCAGTAAATTTCCAGCTACTTTAAACAAAGTTCCTAGTCAGATGAGAGAAATCAATGAGAACTTAATAATTTTTTTAAGATAAAAACAAAAAAAAATAAAATATTATTATAATCAGTTGCTGTGAATTAAATGTATTTTTCTAAATCGTTAGGTCATGTATGTATCATTTTTTCCACCACTGTATATATATTTTTATAAGTACTGTCCGAATCATAGCTTAGTTTCAGTAGGTTTAATCAATATTAAAATACCATCAACTATATAAAATGCTTATAAACAATGATTTATATGTTTAGCTGTGTAAATACATTTACTTAATTAATATGAAATTAATTTGATAAAAAAAAATAATGACAGCAAGCAGCATGTTTAGCAAAAAAACATGCTGTTTGCTCTTTACCCAAAAGCATTTTTTTCTCTTCCTCCATAAGTAAATTTTTTTCCGTGAAAAGCAAGATTTTTGATTTACAATTTTATTAAAAAAAAAATAATTATAAAATAAAAGTTTTTTAAAAAAGATACAATTTTTGAACAAAGTTTAAAGATATTTTAGCTAAGATATTGTTTGCAAATAAAAAAAAATCAACATAAACAAATAAAATAAATGTAAAAAACCCCGTTGCTTATGTATATTTGTAAATGGCACTTTAAAAGACATATCAAATTGAATAAACACCAACGACAATATAATAATGATAATAATAATAGTAATAATAATAAATATCAAAATAAAAAAAAATGCAATAGGAAAAGGAAAAAAAAATAGCTATGGGTAAGCAGTAAGTCCCTACTTTGCTTGCATTTGATAGTAAAAGCAAAAATTTCCGATAACTTTTCGATTACTTTCGATAAGTTTCTGTTTGTTAAAAATTTATTTTAAACTTTTAATTTCCAGTTAATATCGAAATTTATTGAGGAGTTACAAACTTTATGCTTTTACTAGCAATTGCAAAACTTTTACTTTGTTTTTGCTAAACGTTGAATATAGAAATCATAAATTTTTATATCAAAAATTTGGTTTATCACAAATAGGAAATTTCTTGAAAAACGCGTTAAGTTTCAAGGAATGGTTCAGTTTTGATCAAGAGGTTTTCATTCGGATGAATAGGATTTAAAAATTGCATAAAATCAAATTAATAAACTATGTACCTAATGTATAATTTATTATAATATAATTCAAAATAAGCTGTACAAACTTTTTTAATTTCAAAATAAGTACTGTTTTAACATATCAGGGCCGACGACACGGGTTTCAAAGTGGAGGGAGGGCGGGCGGGTACACTCGTCTATTTCTAAAAAAAGTTCACTATAATTTGAAATTTTTTTTTATTTAAATGGTCCTTTATAAAAAAAAGTTGTCTATGCCCTCCATAGCCCCTGCTTTCACAGCCTTGCCCTCGTCGGCCCTAAATGTAAGACTTTGTAAAATAAAGCTAATGTTAATATTGTAAGTTGTTAAAAATTTTATTTAAAATTTTATTCATTTTATTTTCAAACATTTTTTTGTTTACAGAATCGATTGCATCTTGCGACAATAAATTCCAATCGCCTATTACTCTATAGCTTAGTTTCTAATAATTGTAGGAATGTCCTACCACAGTTGCGCAATAGTTTCCTACCACAGTTGCACAAGAACTTTATTTTATAATAGAAACGTTTTCTAGCGTACGTGCACAACTTAACGTCAGTTAAACAACAATGTTTAAAATAGAAACAAATCGATTTCTGAATCAATTGTTTTACAACAAAGCCGCGCAAATGTTGGACAATATTTGGAAACAAATGTTGTTCAACATTTAAAACTATTAAAATGCAACTGTTGAAAACCTAACATATTTGTCAAATGTTTAGGGTAGAAGGGGGCACCTTTGAACACTTTTTACACTTTTTATTATAAATCAAAGAAAAATATATTTTAACAACTTTTTTTGTTTTGAACAGTTAAAATAATCATTAAGGAAAGAATTTACTTTATTTGTAAAAATTGTAAGCCAAAAATTAAGCCTGTATTCTCGTTCTAGCAAGGCAGCTTTGAATTTGCATGGGGCAGCTTTGAATTGTCATTGTTAAACCAAAATAACTTTGATTAAACAATTTTTTTTAATTACTTGGTGTATTTTTGGACTATATTTGTTCCGTTATGATTCATCTACATACATATTAAATTTTAAATATATGCTTTTTAGCTTATTAGAAAAGAGACTAGATATTTCTCATTTGTTTGTTTCGTATTTCCGTGTTAAAGCGCTAATATAATAGCGCTTAAAAATTGATTATAACGCTATGTCAAGTTAGCGATCCGTCTTTTGTTATAGATGTTCGGGGTTCAAATCGGGTTCTTGGACTTTTGTTTTTTTTTTTACTTTTTTCTAATTTTTTATTAAGTTAGCTTCATAATATTTCAAATCTCAGAAATATTTTTTGTCACGCAAACGCCCATTAAGTGCACCACCGCATCAGTCATTCTCTTTTGTCATATCGGTAGTTCAAAACGAAGATATTACCAAGAGGTTTAACAAGGGTTTTGAAATGTTCTTAAACTATTAGTTAAAGACATTATATTTGGTTACCTCAGCAACGAGCAAAATTAGTTTCAAATAAATTATTTTTCTTATCAGTTTTATTTTTGTTTTAAGAGTTTTGCTTAAGTTTTCGAAATATCTTGTTTTGAAATAATAAACTTCTTAACTTAAGCGCTCGTACGCTCTTTAAACAAAAATTCAAAGTAAATTAAGTAGAAAAAGTAAAAAAGTAAAAGTAAATTTGTTTCAAAACTGTTTCAACGGCGTTTTAGAAATTAAATAGCTGTTTACGGAGACAAAATAATATTTTTTAATAAAGTTTTTTGCTTCAGTGTAAATACAATAAAATATTTTACATTTTTAATTTTTAATTTTATTATAATTCACCTCCTCAAGGCCGAGAAGGCCACTACAGACGAGGAGGCTACTTATTTGTGGCTATAACCCTCTCTCAACTCTATAACTCCGAAACACGAACCTTGATGAACAAGGCCGCTGCGCGGTGAAACGAGTTGAGCGCGGTACTACCAGGGACGTGGTGAGGATCGAACTCCGAACCACTCGTTTATGAAGCGAGCGCCCTACCACTATTTTATAAAGTTTACCACTTGTTAAAGATGTGATCAAAAAAGTCTTACAACTTTTTATCAAAATGTTTCAAATTTGTATTCAAAAACAAAAAAATTGTCTAGTTTTTCCATTTTATATCAAATGGCAACATATTCACGTGACAGATGTTAGGATTATTATTGTCTTATTAGAATAATTAACTATACTTAATTTAAATACAAGCGCTCTTCACAAATGCATTTTTTCAACGCTGCCCCCGTTCAGAACTGTCCCCTTCTTCCCTAATACTAAGAATAATTTTTAGCTCAGTGTTAATAAGGTCTTTTTAATCAATTTTCTTTTAAAAGTACAAAGTAAGGAAAAAGTTTTTTTTTGCGATACAAGCTTTTTTGAAGAAATAAGAACTTTAGAGTACTTGACATGTGTTGGGTCACAAAACGTAAAAATTTGAATAAAACTATTTTCAAAAAAGATACTGAACTTTTGATTCTTGTTTTTGATTATCTCTTAACTTTGATCATCGTTTAACTTTGATCATCTGTTACCTTTAGTTATCTCTTATCTTTGATTATCTCTTAACTTTAATTATTTGTTAACATTAATTATCTCTTAACTTAAATTATCACTTAAATTTGCTTTTGTCTAGGATTTTATATGTCCTAATGTTCTTTATCCCTAAACGCTCAGTTTCATTAAAAGTGAAATTTTAATTGATTATCATTTTTTCTCAAACATTTACACAATTATTTACAACCATTCAATATTAATACATTAAAATTTAATTTAAAATACACTTTAGGCTACTCTCTGCATATCTAAAAGACAAAAAAAAAAATATCAGGAAAATAAAAAAATTGTTTTTATAAATAAAAAAAGTTTAATTGGCTCAAATAAAAATAAAATAAAATATTTGGCAAACGACAAGCAAAAAATAAACATTTCTAATGTGAACGTTAGCTAAGCAATAAAAAGGACTTTTTATAATGTAAAAAATTCACAATGAAAAAAAAACAACAACTTTAAATATGAAAAAATAATAATTTAACATAAGAATCAAGAAAAAAGCCCAACTTTTCAATAGCAGTAGAGAGCACAATTTAGAGATATTTTTCCATCTAAACAACAATCACATGCGTGCAAACCAGAGAGAATTTTAAATTTGTTATTAGGACATGGAGTAGAATACCTACAACCACAATAATCCGAACTATTTGGATCATATCTAGCTGGATATTTTTTGCAAAAATAACAACTGAATCGTGGTATAGATCCTTCAGGACAAGCTTGGCAAGGACTTAAGAGCGAAAATTAATTCATCGTTTGGTCGGTCAACACTTTTACCAAGACTAAACTTTTGATTTGCTCTGCAATTTTGTTTGAAAACAAAACTCTGCTGTTGCTTGAAGAAACAAATTAGTTTCAGAATAAATTTTAGTAAAAATTTGATTTGAGTGAAGTTCAACGCGCAATTATGATCTTATTCCTTGTTTCGCCGTAATATCAGCTGCAAATCATATCACTTGCTGAAAATATAATACCAGCTGTAATACCAGCTGAAATCATATCACTTGCTGAAAAACCTAATGTAGTGCCATTATAGAACTAAATTGATCTCAAAATTTTAAGTACACATATTCGCATCGAGATATTAGTTCAGACCAAATTTTTAGTGCGCTTTCTTTATTTGTATTTGCAATCTGGATCAACTGGATTTGAAGTACTGCAATTACTGAAGGGACAGGAATTTTAAATTCTCCCCCGTATAGAAGGTTGCAAACTACTTGAGCTGCTTGAAAGTTCTATCCATCGGCGCATATTGGAATGTGATCAAAAAATACAATCCCCTCATTTTTACTATTTTCTAAGTCAAACGGTGTTAACTTTAGTAACTTTGGTGCTAAGCAAATTACGGTTGCCCCATTTGTTGGGCCACAATTGTGGTATGTTTTATGGTTGCAATTTTTAAGACTAGATTCTCCGCCTGTACAATTAACGTTATCCATAAAAAAATCGTTTGAAAATAGTTCATTTTTCCATCCTATTGCAAGTGTTCCTGAAGAAAAGTTTAGCGCTCTGCAGACAATTTGAGCGTTTTGGTTTGTCCAGAAATCATCACATATTGGCCTACCAAAAATTTCCACAGTTCCGTAGTATTTGTGTTCTAAAAACATCATAAACTCATAGGTTATAAAAACTAAAAAAATAAATTATAAGCGTAGTATAAAAATTTTGGTTGTAAAGATACAGTATAAACATGATTATAATGTTTCTCGAACAAGTTCATTTTGTTTATTTGTTGAATTACTTAACATTAGTATTATTTAATTTATTTAAGAGTTTAAGAGAGAAATTTACCCAATAATTTAAATGAATGAAAGTATATCCATATTTAATGGCAAAATTGTTTTTCGCAAATAAAGTTTCTCAAATAACAAACACACACACACTTACTCATTTTTATACAGTGCTTATAATTAGGCAGGATTCCATTCCATTAATTTTTTATAAAGTTTAAACCAATCTGCCACTTTTCTAATTATTAGTGCAAATAATTTAAAATATGAAAGTTTGGCAATTTTATCAATCAAGTTTTGCTGTTATTTGTCTAGGAGACCGCAACAATAATTTTAAATTACGATAAGTCTTTAACTGGTTGCAATTGGTAACAAAATTACATTCATTTATTTTTTATTACATAAATTTGTTAACGCATAATATAATACATTTTTATTGAATATTTTATAAAACGTTTTTATAATGTATTATGCGTTATCAAGCCCCTAATTTTGCGGTGCCACCTATCGCCCCCCCCTACTTAATCCAGCACTGCATTGCTTTACTGCTATTTATCATGTTTAATTGTTTTTAATGAACAAAAGATTTTTCTTAACTGGTTTAGAATCGCCATAAAGTGACATATAACATTACTATTTAATCCTATAATATTTTTTACGCTCACCTACGTCTTTATTGGTTTCACCTATAAAAGCATCATTCTCCTACATTTATTTTTACGTTACGTTTAGGAAGTACAATTACGTTGGTCTTTTCCAATCCCGGTATTTGGGATTGAAAATTTTCAAACCCGACATTTTGGGAAATACCAGGGTTGATTATTTTCATTACTTGATTTTTAACCAACCGAAATTATTTGAATGGCGTATAACAGCAATGTTTTTGTTTTTTTAATGTTAAAAGTTATGTTATTTTTTACTTCATTAAAAATTACATTAACATAAAATGTATTAATTCTATACGTCGAGTACAAATACAGTAGTTTTTATTAATAACAAACCTGTATAAATATTAATAATATCTTCGCATACCCCCGTTTTTACGGAAATCTTAAAAAAAAAACAATTAACTCTAAAAGCATTATTGGTTTTCGAAGTTTTCACAAAAGTTTGTAAAAGTATATTGTGGATTTTTAAAGGTAAACTAATTTTCAATATAACAATACAGCATTAACAAAAACGTAAAAAATCTGATGCAAATAGTCTAACGAATTCTTTAGACTGTTTCTCCAGATTTTCTTGTTATTTTAGAAGAAGGTGAGGTAAAAACTGGGCGAAGGTGTCCATGATTCAAGGGGCCTGGGAATATTTTTTCAAATTTCAAATAAACGACTGAAATAAATCATTGTTTTAATCACTCGTAAATCAAGTACAGCTCCACCAATATATATATATATATATATATATATATATATATATATATATATATATATATATATATATATATATATATATATATATATATATATATATATATACTGTTAAAAATATAGCGCCTTTATTACGGAAAAGTTCCGGCAACTACCGATGACCAAACTACCCGTTATTTTACGGAAAAACCCATCGCATATAAACGGAGGTTTCCGTTAACAAACGTTAAAATACAATGAGTTTTTTCCGTTAAACATCGAGTAGTTTGGTCATCGGCAGCTGCCGGAACTTTTCTGTAAAAAAACGGATACTTCTGTTTAAATTAAACAAGATTTTCCCGTTAAACAACGGAAAGGTTGCAGCAACTCAGCTCAAGGTCTCATATATACCTGGTCTGCGCACTCGCAAACTTTTTTTAAAAAATTATATGCTAAGGGGCCTATTTAAAACCAGTTCTTAAAACGAAGTTTTTAGAGAAGGTAAAAACGTAAATCTTAAAGCTTTATGACATATTACATTAAATAACTATATAACCATGGTACGAAGTTGCTGTGCTTATGAATATAAATCTTGGTATGATCGTGATCTGAAATCTAAAAGTTACCATTCTTTTCCTGCTGATAGCAATGTTTGTGAGCAATGGTTGAAGCAAATTGAGAGAGCATTTTGTTCCTACAAAAAACAGCTACGTTTTCTCCTTACACTTTGTACAAACAGACTTCAAAAATGCAAGCTCTAATTCTAACAGAAGTCGCTAGCGAATTTGTTCGGAACAAAATTTAGAAAAGAAAGGTATGAAGACCTAAAGCTGTACCTATTATTCCCATCTTTGCCAAGTTTAGGTATAGTAACACCAGTGCAATGTTCAACTATTGTTTCTTTTTCCACATCTTGTCTAAACAGGGAAATTTTTTAATCTAAAGATACTGTTAAATCATTTGAAGAGCTTACTAAAAAGGTTGCAAGCGAAATCAGAAATTTCTATCTTAATATTTTTGCTAGTGAGCTATTCACTTTGAGCTATTCACTTGTTCAATTAAATGATTTGACAGGAGTAACTCTCAAATCATCTGTTGTCATATATAAAAATTTGAACTTCGATGTTTACATAAATAACATAGTTGTTCCAAAAGAATCTTTCTAATCAGTAATGGAAAACATAGCAAAAATCTCCAGTTTATCAGATTTAGAGAATATGCTAAGTTACTTACGTTATTTAATTGAAAAAGATAGTAAAATTTTACCTATATCTACATGTTTTGAACTTTTGGAAGGATATGGTTGCACAGAGGAAACTCAACTTTATATGTGAACAGTTTCTTTTATTGGAAAAACCATGCCAAAGTAGAAGATACAACAATAATCTTCTTGTTACTTGTTTGTTGTGGTATACCGTTTTAGTATTTTTTTATCACTTCAGTTGCTGGAAATTAAATGGATATTGTTTGCCTTTTTCTTTTTTCTACAATAAATATTTTCACTTTAAAGTAATGTTGGTTTCAAGTCCTGGAAATGCTTAGTATGATTGGATTTCATGCAATAATTACAACAAGTGACAGTCATGTTGTCAATCAAAATTTTTTTATGAATGAGTTGTGTTCAGGAAAATTTGATTACTTTTATGAATCATTCAATATTAAACAACAAGAAACTCTTTATTTTAATTGATCCTACTCACAACTTTAAAAATGCTTACAATAATTTTGAAAGTCGTAAAATGTCGTTGACACAAATAGGTACGTTTATAATAATTTAAAATTTCCTATTCCAATATCATGTATACCAAGAGATCCAACATTTGGATAATCAATTACAAGTTTTAATATCACCTTCTGGTTTAAAATATATCAATGCAGATTTTAATAACACTTTACAGATTTTTCAGTATGAGAGTAAAAACCCTTTAAAAGTTGCCTATCACTTATCTAAACAATGCTTTCAGCCTACAAATCTCCAAAGAACATCAGCTAAGCTATGTTTTAAATTTTCCATGAAAAAACTGCATGTGCCTTAAAATTTTATTACAAGAATGGAAAACTACAAAGTCCTACTTGGAATGCTAATCATTATTTAATAGAAAGAAATCTTCAGTTTTACCGAAAGTTCTGAAAGTTTTACTGAAAGTTCTGCTGTTTTACTGAAAGTTCTGAAAGTTTTACTAAAAGTTCTGCCAATTTACTAAAAGCTCTGAGAGTTTTACTGAAAGTTCTGAAAGTTTTACTAAAAGTTTTGCAATTTTACTGAAAGTTCTGTAAGTTTTACATAATGTTTTGAAGGTTTTACTCTATGTTCTGAAAGTTTTACTGAAAGTTCTGAAATTTTTACTAAAAGTTTTGCTGTTTTACTGAAAGTTCTAAAAGATTTTAAAAAAATTATGCAATTTTACTTAACGTTCTGAAAATTTTATTAAAAGTTCTCAAAGTTTTACATAATGTTATGAAAGTTTTACTGAAAGTTCTGCAGTTTTAATGAAAGTTCTGCAGTTTTTTTAAAAGTTCTGCAGTTTTACTGAAAGTTCTGCAGTTGTACTGAAAGTTCAGAAAGTTTTGAAAGTTTTATTTAAAGTTTACTAAATGTTTTGAAGGTTTTACTGAAAGTTCTGTAAGTTTTAATGAAAGTTTTTATAGTTTTACTAAGAGTGTTGAAAACTTTACTGAAAGTTCTGCAGTTTATAAAAGTTCTGTAGTTTTACAGAAAGTTCTGCAGTTTTACTAAAAGTTCTGCATTTTTACTGAAAGTTCTGAGAGTTTTGAAAGTTTTACTTAAAGTGTAATGAATGTTCTAAAAGTTTTACTAAAAGTTCCGAAAGTTATAATAAAAGTTCTTAAGTTTTACCTAAAGTTCTGAAAATTTTACTAGAAGTTTTGCAGTTTTCCTGAAAGTTTTGCAGTTTTACTGAAAGTTTAGCAGTTTTACTAATAGTTCTGAAGGTTTTATTGAACATTCTGCAGTTTTACTGAAAGTTCTGAAAGTTTTATTGAAAGTTCTGCCGTTTTACTTAAAGTTCTGAAAGGTTTACTGATTGTTCTGAAGGTTTTACTGAAAGTTCTGAAAGTTTTACTAAAAGTTCTGAAAATTTTACTGAAAGTTTAAAAAGTTTTAAAAGTTTTAATTAAAGATACTGAATGTTTTGAAGGTTTTACTGATAGTTCTGAAAGTTTTATTGAAAGTTTTTTAGTTTAACTGAAAGTTCTGAAAATTTTACTGAAAGTTCTGCAGTTTCACTAAAAGTTCTGCAGTTTTACTAAAAGTTCTGCAGTTTTACTAAAAGATTTGCAGTTTTACTGAAAGTTTTGCAGTTTACTGAAAGTTCTGAAAGTTTTAAAAATTTTTCATAAAGTGTACTGAATGTTCTGAAAGTTTTACTGAAAGTTCTAAAAGATTTAATAAAAGTTCTTAAGATTTATTGGAAGTTCTAAAATTTTTACTGGAGGTTCTGCAGTTTTATTGAAAGGTTTTCAGTTTTAAAAAAAGTTCTGCAGTTTTACTAAAAGTTCTGAAAGTTTTTTTGAAAAATCTGCAGTTTTACTGAAAGTTCTAACAAATTTACTAAAAGTTCTGCCGTTTTACTTAAAGTTCTGAATACTTTAATGAAAGTTCTAAAAGTTTTACTAAAAGTTCTGCAGTTTAACTTAAGGTTCTGCAGTTTTACTGAAAGTTTTGCAGTTTTACTGAAAGTTCAGCAGTTTTACAGAAAGTTCTGCAGTTTTACTGAAAGTTCTGAAAATTATATTCAAAGTCCTGCAGTTTAACTGAAGGTCTGAAAGTTTTACTGTAAACTCTGCAGTTTTACTGAAAGTTTTGCTTTTTTTCTGAAAATTCTGAAAGAATTATTTAAAGTTCTGCCAATTTACTAAAAGTTCTGAAAGTTTTACTGAAAGATTTAAAAGTTTTACTGAAAGTTCTTAAAGTTTCTCTAAAAGTTTTGCATTTTGACTGAAAGTTTTAAAAGTTTTACATAATGTTCTGAAGGTTTTACTGAAAGTTCTGCAGTTTTACTGAAAGTTCTGCAGTTTTACTGAAAGTTCTGTAGTTTTACTAAAAGTTCAGAAGATTTTGAAAGTTTTACTTAAAGTTTACTGAATGTTTTGAAGGTTTTACTGAAAGTTCTAAAAGTTTTAATAAAAATATTTCAGTTTTACTGAAAGTTCTAAAAATTTTACTGAAAGTTTTGCAGTTTTAATAAAAGTTCTGCAGTTTTCTTAAAAGTTTTGAAAGTTTTCAAAGTTTTACTTAAAGTAAACTGAATGTTCTAAGGGTTTTACTAGAAGTTTTGATTGTTTTAATAAAAGTTTTTAAGTTTTTTTGAATGTTTTAAAAACTGGAAGTTCTGCAGTTTTATTAAAAAATTTGCAGTTTTACTGAAAATTCTGCAGTTTTACTGAAAGTTCTGAAAGTTTTATTGAAAGTTTTGCAGTTTTACTGAAAGTTCTTTTAAAATTACTAAAAGTTCTGCCGTTTTACTTAAAGTTCTGAATATTTTACCGGTAGTTCTGAAAGTTTTTTTTAAAGTTCTGCAGTTTTACTGAAAGTTCTGAAATGTTCACTAAAAGTTTTGCATTTTTATTGAAAGTTTTGAAAGTTTTACTTAAAGTCCTGCAATTTTACTGAAAGTTCTGAAAGTTTTATTAAAAGTTCTGCAGTTTTACTGAAAGTTCTTCAGTTTTACTGAAAGTTCTGCAGTTTTACTGAAAGTTAAAAAAGTTTTGAAAGTTTTATTTAAAGTTTACTATATGTTTTGAAGGTTTTACTAAAAGTTCTGTAAGTTTTAATGAAAGTTCTGCGGTTTTACTGAAAGTTCTGCAGTTTTATTAAAAGGTCTGAGAGTTTTGAAAGTTTTTCTTAAAGTGTACTGAATGTTCTGAAAGTTAAACTGAAAACTCCGAAAGTTTTAATAAAAGTTCTTAAGTTTTACTGAAAGTTCTAAAAATTTTACTGGAAGATCTGCAGTTTTACTGAACGTTCTACAGTTTTATTGAAAGTTTTGCAGTTTTACAAAAAGTTCTGCTGTTTTACCGAATGTTCTGCAGTTTTACTAAAGGTTCTGAAAGTTTTAATTAAATTTTTTAGTTTTACTGGAGTTTTTGAAAATATTACTGAAAGTTCTGCACTTTTACTGAAAGATTAGAGAGTGTCACTGAAAGTTCTAAAAGTTTTACTGAAAACTTTGCAGTTTTACTGAAAGTTCTGCTGTTTTTCTGAAAGTTCTGAAAGATTTACTAAAAGTTCTGCAAGTTTACTAAAAGTTCTGCAAGTTTTACTAAAAGTTCTAAAAGTTTTGCTGAAAATTTTAAAAGTTTCAATAAAAATTTAGCAATTTTACTAAAAGTTTTGTAAGTTTTACATAATGTTTTGAAAGTTTTACTCTAATTTCTGAAAGTTTTAATAAAAGTTGAAATTTTTACTGAGAGTTCTGCTATTTTAATGAAAGTTTTGAAAAATTTACTATAAATTCTGCCATTTTACTTAAAGTTCTGAAAGTTTTATTGAAAGTTCTAAAAGTTTTACATACTGTTCTGTGGTTTTACTGAAAGTTCTGCCATTTTTCTAAAAAATTTGCAGTTTTATTGAAAGTTCTGCAGTTTTAATGAAAGTTCTGCTGTTTGACTGAAAGTTCAGAAAATTTTAAAAGTTTTACTTAAAGTGTATTGAATGTTTTAAAGGTTTTCCTGAAAGTTTTGAAAGATTTAATGAAAATTTTTCAGTTTTACTAAAAGTTCTGAAAATTTTATCGAAAGTTCTGTAGTTTTAATAAAAGTTCTGCATTTTTACTCAAAGTTCTGCAGTTTTACTGAAAGTTCTGAAGCTTTACTGAGGGTTCTGCAGTTTTACTGAAAGTTCTGAACGTTTTGAAAGTTTTACTTAAAGTGTACAGAATGTTCTAATGGCTTTACTGAAAGTTCTGAAAGTTTTACTGAAAGTTCTGAAAGTTTAACTGAAAACTCTGCAGTTTTACTCAAAGTTCTGCTGTTTTTCTGAAAGTCCTAAAAGATTTACTAAAAGTTCTGCAATTTTACTGAAAGTTCTGAAAGTTTTACTGAATGTGCTAAAGGTTTTACTAAAAGTTTTGAAAGTTTTACTAAAGGTTCTGTAGTTTTAGCTAAAGTTCTAAAAGTTTTAGAAGTTTTACTAAAAGTTTACTGAATGTTCTAATGGCTTTACTGAAAGTTCTAAAAGTTTTACTGAAAGTTCTGAAAGTTTTACTGCAGTTTTACTCAAAGTTCTTCTCTTTTTCTGAAAGTTCTAAAAGATTTACTATAAGTTTTGCCGTTTTACTGAAAGTTCTGAAAGTTTTACTGAATGTGCTAAAGGTTTTACTAAAAGTTCTGAAAGTTTCACTAAAAGTTCTGTAGTTTTAGTTAAAGTTCTAAAAGTTTTACTAAAAGTTTACTGAATATTCTGAAGGTTCTACTTAAAGTTATGAAAATTTTAATGAAAGTTTTTCAGTTTTAATAAAAGTTCTGAAAATTTTACTGAAAGTTCTGCAGTTTTGCTAAAAGTTCTGTAATGTTAAATGCTAAAAGTTCTGTTACTGAAAGTTCTGCATTTTTACTGAAAGTTTAGCAGTTTTACTGAAAGTTTTAAAGTTTTTACTGAAAGTTTTGCAAATTTACTGAAAGTTTTACATAATGTTCTGAAGGTTTTACTGAATTTTCTGAAAGTTTAACTAAAAGTTCTGAAAGTTTTACTAAAAGGTATGCAATTTTACTGAAAGTTCTGCAGTTTTACTTAAAGTTCTGCAGTTTTAATGAAAGTTCTGCAGTTTCACTGAAAGTTTTGCAGTTTTACTAAATATTTTGAAAGTTTTAATGAAAGTTTTTCAGTTTTACTGAAAGTTCTGAAAATTTTACTGAACGTTTTACAGTTTTACTGAAAGTTTTGCAGTGTTACTAAAAGTTCTGCTGTTTTACTGAAAGTTCTGCAGTTTTACTGAAATTTTTGAAAGTTTCAATAAAAGTTCTGAAAGTTTTACTGAAAACTCTGCAGTTTTACTGGAAGTTCTGTTGTTTTTCTGAAAGTTCTAAAAGATTTACTAAAAAATCTTCCAGTTTACTAAAAGTTCTGCAAGTTTTACTAAAAGTTCTGTAAGTTTTACTGAAAGTTCTGAAAGTTTCACTAAAAGTTTTGCAATTTTACTGAAAGTTCTGTAAGTTTTACATAATGTTCTGAATGCTTTATTCTAAGTTCTGAAAGTTTTACTGAAAGTTCTGAAATTTTTACTGAATGTTCTGCTGTTTTACTAAAAGTTCTGAAAGATTTACTAAAAAATCTTTCATTTTACTTAAAGTTCTGAAAGTTTTATTGAATGTTCTAAAAGTTTTACATATTGTTCTGAGGGTTTTACTGAAAGTTCTGCAGTTTTACTAAAAGTTCTGCAGTTTACTGAAAAATCTGCAGTTACACTGGAAGTTTTTCAGTTTTACAGAAAGTTCTGCAGTTTTACTGAAAATTGAGAAATTTTTGAAAGTTTTAATTTAAGTTTACTAAATGTTTTGAAAGTTTTACTGAAAGTTCTGTAAGTTTTAATGAAAATTTTACAGTTTTATTAAAAGTGTTGAAAATTTTACTAAAAGTTCTGCAATTTTAATCAAAGTTTTGCAGTTTTACAGAAAGTTCTGCAGTTTTACTAAAAGTTTTGCAGTTTTACTGAAAGTTCTGCAGTTTTACTGAAAGTTCTGAGAGTTTTGAAAGTTTTAAATAAAGTGTACTCAATATTCTAAAAGTTTTTCTAAAAGTTCTGAAAGTTTTAATAAAAGTTCTTAAGTTTTACTGAAAGTTCTGCAATTTTACTGAAAGTTCTGCAGTTTTACTAAAAGTTCTGCAGTTTTACTGAAAGTTCTGCAGTTTTACTAATAGTTCTGAAAGTTTTATTGAACATGCTGCAGTTTTACTAAAATTTCTGAAAGTTTTATTGGAAGTTCTGCTGTTTTATTTAAAGTTCTAAAACGTTTACTGAATGTTCTGAAAGTCTTACTAAAAGTTCTGAAAGTTTTACTGAAAGTTCTGAAAAATTTACTGAAAGTTTAGAAAGTTTTAAAAGTTTTAATTAAAGTATACTGAATGTTTTGAAGGTTTTACTGAAAGTTCTGAAAGTTTTAATGAAATATTTTTTGTTTTACTGAAAGTTCTGAAAATTTTACTGAAAGTTCTGCAGTTTTAATAAAAGTTCTGCAGTTTTACTGAAAGATTTGCAGTTTTACTGAGAGTTCTGCAGTTTTACTGAAAGTTCTAACAAATTTACTAAAAGTTCCGCCGTTTTACTTAAAGTTCTGAATACATTACTGAAAGTTTAAAAGTTTTAAAAAAAGTTTTGCAGTTTTACTGAAAGTTCTGTTGTTTTATTTAATGTTCTAAAAATTTTACTTAAAGTTCTGAAAGTTTTACTAAAAGTTCTGCAATTTTACTGAAAGTTCTTAAAGTTTTACTGAAAGTCAGAAAAGTTTTACTGAATGTTCTGAAAGTTTCACTAAAAATTCTGCAATTTTTCTGAATGTTCTGAAAGTTTTACATAATGTTTTGAAGGTTTTAATAAAAGTTCTGAAAGATTTACTCAAAGTTCTGCCATTTTACTTTAAGTTCTGCAGTTTTACTAAAAGTTCTGCAGTTTTACTGAAAGTTCTGAAAGTTTTACTGAAAGTTCTAAAAGTTTTACTTAATGTTTTAAAAGTTTCACTAAAAGTTTTGCATTTTTGCTGAAATATCTAAAAGTTTTACATAAGGTTTTGAAGGTTTTAATGAAAGTTCTGAAAGATTTACTAAAAGTTCTGCAATTTTACTGAAAGTTCTTAAAGTTTTACTGAAAGTTAGAAAAGTTTTACTGAATGTTCTGAAAGTTTCACTAAAAGTTTTGCATTTTTTCTGAAATATCTAAAAGTTTTACATAAGGTTTTGAAGGTTTTAATGAAAGTTCTGAAAGATTTACTAAAAGTTCTGCCGTTTTACTTAAAGTTCTGAAAGTTTTACTGAAAGTTCTAAAAATTTTACTGAAAGTTCAGCAGTTTTAATGAAAGTTCTGCAGTTTTACTGAAAGTTCTGCAGTTTTACTGAAAGTTCTGCTGTTTTACCGATATTTCTGCAATTTTACTGAAAGTTCTAAAAGTTTTGAAAGTTTTACTTAAAGTGTACTGAATGTTCTAAAGGTTTTTCTGAAAGTTCTGAAAGTTTTACATAATGTTTTGAAGGTTTTACTGAAAGTTCTGAAAGATTTACTAAAAGTTCTGCTATTTTACTTAAAGTTCTGCAGTTTTACTGAAAGTTCTGAAAGTTTTGAAAGTTTTACTTATAGTTTACTGAATGTTCTAAAGATTTTACTAAAAGTTCTTAAAGTTTTAATGAAAGTTTTTCAATTTTACTGATAGTTTTGAAAATTTTACTAAATGTTCTGCAGTTTTACTAAAAGTTCTGTAATTTTACTGAAAGTTCTGCTTTTTTACTGAAAGTTCTGCAGTTTTACTGAAAGTTCTAAAGTTTTTACTGAAGGTTCTATAATTATACTGAAAGTTCTGAAAGTTTTACATAATGTTCTAAAAGTTTTACTGAATTTTCTGAAAGTTTTACTGAAAGTTCTCAAAGTTTTACTGAAAGTTCTGCAGATATACTGAAAGTTTTGCAGTTTTACTGAAAGTTCTGCAGTTTAACTGAAAGTTTTACAGTTTTACTTAACATTCTGAAAGTTTTAATGAATGGTCTTCAGTTTTACTAAAAGTTCTGAAAGTTTTAGTGAAAGTTGTTTAGTTTTAGTAAAAGTTCTGAAAATTTTACTGAACGTTTTTCAGTTTTACTGAAAGTTTTGCAGTTTTATCTAAAGCTCTGCAGTTTTACCGAAAGTTTTGCAGTTTTACTGAAAGTTCTAAAAGTTTTAATGAAAGTTTTTTTAGTTTTACTGAAAGTTCTAAAAAGTTTACTGAAAGTTCTGCAGTTTTACTAAAAGTTTTGTAATTTTACTGAAAATTTTGCATTTTTTCGAAAGTTTTGCAGTTTTACTGAAAGTTCTAAAGTTTTTACTGAAAGTTCTGCTATATTAATGAAAGTTCTGAAAGTTTTACACAATGTTTTGAAGGTTTTACTGAATTTTCTGAAAGTTTTACTGAAAGTTCTTAAAGTTTTACTAAAAGTTCTGCAGTTTTAGTGAAAGTTCTGAAAGTTTTAATAGTTTTACTAAAAGTTTACTGAATATTCTGAAGGTTCTACTTAAAGTTATGAAAACTTTAATGAAAGTTTTTCAGTTTTAATAAAAGTTCTGAAAATTTTACTGAAAGTTCTGCAGTTTTGCTAAAAGTTCTGTAATGTTAAATGCTAAAAGTTCTGTTACTGAAAGTTCTGCATTTTTACTGAAAGTTTAGCAGTTTTACTGAAAGTTTTGAAGTTTTTACTGAAAGTTTTGCAAATTTACTGAAAGTTTTACATAATGTTCTGAAGGTTTTACTGAATTTTCTGAAAGTTTAACTAAAAGTTCTGAAAGTTTTACTAAAAGGTATGCAATTTTACTGAAAGTTCTGCAGTTTTACTTAAAGTTCTGCAGTTTTAATGAAAGTTCTGCAGTTTCACTGAAAGTTTTGCAGTTTTACTAAATATTTTGAAAGTTTTAATGAAAGTTTTTCAGTTTTACTGAAAGTTCTGAAAATTTTACTGAACGTTTTACAGTTTTACTGAAAGTTTTGCAGTGTTACTAAAAGTTCTGCTGTTTTACTGAAAGTTCTGCAGTTTTACTGAAATTTTTGAAAGTTTCAATAAAAGTTCTGAAAGTTTTACTGAAAACTCTGCAGTTTTACTGGAAGTTCTGTTGTTTTTCTGAAAGTTCTAAAAGATTTACTAAAAAATCTTCCAGTTTACTAAAAGTTCTGCAAGTTTTACTAAAAGTTCTGTAAGTTTTACTGAAAGTTCTGAAAGTTTCACTAAAAGTTTTGCAATTTTACTGAAAGTTCTGTAAGTTTTACATAATGTTCTGAATGCTTTATTCTAAGTTCTGAAAGTTTTACTGAAAGTTCTGAAATTTTTACTGAATGTTCTGCTGTTTTACTAAAAGTTCTGAAAGATTTACTAAAAAATCTTTCATTTTACTTAAAGTTCTGAAAGTTTTATTGAATGTTCTAAAAGTTTTACATATTGTTCTGAGGGTTTTACTGAAAGTTCTGCAGTTTTACTAAAAGTTCTGCAGTTTACTGAAAAATCTGCAGTTACACTGGAAGTTTTTCAGTTTTACAGAAAGTTCTGCAGTTTTACTGAAAATTGAGAAATTTTTGAAAGTTTTAATTTAAGTTTACTAAATGTTTTGAAAGTTTTACTGAAAGTTCTGTAAGTTTTAATGAAAATTTTACAGTTTTATTAAAAGTGTTGAAAATTTTACTAAAAGTTCTGCAATTTTAATCAAAGTTTTGCAGTTTTACAGAAAGTTCTGCAGTTTTACTAAAAATTTTGCAGTTTTACTGAAAGTTCTGCAGTTTTACTGAAAGTTCTGAGAGTTTTGAAAGTTTTAAATAAAGTGTACTCAATATTCTAAAAGTTTTTCTAAAAGTTCCGAAAGTTTTAATAAAAGTTCTTAAGTTTTACTGAAAGTTCTGCAATTTTACTGAAAGTTCTGCAGTTTTACTAAAAGTTCTGCAGTTTTACTGAAAGTTCTGCAGTTTTACTAATAGTTCTGAAAGTTTTATTGAACATGCTGCAGTTTTACTAAAATTTCTGAAAGTTTTATTGGAAGTTCTGCTGTTTTATTTAAAGTTCTAAAACGTTTACTGAATGTTCTGAAGGTCTTACTAAACGTTCTGAAAGTTTTACTGAAAGTTCTGAAAAATTTACTGAAAGTTTAGAAAGTTTTAAAAGTTTTAATTAAAGTATACTGAATGTTTTGAAGGTTTTACTGAAAGTTCTGAAAGTTTTAATGAAATATTTTTTGTTTTACTGAAAGTTCTGAAAATTTTACTGAAAGTTCTGCAGTTTTAATAAAAGTTCTGCAGTTTTACTGAAAGATTTGCAGTTTTACTGAGAGTTCTGCAGTTTTACTGAAAGTTCTAACAAATTTACTAAAAGTTCCGCCGTTTTACTTAAAGTTCTGAATACATTACTGAAAGTTTAAAAGTTTTAAAAAAAGTTTTGCAGTTTTACTGAAAGTTCTGTTGTTTTATTTAATGTTCTAAAAATTTTACTTAAAGTTCTGAAAGTTTTACTAAAAGTTCTGCAATTTTACTGAAAGTTCTTAAAGTTTTACTGAAAGTCAGAAAAGTTTTACTGAATGTTCTGAAAGTTTCACTAAAAATTCTGCAATTTTTCTGAATGTTCTGAAAGTTTTACATAATGTTTTGAAGGTTTTAATAAAAGTTCTGAAAGATTTACTCAAAGTTCTGCCATTTTACTTTAAGTTCTGCAGTTTTACTAAAAGTTCTGCAGTTTTACTGAAAGTTCTGAAAGTTTTACTGAAAGTTCTAAAAGTTTTACTGAATGTTTTAAAAGTTTCACTAAAAGTTTTGCATTTTTTCTGAAATATCTAAAAGTTTTACATAAGGTTTTGAAGGTTTTAATGAAAGTTCTGTAAGATTTACTAAAAGTTCTGCAATTTTACTGAAAGTTCTTAAAGTTTTACTGAAAGTTAGAAAAGTTTTACTGAGTGTTCTGAAAGTTTCACTAAAAGTTTTGCATTTTTTCTGAAATATCTAAAAGTTTTACATAAGGTTTTGAAGGTTTTAATGAAAGTTCTGAAAGATTTACTAAAAGTTCTGCCGTTTTACTTAAAGTTCTGAAAGTTTTACTGAAAGTTCTAAAAATTTTACTGAAAGTTCAGCAGTTTTAATGAAAGTTCTGCAGTTTTACTGAAAGTTCTGCAGTTTTACTGAAAGTTCTGCAGTTTTACCGATAGTTCTGCAATTTTACTGAAAGTTCTAAAAGTTTTGAAAGTTTTACTTAAAGTGTACTGAATGTTCTAAAGGTTTTTCTGAAAGTTCTGAAAGTTTTACATAATGTTTTGAAGGTTTTACTGAAATTTCTGAAAGATTTACTAAAAGTTCTGCTATTTTACTTAAAGTTCTGCAGTTTTACTGAAAGTTCTGAAAGTTTTGAAAGTTTTACTTATAGTTTACTGAATGTTCTAAAGATTTTACTAAAAGTTCTTAAAGTTTTAATGAAAGTTTTTCAATTTTACTGATAGTTTTGAAAATTTTACTAAATGTTCTGCAGTTTTACTAAAAGTTCTGTAATTTTACTGAAAGTTCTGCTTTTTTACTGAAAGTTCTGCAGTTTTACTGAAAGTTCTAAAGTTTTTACTGAAGGTTCTGCAATTATACTGAAAGTTCTGAAAGTTTTACATAATGTTCTAAAAGTTTTACTGAATTTTCTGAAAGTTTTACTGAAAGTTCTCAAAGTTTTAGTGAAAGTTGTTTAGTTTTAGTAAAAGTTCTGAAAATTTTACTGAACGTTTTTCAGTTTTACTGAAAGTTTTGCAGTTTTATCTAAAGCTCTGCAGTTTTACCGAAAGTTTTGCAGTTTTACTGAAAGTTCTAAAAGTTTTAATGAAAGTTTTTTTAGTTTTACTGAAAGTTCTAAAAAGTTTACTGAAAGTTCTGCAGTTTTACTAAAAGTTTTGTAATTTTACTGAAAATTTTGCATTTTTTTGAAAGTTTTGCAGTTTTACTGAAAGTTCTAAAGTTTTTACTGAAAGTTCTGCTATATTAATGAAAGTTCTGAAAGTTTTACACAATGTTTTGAAGGTTTTACTGAATTTTCTGAAAGTTTTACTGAAAGTTCTTAAAGTTTTACTAAAAGTTCTGCAGTTTTAGTGAAAGTTCTGAAAGTTTTAATAGTTTTACTTAAAGTTTACTGAATGTTCTGAAGGTTCTACTATAAGTTCTGAAAGTTTTAATAAAAGGTTTTTAGTTTTACTGAAAGTTCTAAAAGTATTACTAAAGGTTTTGCAGTTTTACTGAAAGTTGTGATTTTTTTACTGAAAGTTCTGCAACTTTACTGAAAGTTCTGAAAGTTTTACATAATGTTCTGAAGGTTATACTGAATTTTCTGAAAGTTTTACTGAAAGTTCTGAAAGATTTACTGGAATTTCTGCATTTTTACTGATAGTTTTGCAGTTTTTACTAAAAGTTCTGCAGTTTTAATGAAAGTTCTGCAGTTTCACTGAAAGTTTTGCAGTTTTACTGAATATTCTGAAAGTTTTAATAAAAATTCTTCAGTTTTACTGAAAGTTCTGAATGTTTTAGTGAAAGTTGTTCAGTTTTACTCAAAGTTCTAAAAATTTTACTGAACGTTTTGCAGTTTTATTGAAAGTTTTGCAGTTTTACTAAAAGTTCTGCTGTTGTACCGAAAGTTCTGCAGTTTTACTGAAAGTTCTGAAAGGTTTAATGAAATTTTATAGTTTTACTGAAATATCTGAAAATTTTATTGAAAGTTTTGAAAGTTTTACTGAAAGTTCTTATAGTTTTACTGGAAACTCTGCAGTTTTACTGAAAGTTCTGCTGTTTATCTGAAAGTTCTGAAAGATTTACTAAAAGTTCTGCCAGTTTAATAAAAGTTCTGCAAGTTTTACTAAAAGTTCTGAGAGTTTTACTAAAAGTTCTGAGAGTTTTACTGAAAGTTCTTAAAGTTTTACTAAGAGTAATGCAATTTTACTGAAAGCTCTGCAAGTTTTACATAATGTTCTGAAAGTTTCACTCTAAGTTCTGAAAGTTTTACTGAAAGTTCTAAAATTTTTACTGAAAGTTCTACTATTTTACTGAAAGTTCTGAGAGATTTACTGAAACTTCTTCCATTTTACTTAAAGTTCTGTAAGTTTTATAGAAAGTTCTAAAAGTTTTACATACTGTTCTGAGGGTTTTAATGAAAGTTCTGCAGTTTTACTGAAAAATCTGTAGTTTTACTGTAAGTTTTGCAGTTTTACTGAAAGTTCTGCAGTTTTACTAAAAGTTTAGAAAATTTTGAATGTTTTACTTAAAGTGTACTGAATGTTTTAAAGGTTTTACTGAAAGTTCTTAAGGTTTTAATGAAAGTTTTTCAGTTTTACTGAAAGTTCTGAAAGTTTTATTAAAAGTTCTGCAGTGTTAATTAAAGTTCTGCATTTTCACTGAAAGTTCTGCAGTTTTACTAAAAGTTTTGCAGTTTTACTGAAAGTTCCAAACGTTTTGAAAGCTTTACTTAAAGTGTACTGAATGTTCTAAAGGTTTTACTAAAAATTCTGAAAGTTTTACTGAAATTTTTGAAAGTTTTACTGAAAACTTTGCAGTTTTACTGAAAGTACTTGTGTTTTACTAAATGTTCTGAAGGTTTCACTGAATGATCTGAAAGTTTTACTGAAAGTTCTGAAAGTTTTACTGAAAACTCTGCAGTTTTATTGAAATTTATACTGTTTTTCTAAAAGTTTTGAAAAAATTACTAAAAGTTCTGCCATTTTACTAAAAGTTCTAAAAGTTTTACTGAATGTGCTAAAAGTTTTACTAAAAGTTCTAATAGTTTTACTGAAAGTTCTGCAGTTTTACTGAAAGTTCTTTAGTTTTAGTGAAAGTTCTGAAAGTTTTAAAAGTTTTACTTAAAGTTTACTGAATGGTCTGAAAGTTCTACTAAAAGTTCTGAAAGTTTTAATAAAAGTTTTTTAGTTTTACTGAAAGTTCTAAAAATTTTAAATAAAGTTTTGCAGTTGTACTGAAAGTTCTAAAGTTTTTACTTAAAATTCTGCAATTTTACTGAAAGTTCTGAAAGTTTTACCTAATGTTCTGAAGGTTTTTCTGAATTTTCTGAAAGTTTTACTGAAAGTTCTGAAAAATCTACTGGAAGTTCTGCATTTTTACTGAAAGTTTTGCATTTGTACTGAAAGTTCTGCAGTTTCACTAAAACTTTTGCAGTTTTACTGAATATTCTGAAAGTTTTAATAAAAGTTCTTCAGTTTTACTGAAAGTTCTGAAAGTTTTAGTGAAATTTGTTCACTTTTACTGAAAGTTCTAAAAACTTTACTGAACGTTCTACAGTTTTACTGAAAGTTTTGCAGTTTTACTAAAAGTTCTGCTGTTTTACCGAAAGTTCTGCAGTTTTACTAAAAGTTCTGAAAGTTTAATGAAATTTTTTAGTTGTACTGAAATTTCTGAAAATTTTACTGAAAGTACTGCACTTTTAATGAAAGTTTTGAAAGTTTCACTGAAAGTTTTGAAAGTTTTACTGAAAGTTTTGAAAGTTTTACTGAAAACTCTGCAGTTTTACTGAAGGTTCTGCTGTTTTTCTGAAAGTTCAAAAAGATTTATTAAAAGCTCTGCCAGTTTACTAAAAGTTCTGCAAGTTTTACTAAACGTTCTGAGAGTTTTACTGAAAGTTCTGAAAGTTTTACTAAAAGTTTTGCAGTTTTACTGAAAGTTCTGTAAGTTTTACATAATGTTCTGAAGGTTTTACTCTAAGTTCTGAAAGTTTTACTGAAAGTTCTAAAATTTTTACTGAAAGTTCTTCTAATTTACTGAAAGTTCTGAAAGATATATTAAAAATTCTTCCATTTTACTTAAAGTTCTGAAAGTTTTATTGAAAGTTCTTAAAGTTTTTTATACTGTTCTGAGGGTTTTACTGAAAGTTCTGCAGTTTTACTGAAAAATCTGCAGCTTTACTGAAAGTTTTGCAGTTTTACTGAAAGTTTTGCAGTTTCACTGAAAATTTAGAAAATTTTGAAAGTTTTTTTTAAAGTGTACTGAATGTTTTAAAGGTTTTACTGAAAGTTCTGAAAGTTTTAATGAAAGTTTTTTAGTTTTACTAAAAGTTCTGAAAATTTTATTGAAAATTCTGCAGTTTTAATAAAAGTTCTTTTAACCAAAAGTTCTGCAGTTTTACTGAAAACTCTGCAGTTTTACTCAAAGTTCTGCTGTTTTTCTGAAAGTTTTAAAATATTTACTAAAAGTTCTGCCATTTTAATGAAAGTTCTGAAAATTTTACTGAATGTTCTAACAGTTTTACTAAAAGTTCTGAAAGTTTCACTGAAAGTTCTTTAGTTTTAGTTAAAGTTCTGAAAGTTTTAAAAGTTTTACTAAAAGTTTACTTAATGTTCTGAAGATTCAACATAAAGTTCTGAAAGTTTTAATGAAAGATTTTCAGTTTTATTAAAAGTTCTGAAAATTTTACTGAAAGTTCTGCAGTTTTGAAGAAAGTTCTGTAATTTTACTAAAATTTTTGCATTTTTACTGAAAGTTTTGCAGTTTTACTTAAAGTTTTAAAGTTTTTAGTGAAAGTTTTGCAATTTTACTGAAAGTTCTGAAAGTTTTACATAATGTTCTGAAGGTTTTACTGAGTTTTCTGAAAGTTTTACTAAAAGTTCTGAAAGTTTGAATGAAAGTTATGCAGTTTTACTGAAAGTTCTGCAGTTTTACTGAAAGTTCTGCAGTTTTAATGAAAGTTCTGTAGTTTCACTGAAAGTTTTGCAGTTTTACTGAATATTCTGAAAGTTTTAATGAAAGTTTTTCAGTTTTACTGAAAGTTCTGAAAATTTTAACGAACGTTTTACAGTTTTACGGAAAGTTTTGCAGTTTTACTAAAAGTTATGCTGTTTTACCGAAAGTTCTGCAGTTTTACTGAAAGTTCTGAAAGTTTTAAAGAGATTTTTTAGTTTTACTGAAAGTTCTTAAAATTTTACTGAAAGTTCTGCAGTTTTACTGAAAGTTTTGAAAGTTTCAATAAAAGTTCTGATTTTTTTACTGAAAACTCTGCAGTTTTACTGAAAGTTCTGTTGTTTTTCTGAAAGTTCTAAAAGATTTACTAAAAAATCTTCCAGTTTACTAAAAGTTCTGCAAGTTTTACTAAAAGTTCTGCAATTTTACTGAAAGTTCTGTAAGTTTTACATAATGTTCTTAATGTTTTACTCTAAGTTCTGAAAGTTTTACTGAAAGTTCTGAAATTTTTCCTGATTGTTCTGCTATTTTACTGAGAGTTCTGAAAGATCTACTAAAAATTCTTACATTTTACTTAAACTTCTGAATGTTTTATTGAATGTTTTAAAAGTTTTACATATTGTTCTAAGGGTTTTATTGAAAGTTATGCAGTTTTACTGAAAGTTCTGCAGTTTTCCTGAAAAATCTGCAGTTTTACTGAAAGTTCTGCAGTTTTACAGAAAGTTTTGCAGTTTTACTGAAAGTTGAGAAATTTTTGAAAGTTTTAATTTAAGTTTACTAAATGTTTTGAAGGTTTTACTGAAGGTTCTGTAAGTTTTAATGAAAATTTTACAGTTTTATTAAAAGTGTTGAAAATTTTACTGA
The DNA here is from genome assembly GCF_022113875.1 of Hydra vulgaris. Classification (NCBI taxonomy): domain Eukaryota; kingdom Metazoa; phylum Cnidaria; class Hydrozoa; order Anthoathecata; family Hydridae; genus Hydra; species Hydra vulgaris. Next base: position 30,176,429 of record NC_061165.1, read on the forward strand.
AAGTTCTGCAATTTTAATCAAAGTTTTGCAGTTTTACAGAAAGTTCTGCAGTTTTACTAAAAGTTCTGCGGTTTTACTGAAAGCTCTGCAGTTTTACTGAAAGTTCTGAAAGTTTTGAAAGTTTTAATTAAAGTGTACTCAATGTTCTAAAAGTATTATTAAAAGTTCCGAAAGTTTTAATAAAAGTTCTCAAGTTTTACTGAAAGTTCTGCAATTTTACTGAAAGTTCTGCAGTTTTACTGAAAGTTCTGCAGTTTTAATGAAAGTTCTGCAGTTTTACTAATAGTTCTGAAAGTTTCATTAAACATGCTGCAGTTTTATTAAAAGTTCTAAAAGTTTAATAGAAAGTTCTGCCCTTTTATTTAAAGTTCTGAAAAGTTTACTTAATGTTCTGGAGGTTTTACTGAAAGTTCTAAAAGTTTTACTGAAAGTTCTGAAAATTTTACTGAAAGTTCAGAAAGTTTTAAAAGTTTTAAATAAAGTATACTGAATGTTTTGAAGGTTTTACTGAAAATTCTGAAAGTTTTAATGAAAGTTTTTTAGTTTTACTAAAATTTCTGAAAATTTTACTGAAAGTTCTGCAGTTTTAATAAAAGTTCTGCAGTTTTACTGAAAGATTTGCAGTTTTACTGAAAGTTCTGCAGTTTTAATGAAAGTTCTAACAGATTTACTAAAAGTTCCGCCGTTTTACTTAAAGTTCTGAATACTTTACTGAAAGTCTTAAAAGTTTTACTAAAAGTTCTGCAATTTTACTGAAAGTTCTGATAGTTTAACACAATGTTCTGAAGGTTTTACTGATTTTTCTGAAAATTTTTCTGAAAGTTCTGAAAGTTTTACTGAAAGTTCTGCAGTTTTACTGAATTTTCTGCAGTTTTATTGAAGGTTCTGCAGTTTCACTGAAAGTTTTGCAGTTTTACTGAATATTCTGAAAGTTTTAATAAAAGTTCTTTAGTTTTACTGAATGTTCTGAAAGTTTTAGTGAAACTTGTTCAGTTTTACTGAAAGTTCTGAAAATTTTTCTGAACGTTCTTCAGTTTTACTGAAAGTTATGCAGTATTACTGAAAGTTCTGCTGTTTTACCGAAAGTTCTGCAGTTTTACTGAAAGTTCTGAAAGTTTTAATGAAAGTTTTTTAGTTTTACTGAAAGTTCTGAAAATTTTACTGAAAGTTCTGCAGTTTTTATGAAAGTTTTGAAAGTTTTATTGAAAGTTCTGCAGTTTTACCGAATGTTCTGAAAGATTTACTAAAAGTTCTGCTGTTTTACTTAATGTTCTGAAAGTTTTAATGAAAGTTTTTTAGTTTTACTGAAAGTTCTGAAAATTTTACTGAAAGTTCTGCAGTTTTTATGAATGTTTTGAAAGTTTTATTGAAAGTTCTGCAGTTTTACCGAATGTTCTGAAAGATTTACTAAAAGTTCTGCTGTTTTACTTAAAGTTCTGAAAGTTTTACTGAAAGTTCTGAAAGTTTTACTGAAAGTTCTGCAGTTTTACTGAATGTTCTGCAGTTTTATTGAAAGTTCTAAAAGTTTTACTGAAATTTCTGAAAGTTTTTAAAGTTTTACTGAAAGTTTACTGAAAATTTTGAAAGTTTTACTGAAAGTTCTACAATTTTCTTGAAAGTTCTGCAGTTTTACTGAAAGTTCTGCAGTTTTACTGAAAGTTCTGAAAGTTTTACTGAAAGTTCTGAAAGTTTTACTGAAAGTACTGGAGTTACAAATAAAGATAACATCATAACAGTTTCTGATAAAATTTTAAATGGTTTAAACGTAGAGTGTGCACATGTAAACATTTAATAAGGTTTAATCAAACCCAGTAATTTAGTTTTTGAATCTGAAATGCATTGCACAATTTGTGGTTTAAACGACTCATAACTTTAAAGATAGATTTGGATCAAAAAGTTTTGACATTTGCTGTTGAATGATTTGCTTATGACAGGGTATGCAGTATGCGTTGAACTGGAACGGGTTATCAATTCATGAAACTGGTTTTTTATGAATACAGTTGCATCTGATGTTTAACCATAGTCTATAGACCAATATTTAATAGATAAAAAGGATCAAGATAAATATAAATGTTATTGAAAATAGAATTTCTGAAAATTAATTTTTTTAATGTTTTTTATGAGATATCAATATTTTACTAACTTTGTTTGACTGTAGCTACGATATTTCAAAAACGATTAGACCAAAACTTATCATATTTGAACAGTTTTTGAATATGTATCAAGTTGTGCAATGAACCTTCAAATTATCTAAAAGTATGTGTTAAAAACAAAATATAGCCATTTTTAGTCACCATAGGGTGTAAAATTAGTGTAGCTTTTACATCATTTAAAGAAATGATTGCACAGAAAATGATTGCATAAAATATAATTGCTCTATACCCAACTCAATATCAACTCCTTCATCTAGCTTTTTTAAAACATAGATGCACAAGACTCCACAAAATGAAGTATCTCCAAACTGAATTCTTCTACTATTATAATAAACAGGGTTGTGTAAATATTGAACAAGTTCAACTGGAGGTGGTAATGAATAAGAGTCAAAATTTAATTTCTCATCTCCATCTTTATACCAGCAAATCCAATGAAATCCATTCGTACTTGAATCTCCAGTATTTAATATTCCACATTCTTTTTTTTGTGTATTTTTAGGTAATTTATCTCTTACAAATACACCTCTAAAATTTTTTATTTTTAATTTTTTTGCTGCTTTTATTAACTGAAAGTTTGTTAGCGGTTCATTCGGTAATATAATTCCTTCAACATTCTTTTGTTCATTTTTATTAACAGATTTAGATTTTTGATACAACATTCCACAACATAAAATGATTGCACGAAAAATGAAGCACGGTTTTAAAGAATAAGTAAGTTATGTAGTTTTTTAAGTTCATTGCATGCCTCTAACATCAAGCCGGTTAAATGCAAAATGTTATTCTATGCGATTTTTTCCATTTTGGAATATTTTTGCCACAAAATTGGCAATTTCTAGTTTTTCGCTTATAAAAACTGGCCCCATAGAAACCGCAATTTTTTTTTCAATTTATCATTTTTTTCTTAGTTTGTTTTTATATATTTACTGTATATGTAGTAAAAATTGTTAAATTATCAATATTGAAGATTTTTTTTATCTATGGGGTTGTGTCTTCTTAACATTTCTTATCTCTTAGCGTTCGTTACTTCTTAACGTTTGTTGCCGTGTATTTTTATCAACTTAATTATTATTATTATTAAAAAATAAATACAAAATACAGTCAGAATTCATTTTTTTCAAACAAATATACAATGATAAAAAAACCATTTAATGATAAAAACATCAACATTTTAAACTCTTCCCTGTTATTGTAAATGAAGTTAAAAAAAGCATTAGAAATAAAAAAAAAAAACATGAATTCAAATGAAAAAAGAATATTTAAAAAACCAAAATAAAAAAATTGTATATATTGGTAAGAGCAAGCAAAAAAACAAAAAAAAACATAGAATGACAACTATAACTATATATATTTACTTCATATAAACTTTATATATTTATATAAAGTAAATTACTCTTTATAGGATATATGAATTTTTTAAACACTAATAGGATATATGAATTTTTTAAGCATAATATGCTAAAATAACAAAATCTAAACATGCAATTAGTTGACAAAATAATCCAGAAAACTAACCAATTTTTCAAAGACAGTACAATGCTCCCTCAGAGGATGTTTTACCATCTAAACAATTATCACAAGCATGCTGACCAGCGAGAGCTTTAAATTTGTTCTTAGGACATGGAGTACAACCAAAACTTTTGGAATTATTAGGTTCATATCCAGCTGGACATTTTTCGCAAAAATAACCACTAAGTCGTGGTGTGGATCCTTGAGGACAAGCTTGACAAGGACTTAAGAGTGGAGACTTTTTTAGTACTATTTGATCTATAAACATTCCATATTCATTGCAACAACGTTCAACGTTTCTTCGGTCAATACTTTTGTCAAGACTAAACATTGGTTTGCTATGCAATTTAGTTTGAAAGCAAAACTCTGCTGATGTACGAAGAAACAACTTAGTTTCGGAGAAAATTTTAGGTAAAATTTGATTTGAGCGAAGTTCTACGCGCCATTTTGAACCATCTAATCGAGGAAGTAATTCGCCGTTTATTTTACCATCTACATCTAAGCAAAAAGTTCCGACTTTTTTATTACAAGATTTAATTGCGTACGGATTGAGTTGGGAACATTTGGACTGGTTTTCTGTATACTGGTTTTTTACTATAAGACCACCTTCAAACATGTATGATTTTCCTTGCAATTGATTATCCAATAAAGTTAGCTTTATAATAACTTCGTGAGAAAAATTGAGAGCAGGAGGAAGATGTATATTTAGCTTCTTTAAAAAGAATGGACCTTGCTCATGTTCAGAAATCCATTTGTTTTCCACAAGCCAATCTTTATTTGGAATATTTAAATATGCAAACCCTTTTGTAAACTTTGCATCTGCATTGTATAAAGTTGAAAGATCAATAGTATTATTTTCACCAGTCATAGTTGCTGGGATCAAAAATTCGCCGTTTTTGGTAAAACAGTTTTGACATTGACACATAGCAGTTGGAACAGTATTAATCAAAATTCCTGGATCACCACTCGGATTTTCAAGTAAATCTGTGCACACGGGCTTTTCGACGCCATGGTTCATGTATGTCAAGTAGTTACATGCATTTCTAATAAGTATTATTTTATGATACCTAATAAGATGAAGAGCTTCATATTTGGTAAGAAATTTATAAAGCTGATTACTAGACGAACCTTTTATCGAAGTGGAAAGCTTGTTTGCTGCATCTTTAGCAATTGTAGCTCTTACAAATTTAGAAAAGCTCTCCATTATTGTTACTTCTTGAGTTATTACTTCCTGATACAAAGATATCAATACTGGAGCAGTCACCTTAGCATTGGGACATAATCCTCGATGCACCGCAATACCAGCTGGAACGGTTCCTAGTTCAGTATCAGGGTTTTCAATTACTTCACAAAACTTTCCAATCATTTGGTTTAAAATAGCGCCAAATTCACTAATATCACTTTGAGTAATTGCTGGTAAATATTTATCTGCGTGTTCGGAAAATTTAATGAGTTGCTCATTCGTAATTTCACTATTTTTCTCAATTTTTTCAATAAATTGTCTAATAGTTTCAAAAGTGTCTTTATTATTGTTCACTTTGACAGAGATTTGTTTTACAATTTTTTCTAACTTTGGAATAAAGTTTGAGTTAAGGTATTCTACTTGTTTAATAAGCACTGCTTGTTTTGCCACCTCACTCAGAGCTTCTTTTATGTCAACTGCCGATGATTCACTTCCAGTTAACCATTTTATAGGATTAAGGGTTCCCGCTATACGTAGAGCAAGAGTGTAATATTTAGAAACCAAATCACTTGCTGAAACACCAAATGCAAATTTTATTATGGAACTTAATTGATCTGAGAGTTTTAAGGACTCACTTTCACATCGAGATTTTGATTCAAACCAAATTTTCATCGCGTTTTCTTTATCTGATTTTGCAGTCTGCTCGTCAAAACGAGCAAGTCTGCTGAAGTATTCTCCTAACTGAGTGGAGAAAGTTTGACCTAAAGTATCAATATCATTTCGTATATTTTCAAAGCTTCCCCTAAGAAAGTTATAATTAAGAAGTCCTAAGTGGTTAATGTCAGTATACAAGATAATATTGTTTTTCATTTCTGATTTCGTAAAATGTTTTATATTGTTCAAAAATGCTTGAACTTTACAAAACTCTGGATAAACTGGATTAGGAATACTGCAATTCCAATTTCGACACTCTCTGTTGAGTTCACCAATTGCATCCTCCACTGATTGGTAAACTTCAACGATTGAGCCGTCAACTTTTATATTTTTTACAATATCCATTAGTTTAAACGGTGAACATCGAGCGCACTGAACACTTGCAACGTGTGTTGAGCATGATTCAGAAACTCTTAACTGACATTGTGTCAACAAACTCTCTTGTCCGCTACAAACAGCTGATGTCAAAAAAAAAGGAGCTGATTTCAGCCCAACATTTTTTTGGTAGTCGTAAACTGGGACAGGCATTTTGAATTCGGCTCCATAGAGATGGTTACAAACTACCTGAGCTGCCTGAAAATTCCATCCATCGGCGCACATGGGAATGTTATCAAAATAGACCATGCCTTCATATTTTAAAATTAAAATGTGAAGAGATATTCTTTTAAAAGGTATTAAGTTTAATGAATTTGGCTCCAAGCAAATAACAGCTGCCCCCTTAGATGGACCACAATTGTGGTGTGTAATATGGTTGCAATGTTTAAGACTGAATTCTCCTCCGGTACAAGTAACGTTATTCATAAAATAATTTGTTGAAACTTGCTCATTTCCCCAACCTATTGCGAGTGTACCAGACGGAAAATTAAGGCTTCTGCAGACAACTTGTGCGTTTTGGTTTGTCCAGTAATTATCGCATATCGGACGATTAAATATTTCTACAGTTCCGTAATTTCTGTTATCTAGAAGCACAGTAGATTAAAATGGTATACACACTAAAAAAAGATATAAATATCTACGTTAGGGTAGGATATATGATATGCCTACTGTAAGGTGTAATTTTTTTTTAGAAAATTTTTCTTTCAATGTAGAAAACTGTATGTTATTGTTATTATAATAATTTTCTACCTCAGAAGGTATAAATTACACATTACTAAGGGAATATCACATATCTTACCCTGAGGTAGAATATTATACCTTTTTTTATTGTGTAGAAACTAAAAAAAGTTATAAACATAGTTAAAAAAATAACAGAGAAAAAATATAGTATGGACATCATTTTACCTAAAAAAATGTTTCACTTATTTTTCGAATTATTTAACAATAATAGTATTTAATTTAAATAATCTATTAAACTTAAATGAAAAAAAAATTTACAAATTTTATAATTGAGGAAGTTCTGACATTATTTTGTATACAAAGGTCAGTCCAACCTTAAAAAAACACGTGGATAAAATGGACCTGAGACACTTTTATTTAGTTATTTATTTATTTAGTATTTTTATCACCCAAAGTACAGGTAAAACAAATAAAGTGTATAAAAGTAATAGCTTATACTTTCATTCTAAAGTTTAATTTAAATTCTTCTTGGAATATTTTTCTCTATCAAGTTCAAGGTGTAGGGAAAAGACCTTTATTGGGTGGACAGGGAAAAATCCGGTCAACTTTAAATTGAGATTTCTCCAAAACCACAAATGCTTTTTATTTAATTTTTTTTTAATTAAACCTTACTTCCTTATCTTAAATGGTGTTGATAAGTTTTTGTTTACAAATTAATGATTTGCAAAATGTTTTAAAAACAAATTGAGGCGATTAAAAAAGTTGTGAGTTTTTTTTGCAAAAATCCATCGACTTCCGATCGCTTGATTGCTAAACGCTCAAATGTCCCAAAATCTACAGGCATAGATATTATAAACAAGTTCAAGACTACTCAAAGCTTCGAAATAAAACTTGGAAGTGGAAGAAAAAAAACTTTCTATAAATCCAAAAAGGTAAAGTCGATTTTACGATCAATAGCAAGAAATCCAAACCAATTCAAGACAACGAAACGTATTGCAAGGCGGATTTTTCACAACTTCCTGGTCAATAGTTTTACTATGAAAACAAAGATAAACCTGTCGATAATCAATTTAAATATATTCGACAAGAAAAATTTGCATCCAAATTCCTTGTGTGGCAAGCAGTTTGTAGCTGTGGTATGCAGTCCTATTGTTTTGTCACTAAAAAGACCTTGACTACCAATCTCTACATCAAAAAATGCCTCCAAAATAGACTTTTGCCTTTTATAAATAATATTTTTATAAATAATATAATTATAAATAAATAAACACAAATACCGATGTCTCTTTTAGCCCGATCTTGCTGCCTTTCACTATTCTAAAAAGGTTCTACAGTGGTGCAAAGATAATAATGTGAAAATTGTTCCTAAAAGATGCGAATCCTCCAAATCGTCCTGAAGAGCGCAAGATTGAAGATTTTTGGGCAATAGTTAAAGAAGTTTTTCGTAAGACAGGTGGAGTAACAAATAATAAAAAGGACTTCCAAAAAAAGTTGATTAATGCCACCAATATGGTGAAAAAAGAAAAAATCTGTGAAATGATGGCATCAACCCGCTATAAAGTTCGATTTCTTGCCAAACAACCAATCAAGCCCCTTAAAATTAAGTTGAAAATCTAATTTATGTAAACACATTTAATAATAAAAAAATTGAAATAAAAAGCATTTATGGTTTTAAAGAAATCTCAATTTAAGGTTGATCGGATTTTTCCGTGTCCAGCCGATATTTATATTGTGTTTTTTGTAATTGAACTTTTACCAATTATAATAACTCTGTTTTTTCGGTGTTTTGTTTTTTTAATTTTTTTACATTTTTTTATTATTAAACCCATATCATGTTATATATGGTTAAAAAGCCAATTAAATTTTACACAAAGTTGTCTAATAAACTAAAAAACAGATTTTTTTACCTGATAACCACATAAAGGTAAAAAAATAGCGATTTTTGTAAATTTTTTGCCTGATAATAGCGAAAAAATAGCGATTTTTGTGACTTTTTTACCTGATAATCACCTTAATATATAGCTTTCGGCATAGTGACTAAACCTTATAAACCGATTCTTGTAGACCAGAATAGGTTGGACTTTGTAAGATTATATCGTCAGCATAGACAATAATACCAATGTATACTGTTGTTCTAATTTTGCAATCTGAAACAGTTTGATTTAATATCCTTTGAGTGTATATATTATATAAATGTGGTAATAAAATTTATCCTTGACGCACGCCTTGAGATAACGGAAAATAACAGTACTCGATAAGTATAGTGATAGTAGTGTGCAAACTATAGTTCGCGCATTATTATCACAATATTTATACCGCACCGCTCCATTATTGAAGTTACCACTCTCAGTATACTGAGAGCGGTAATTTTTTGTTGTAATAAAGTTTTTTAAACAATTTCCAGTTACAGCTATCGAAAGCCTTTTTTGCATCTAAATTACAAATATATATTGATGAGTTATTATTATTGTAATATTATATTGTTTTACTTAAAAGAAACTCTGCATAATGAGTGGAGTATTGTGCTTAAAGCCAAAGTGATGAAAGTGGCTATCTGATATTTTCAGGTATTTTTCCATAATAATATATTTAAAGAGCTTTGTCAAAATAGGCATAATACTAACTCCGCAATACTTATTGGGATTATTAAGAGATTTTTTTATTTTTAAAGGATTTTTATATTGGAATAATTATGAATGTTGATAGGTACTTTAAAAAACTTTAAACGCCATGTAAGCTGGTTGTTTTTATAGGAGTATTTAGAATGTTCTACTGTAATTTCGCATAAATCGTATGATCAATTAGATCTAAGTTTAAAAATACAAGTTTTGATGTCGGAAGTTGATACAATTATTTTATTAGGCTTATCTATGAGTTGTGGATTATGACGGTGTTTGTAATCGTTATTGGTAATCGTGGGAGTGTTAAGAATAGTACTAAAGGTTTTTTTTAATTTTCCTACAATTTCTTTTTTGTCTTCTCTTTATTAACAGTGAAAGTACGAGTGTTTGGATTTGATTTAATTCTTCGAATATTGTTCCAAAAATTTTGTGAAATACTTTTTCGAAGGTATTCAATAATTTTGGTGATTTTAAAGATTTTTTAGTTATGAGCTACTTTTAGGAAAGTTTTTTTTACAGTTTTGAGGAAATTTTTATAAGTTAGCTTATTTCTTAAAGTGGAAAAAAAAAATATCTTTGCACGATTTAATTTCTGGTGTCCACAAAGATTTAGAGAAAATTCCTGATTCTTTTTGTTAGAAACAGTCTTTCATTGCTAAAATAGAAGCAATTAATTTTTGCGCATGTTGTTTGATTTTTTCTTCTACAATAAAGGTGAAATCTTTAAAAATATGTTTTACCACCAAAAAATATTTCATAACGCCTTTTTTCATTTTTTTCAAATGTCCAGTTTTGAGGCATTTCTGACCCAGTGTGTAACGTTTGACCAAAGTCGTCAAAATAAAATTGGCCTAACGTCGGTTTTGGCGTATCTAAAACCTATGTCTCATTTCTGCCATTATTTCAACGTCTAAACAACGATAGAAAAGACGTTGTCTCAATAAAACAAGTCTAAATATAACAATTGCCGAACGCATTTGTAACGTCTTTCTCCCTAAAATTTAACGTTGCTCTAACGCCTTTTCGTCGTCAAGCTAAAATTAAGCGTTGTTACAACTCATTTTTACATCGTTGCAGTAACGTTACCAACACAAACTTTTTTCCACTTTATTTATAACGTCATTTATAACGTCGTACCAACTTCCTTCTAATGATTTTAATGACCTGATTACCATAACAATCACTTTTCGTCTTTCACTTTTAATCACCTGTTATAATAGTGTGTGTTATTTAGTAAAATCAACTTACATTGGTTTCCATATTTTAGTTTCATGTTATTTTTGATTTGATCTTCAGAGTATTTTGTTTTACAACCAATTTCATCTCGCCAATTTCCGCAATTATTGTCAGAGTCACATGTTTGGGAGTGTAATGCACAGGCTCTTCCGTTATTGCATTGAAATTCTTTACATGGGTTCGGACAAGTGCTTAAATCACCACCACACTCATAAGTATAACTACCGCTTCTAGGTTTGCATGTACACACGTGATTTTCTCTAGAAAAAAAAAAGTTAAAAAATAAAATGCAAAAAAAAAGTAGTTTTCCGTTAATATTTTTTAAAAAAACTATAAAGGGGAAAAGCGCCTATGATGGCTTACCGGTCATATTTCCATAAAAATTGGTTTTGGTGAAAAAGTGTTTAGGCCTACATGATAACACTGATTTTAAATTTTGACTGACTTTATCCTTTGAGCACAAGTACTGTTTTTATAATCAACAAAAATCAACTTTGGAATGTGCTGTTGTAGTTTTATTCCTTTCATATAATTAAGATTGTGATTTTATTATTGACTGTGCAGAAATTAAATTTTCATGCATTTTATTTCCATATTTTGTGCATTTAGTGGAATACTTACTTTAATTTTATCTTTTCAACAAGGCAGATAGCTTGTTTTAATGAAAATGACGACTTCTTCCCATGATGGCATACTGACAAGTTGCAATATTGAAGAGCTAGAAATTTTTTTTTTTTTTTTTTATAAGAAAAACTTATTTTTAATAAAGTAAAAAGAAAGCGATGCTCTAAAAGTGTTTTTTGGTCATAACACTTTATATGATATGCACTTATGCAAAACTTTACAATGCTGCTGTGCAGCATGAAATGGTAAATTAGGATGGTTTCGAGTAATTTCTGGCTTTTCTGAGGGAAGACTTTAATGTTAAATAAAATCATCAAGTTATCCTTGATACTAACCAGACCCATTTTTCCCTATGCCATCATAAAAAACAAAAGACGCACAAACATAAAGTTACATCATAAAAGTGTTTACCTAATTGAAACTTCACAGATAGCAGCATTAACTCCACTCCAACCAACAACTTCAGAAATTTCCGCCCTCTCTTCAAAATCACATCTGGTTTTACCGCAGCACTCACTTCTTATTTGATCTGAGGGACTAGCTCGTTTGTTTCTTAAGAATGATAGAGCGTTACGTTTTTTCAAGAGCACGTTTGATAAAGACTAAAAGCAAAAAAAACGCAGAAAAGTCAAAAAAAGACAAAAAATAAAAAATAATAAATAAAATAAAACGCAGAAAATTATATTCAACTCATTTTAGTTTTTGTCTAAAAGATAATATAATATATACAAGAAAAAACATCGGTATTAAGTTATTACTAAACTGTAAATTGTTTTAGATTTTATTTTCAGTTTTTTTTACTGAACTACAGAAAAATATTGTGAAATAATAAAAAATGCAAACTAAAAAAATAAGTATAAAATTTCGTCAGAAAACAAAACATTCATTAAACCTAACACTAAAATTGATTGTATTAGTAATACATAATAGTTGTACTGTTAATACATTAGTTGTATTGTTAATACATTGGTTGTAACGTTAATACATTGATTGTATCGTTAATACATTGGTTGTATTGTTAATACATTGTTTGTATTGTTAAGACATTGGTTGTATTGTTAATACATTGTTTGTATCGTTAAGACATTGGTTGTATTGTTAATACATTGTTTGTATCGTTAAGACATTGGTTTTATTGTTAATACATTGTTTGTATCGTTAAGACATTGGTTGTATTGTTAAATAATACACTGAACCTGTTGTAAAATTAAAGCATATTCCAAAATATATCGTTTTGCTTCAAAATTTAATAAAAACAACAGCTTGGGTTCAGATAAACTTTTTATTACTGAAATGATATAATATTAATTTTTAGTGAATACCCTAGTAGGCAATACCGTGGTTACTGGGTCCGATCCCCCGTCCAAAACCTGTCGTGAGGACCCCAAAATTATAAAAATTTAACAATTAGTATCACTCAAAAAAAATATTAATTCCTTATAGTCGCAAAATGGCGCCTAAATTTGCAAATGAGCCCCTAAGTTTGTTGGCCCCCTTTTCCTTCAATTGAGGATGTGGGGGAGCCTAGCCTAGTTGATCTTATGAAGGCCTTTGATACAGTTAATCACAGTATTTTACATTCCAATCTAAAATATTACGGTAAAATAAGCTCAACATTGAAGTGGATTCAAAGCTATTTGTCTAACAGAAAGTAACTTGTATTACCAGAAAAGTCAGAAGCCCTCGTGTGGTTCAATCTCAGGATTCAATAATAGGTCCAATAGTTTTTTTTTAATACATAATAACAATATGCATAAAGCTACCTAACAAATATCTACAATTATGTAAGCTGACGATACAAATTTATTTTTTAATAATCCTGAAGCAAAGACTATGTTTGAAACTATGAACAATGAACTCGAAAATTTCAACCTCTAGTTCATAACAAATAAATTATCTCTAAGTTGTGAAAAAACAATCTTTACTCTTTTTCATAAAAAAAACAACAATCAATTAATCTTCCGTTAAAGCTGCCTAAACTGCTTTTTATTAAAAACAAAATTAAACGTAAAAAAATATAAAAATTTTTCGCAGTAATTTTTAATGAAAATTTGTCATCAAGAAATCATAAATAGGTGTTTTAAGTCGAGATACTTTCTCAATATTAAGTTGAGATAATTTCTTATTAGTAAATCACGTTGCATGCTTTACTTTAATTTTGTACATAGTCAGCTTTTCTACGCAAATATTGTATGAGCTAGCACCAATAAAAAAAATGCTAAAATTGCAAAGCCTGCAAAACCATGCATGCAAAGCAATTAATTATTTAAAGAATTGTTATTGTAAGAATTGGTATATATGTCAGGAATTAAGAAGATGCATTTTAGTTTGCCGTTTAAACGATGAAATTCATTTTAGGTCTTTAATATTTTTATTTTTGAAATGATTCTATACTGATGTACCACGGTTTTATAATTAGAAAACTTGAATGGAGTGATTTAATTTTTCCTCGGTAATAGTTGTACCTGGTATTTGAACGCAGATTAATTTTTTAGAAAATGATATCAAGAAAATATCTGAAATAAAGGCTTGGTAGTAGATTGTTCTTACATTTATACATAAAAGTTAATATCTGTAATAAGTTAAGTTTTGCAATATATAGAACCATTATGCTTTTCACCACTTTACTAACCTATTTAAGATTTTACTTACTTATTAATTTTTTTTTCCATATATTTATAAGATATTTTAATGTTTTTTTAAATGACAAGGGTACAGTTTGGACTAAAATTGGCTCTATGCAATCAAAAACTAATGAAGAATCACTAGGTCTCAGCTTCCCATAATCACTAACAGTTAAAAACCTTTTGGCTAATGTCTTTCACATACTGCGGTGTTATTAGTATTATGAATATTATCTTTTGGTATTATAGCAGTCCAACGTTTTCGTTTTTAAATGTTTTTTGGTCAAAATGTTTTAACTCTATTCTGAGGATTATAGTTACTATTGCAATTTGTTACACAACATAGGCAAACCATTTTTAAAATACTAAAATGAATAATTCGCTTATTCTTTCGCCTTTAAACTAACTAGTCCAAATATCAACGTTAAATGTTTAATGCGCTTAGTTACTGTTTAATGTGCTTAGTTGCAAAAGTTTTAACGAATGCAACTGGCTAAGTTAAATCTTCTAATGTGTAATTGGCTATACTGCTACGTTGATTTGAAAAGGTTCTAACTGTTTCGTGAGTAGTTTTAAGTAAACCGAAGTCAAAATATGTTATGTTTTTACCATAAAAATTTATTAGTATCAATTGATAATATTTTCATCGATGATAACATAAGTATTTGCCTTTAGTATCACTGTTTGCAACTAAAAACTATTTCACTTTTCATTGCGAAATAAGTTGCCCCAAAATGTAATTAGAACCTTGTCATAGTAAAATAGCCATATCTTCACTATGACAAGGTTCTAACTGCTCTTATAACCGTAGTTAGAAACATTTTAGCTGGTTTAAAATTTCGCGATTGATGTAGTTAACTGCTTTTTAATTCTGTAACTGAAACAATAGTATTATAAACGGTAATTATTATATTATCTAACAAGATTCTACCGTTATATTAGATTTAGTAACCATAACATTATAGCTTAGAAGCTTAAAAACCTTTCATCGCATTCGGTCAATTTATAGGTGAAGAACCACTTGTTAGTAATCATGATACTAGAGAAACACATACAAAAAATAATACAGCCTTAAATTGTTAAAGTATGAATCTTTCGTTTAACAGTCAAAGCTCTTGAAGTTAATGGGCTATTGTTGGCTCTTTTTCTGTTAGGTTTTTTCATTAAATTTGAAGTCATGGGTTCATTTTAATTATGGATAAATAACTTAAAGTTAAACAGCTTTGCTGTTTAACATTAGTCCATGAAGTTTTGTTGATTTATTTGAATAAAATATTGGTAATAATAAAGTCTTTTAAAACAAAAAGTTTATAAGCAGCCTTCTTTATCAAATTCAGCATATATAAATATCGTATAACTAGAATATGATAAAAGATTTTAATACTGTTCTTTGCGGCAAAGAGATTCATAAATAAAGCGAAGAAAAAAACAAAAAACTTACAGATATGAAACGCAAATAAAAAAATCTCCTTCAAATAGGAACAGAAAATTTAAAGGTGAAAGTATAATGAATAAAAACAGGAGAACTTGGAGACCATTTTGGTCAAAATTTTAACTGACGCCATAATATTATTCAAAAAAACTATATTTATTTTATGCCTGAAATGACTTCTTTTTTGACTTATGCCATTTTGAAACAATTTTTGTAACACCTGATGGTGCTAACTAAAAATGATTAAGACTTTTTTCGTTAACTTGTTTAAAGATACTAATCAATTTACGTGGACCATAAAAACTAGCTGCCCTTGTGAGCTGTTAAATTTAATTATGCGCATGATCCACTTTCTGGAAACTTAAATGACTAGAAAGTAAGTTTTTTGTAGTAACATAAATGTTTGTAGTAATATAAAAGACTAGAAAGTATTTCGTAAAGTAACACCTATTTGATATTATACTGTTTCGATTTTGAGGGACGCAGCAGTCAGACCAAGTAAATTAATAAAGTTGCTGATCTTGCTTTTCCTCTGCCAAAACATCTAATAACTTGCAAGAAAAATGCTTGCTGGTATTGTCCACCATTGATTCAGTCCACAATGATCAGTACTGTTGTTTGGTTGTAGTAAAATATGCTGCCAAGTTAATCACACTTTGCTTTCTCTCATAAAAAATTGTTAAAACACAGCCTGCTTTTTAACATTCTAATAAATACTTTATTACTATTTGTTCAATTTTTCAAATATTACTAATATATATGATTTAGTAAATTAAAGTTATATTATTTTGTTCATCATATAAATTCAAAACTATACATTCATTAACTGACCATTAGAGACAAGAGATGGGTAATAGGGGAGAGTGGGGTATTGGCAAACATCTAAGCGGGAATGCAAATTAAAGACATCAGTTATACAAAATTGATCATATTTATTACATATTAATTCGTTTAACTATTCAGTCACAAACCCTCAAAAGAAATTTTTATAAACCTTATTATAAAATAAAAATTTCAGGCAAAAATAAAACCATTGGTGTTTGGAATTACCCTACATACGTGGGGTAATTCCGAACACGAATAAAATGCTAATTGTAAAAACTAAGTGCAAAAATTATAATTTTTGCACTTAGTTTTTACAATTAGCATTTATACTATGCAACAACAACAAAAAAAAAAGAGTGGTTTTATACCCATAGAAGTTACAATAGAATGTTACTCAAGAAAAAAGTTGCATAAAATTATGACAAAAAGTTAAAATCAAATTATAGTGAACTACATCCACAGCTTCATTACACTACTGCATGTCTGGAACTGAGGATGAGATCCCCTCTGAGCAGGTTAAAAGAAATTGTATAACTTTTTTTTCTACAATGTTCAGAGTTACCCCGCGTTCGCCATTACCCCACTCTTCCCTAAGCATGCATGACTGAATGTCTTTACATTGACTGACAGTTAAGGATATGCGCGGCAAAAATATATTTTCACCGTAAGTTTGTGAGAAGACTAAATTGTCTTTATTAAATTTAAAAAAAGAAATTTACCTTATAAAATACATTAATTTTTGTTTCTAATATTTAACGTTGATAAAAACAAGTACTTTTAGTTGTGCAATAAAACGTTTTAAAAAAGATTTATAAAAAATAGCCAATATTAGAGTATTTTTTAACATCAATATCAGACGAGAACACTATACGTTGATACTAAGACAAATGTTTTTATATGAATTTATATGATCATGAAATTTTCTACCATAATATTTAACTGAAAAAAAATTGCAATAGACAAACAGTTAGATTTACACTAACATGTTATTTAGAAGTTGTCAAACTAAATATTAGTTAACTAAACCTGCAGAAAATACATTGGCACATTGGCTGTTTGCTTATTTTAAGCTAGATTGCAGTAAATTGTAATTTACTTTGTTTGTAATGGTAAAAATTGTCCAATAAAGTCATAATCTTAATTTTGTCAAAAATGTCAGTTAGAACCTTGTCAAACCAACGCGACAATATATAAAAAGTCTAATTTAATTAAGTTATAACAATTGCAATTTGTTCTCTCTTTGGCATTTTATTGACATCGAATTTTACCTTAAAACTATTTTTTTTTAAATAAATTGTTTGTAAGTTAATAAATTTAACGCGCTTGGTTAAAATGTGTTTTTATAACGGAAAGGTTACGAAAAAAAAAAAAAAGAAAAAAGAAATTTAAACAAAAATTTTAGTAACTAAACAACAAATCTTTAACAAAAATTTAACTAAAAGAAAATATAAAAAAGAAAAAAGAAAAGAAAAAGATAGGAAAGGAAAAACAAAAGAAACCAAAAAAAAGCGGAAGAGAAGAACGAAAAGATAAAACATTACAAGATATTTTTGTAGCTAGCCTTTGTTGTAAATACTATTTTTTTATTTAATTTTAGTATAAGATACTTATTTTATATTAGATTATTATTTATTCAATTTACTATTTCATAATATATATTTATATCATTCTTTAACAACTTAATTACCAGTTTATTTATTTACCTACATTATTATATATAATGTATAATTAAAATATTACTCTATTATTAATTAAATTTTTGTTAAACTTTATTAAATTTTTCATTTATTTAAATCATACAATTTTTACTTATTTAAATCATATAGTTTTAATCAAAATTTTGTTTGGTCATTGTATTATTGTTAATTATATCATTGTTAATATTACTTATCACAACTATTTTTGTTTCAAGTTAATTTGATATACTTCCTTATAATCATACTTACTGTTATTGTTTGCTTTTTACGATTATTATTACCGTAGCTACTATTTTTACTTCCTACATAATATTTCTTACATTCTTTATTCTATTGCAGAAATTACTCATTTTCATTGTTCTGCTATAGATTTAAATTGTTATTTGTGTAAAAAAAAAATAAGTCTAAGTTGCCGATCAATTCAATGTGAGAATTGTTCATTTTGGACTCATAGAAAATGCAACAGGCTCAATGATTCTTGGTGTAATTTATTACAATTAGGTCGCTTAATGCAACATTGTGTAAATTGTACTAAAAGTATATTTTCATTCACTAATGTACCAGATAACGAACTTAAGTTATTATTTTCTTCTAATAAAATTATTATATCTGACGATTTACCTCCGTCTACAAACATCTTTCCATCGTTACATTTGAATAAAATTTCTAACCAAATTAATGACTATGTTTTATCTCGTGTTTTAGATTCCAATTAAGAAATCTATGCATCACTAGATATAACTTGTAAATATTATGACATAGACGAGTTTTATTCCTTGAAGTTTGACAAAATAAATGCACTTTCTTTTTATCATCCAAACATTTCATGCAAAAACACTTTAAGGATTTAAAAATATTTTTATCATTAATTAATTTTACGTTTTCTATTATTGCTGTTACTGAAACGCGTTTAAAAAAAGAAATTCACTCAATTCATCCGATTTTCATTGATAACTACAACATTGAGCATACACCAATTGAATCCTCTTGTGGGGGTTAACTGTTATACTTGTCAAAAAAATTAATATACAAGCGAAGAGATGATTTGATGATTGATTCACTTAATTTTATAGAATCCACTTTTGTTGAACTATTTTTTTTCCAAAAAATCTAACATTATTGTTGGGTACATTTAGAGACACCCTTGCATGGACATAAATATTTTTAATAATATAATGTCTGCATTACTTCTAAAAATATCTGCAGAAAATAAATCTGTTTTCTTCTTGGGTGATCTTAATATAGAAAATATAAAAACTTTGATAAAGAAAAATTTAGATCTGACTTATTAAAGCGTGATTGGGATGATGTTATAAAAAACAGTGACACTTTCTCTTGTTTCCATAAGTTTATTACTGAAACAACATCGATTTTGGATCGTTTTGCCGCACTCAAAAAGACTAGTAATAGTAGCTTCAAACGTCGATTTAAACCATGGATTACAAAAAGAATCATAAAATTTATTCAAATACGCAAAAAAAAAAAAAAATGTTAAGATCAAAAGATTTAATAAATATAAACACATTTAAAACTGTTTTTAAGCGATATAAATTCATGACAATTACTTTAATTAAACTTAGCAAGAAAATCCATTTTATAAATTTTTTTTCAGATAATGTAAAAAATCTTCGCGAAATTTGGAAAGGCATTAACAATCTAATAAATGTCAAAAATTATAACAGCTCATCTCCCAACTGTTTACAAGATAATGATAGATATTTAACTGAACCAACTCTAATCTCTGAAAAAATTTAACACTTTTTTTACAAATGTTGCTCATAAACTTAAATCCAATATTCATTTGTCTTACGTCAACTATCAAAGTATCTTAAATATTCAAACCTACATAGTCTACTCTTATCTCCAACAAACATTCCTGAAATTTCATATCTAAATTGAAGCCGAAAAAATCATTAGGTCCAAACAGTATTCCTAAAAACATTCTTATTGATTTTAACCACAAATTATCAAATATTCTCTCTAAACTATTTAACATCTTATTCATGAATGGAACTTATTTTGATATTTTAAAATTATCTTGTATTATTCCAATTTTCAAATCAAAAACGGCTCTAAAATTTTATGAACTAATTATAGACCTATTTCTCTTTTATCTAACATCAGTAAACTTCTTGAAAAATTAATGTATTCTAGAGTATACTCTTTTCTAAACTCTTTTAACTGTTTAAATGAGTTTTAATTTGGTTTTCGATCAAACCATTCTACCTGCGACGCACTGATAAGTAAAACTAAAAAAATTAAAACAGCTCTTGATACTGGTCATTTTGCTTGTGGTGTTTTTATCAATTTACAAAAAGCTTTTGATACCGTTGATCATAGCTTTTTGATTTCTAAGTTAGAACATTATGGAACTCGTGGAGTTGTAAGTAATTGGTTTCGATTTTATATTTTGGACCGGAAACAATATGCAAGTATTAATGCTTATACTTCTAGTAACAAGCGTGTTACATGTGGTGTTCCTCAAGGTTCCGTTCTTGGTCCTCTTTTTTTTTTTTAATTTACATTAATGATCTAAATAACTCTGTTCACTTCTCGTCTGTTGATCTATTTGCAGATGATACCAATCTCTTGCATGTCAACAAATCATACTATTCTCTATGTAAAAATATAAATTCAGATCTTAAAGGTATAGTTAGTTAGTTAAATGCCAACCTAGTATGTCTTAACACAGAAAAGACTGAACTAATTTTTTTTTATCTCCTGGAAAAAACTGTAACAACATCAGAAAAAACTGTAACAACGTTGAAATTAAAATCAAAATAAATAACTATATCCCTCGAGAGTTATCAAATATCTTGGTGTGTTAATTGATTACAATCTTTCGTGGAACTTCCATATCGATAAGCTGTGCAAGAAACTTAATCGTGCAAATGGTATGCTTTGAGTAATCCGACATTATATCGATGAAGTTGCTCTTTTAAATATTTACTATGCATTATTTTTATCTCATTTTAGTAATTGTTTTCAAGTTTGGGGTGAAACTGACAACTATCGTATTAACAAATTAATGTCATCTCAACATCAATCCATTAGAATAATAAACTTTTAATCTTTTAAATCAGATACATCAGATTCTTTTAAAAAACTTAAAATTATAACCTTTTACTTACTAGTGAAGTTTGCTAATCTTCTTTTAGTTTTTAACTCTCTAAATAAAAATTTACCTTCTTCAATCGCAAACTTTTTTTATAGAAAGTAGACTGATTCATAAATACTCTGCGCGAAATATAAATAGTGAAAAACTTATTGTACCATCATATAAAACTCAAAAGTACGGTAAGAATTCTGTTGTGTATCAGTGCATCTGTGAATGGAGCAAGAGTCTTGTGTACATTGTGAATGAGTTCAATAAACTCCAACTCCAAACTCATTTGTCATCTTTTCTTAATCTTAATCAAAATCAATTTAAAAAAATTCTGAAAAAAATTTTGTTATAATTTTTTTCTATTACTATAATAACTATCCTTATTTTTTGTTTGTTTTTCTTTTCTCTTTTATTATTACCTACATATATGATTTTTAAAAAGTTTACTTTATGTGTGTCTATGTTTTATGTCTATATGTTTATTATTAGTCATATTATTTATCACTCCGTTGATCAGACTTCTGTGTGAGGGACACCATCTTATTATAATAAGAAATAATATATCATTTTACTTAGTATTATTGCAATTATTATTACTCATAATTATTTTTTGTTAATGTTACTATTATTGTTATAAACTATTACTATTGCTTATTATTTTATAATTATTGTTATTATTATTTACCTTATTATTGTAAAAATGATTTAAAAATGGAAAATAATTAGCTTGTTGTTGTTGTTGTTTTGTTATTATTTAATGCGCTTTTTTACAATTCTCCTGCATAGTTTCTAAACTGCTCCGTTTTTCGACTTTTAAAACTGTTTTAAATTTAATAAATTTTGATAAGGATTTTGTTTTTATTAGACTATTTTTATATTTGTATACATGTATGTTTTGATGCATATATAATTTATTATTTTAGTGTATTTATTATATCAGATTTATAGATTTTTGAGTTTTTTATTGCTTTGTCATTATTTTGGAAATGAAATGAAAAAATAAATAAGATTCTTATTTGTTAACATCTAAGGGTATATACCTAAACGTGCGTATATTTCAGTAGTTTTAAACTTCTCTGTATTTCTATATTTCACTTATACAAAATAATAAGGAATATATATATATATATATATATATATATATATATATATATATATATATATATATATATATATATATATATATATATATATATATATGCATATATATATATATATATGCATATATATATATATATATGTATATATATATATATATGCATATATATATAAATATATATATATATATATATATATATATATATATATATATATATATATATATATATATATATATATATATATATATATATATATATATATATATATATATATAGATATATATATATATATATATATATATATAGATATATATATATATATATATATATATATATATATATATATATATATATATATATATATATATATATATATATATATATATATATATATATATATATATATATATATATATATATATATATATATATATATATATTGGCCTCGGTGGGAGTAAATAAGCGCATGAGCAGAGAAAATTTCTCCTAAAACATAGCGAGCTATGCGAGCTCTTCTAAACAGCTTTTTTTACAACAGCGTTTTTGCTAAATTTGGCTTTAAACTTGTTACAAGCATATGTTTGTAACGTTAATATTACAAGAATATATACATAACAAGCATCATTTTTTTCGCCGTAAAAATTTTTTTTAGAGGAGCGTTGTAATTGGGTTCTCACACTAGCTATGGGGTCTTCCACAAATTACGTCACGCTTTAGGGTGGGGGGGGGGGAGGGGTAAAGGAAGGCGATTTTGTGACAATTTGTTTGGAGGGGGAGGCGGGTGTCTTGATTTTGTGACGCAACATTTTTTTTTTTTTTCAGTTTTAAATCTAGAGAAGACTTTTTTTAATTAAAAGAGTATCTGACCAAACCAAAACCCTCAGTTAAAGTATTTTTAACAGTTAAAGTATCTTTATTTTGACTGGAAAATTATCTACGCCTAAATCTTACTTTGTCAATGTGTACACTACGTTAACGGAGTAGCTACAGCCTTTTTGCGGACTGTTGCGGCTGTAAAAGTCTATGTGCACTGCACTTTCTGCTCTTTGACTTTATATGCTCCAAGTGCAGAACTTTATTTAGTTGGTGCACAAAAGTGTGCAGCAACAACAACAAAAAAAAAGCTTTTGTGCGCTAAACTAAAAAAAATTAAATCAATATCTATACCGCGAGATGAACCGAGCCTCGGCTTACTAGCTTGAAGCAGAATCCACTCAGCCACGCTAAGGTGACAAGTTGCGAGAAAATTATATTAATAAAATAATATTTTTGAATTTATAATATGTTATTTGTTAAAATTTACTATATTTTATTTTGCATGTATTATATATTGGAGAAACAGGTTCTTAAAGTTAGTATCATGTTTAGAACAGCGATATTATTTTATACAATTTCACATGGAACTATTGGGACGAAAAAATCACATTAAACAGACAGAAAAGTACTATTTAATAAACTCAAAGAAGCTCAGACATTATTATATTTAAAATCGTTTTGTATTTTGTAAAATTTTAAGCCCCTTCTTCAGCCCACCCCCTTGAAAATTTTATAAAATTTTTCTTTTAGGAAGGAGGTACAAAATTGTTGCGTAACATTAGGGGGGAGGGGGGATCGAGTGTTACGATGGAGAGGGGGGGGGGGAAAAGTGGGTCAAAAATGTCAAAAACTGCGTGACACAATTTATGGACAACTCCTATCCGATTATTTATATAACATTACTTATTTAATAAAAAAATTTCTCAAAAAGCAATAAAACTTACTGCATATAAAAAATGGTTTATACTTTTATATTGTTATAGAATGCAGGCATTTTAAGAAATATTACAACGATTAAACTTCTACCAAAAAATTAAATAATATATTAAAGTAATTAATTTATAAAATTTATAATTCATTACATAAAATTAAAAGTATCATGGAATAATTTAAACTGTAATAACTTTATATTTTATCAGTTAAAAAGTTATATATTTTATTAATCTAATTTAGAGTGTATTAATTATTAATTTATGATTTAATCCAATCTAAAAAAAAACGTTTGCATTTAAATCAACTCACTTTTTTTTGCAACAATCGTGTCTATTAATAAACATATCAGTTTGTTATGTAATTAATTTTTTTCATTTTTTTAATAAAAATGACTTTTTGTTATTTATTTAGGAAACAACGATAATTGTACTTTTAAGAGAAAAAATTATACTTTGGCGAGAGCCCTTAACTCTCCCGTAAAACCATTTGGTGTGAGTGTGTGAGCCTTTCCGTCGAGGTCTAATACATTTTATGTAAATTAATAATTATTCCATATTCTATCTGTTGACCAGCCTCGCACCCCTTCTTCATCTATTATCCTGGCACAGATGTATTTTTAATACATTGTTTCCAGTTTAGGGTGTTGAATGATGGATCTTCTTGACTCGATGCATAAACTTTGCTTGTGTCTCTGTTTTTATTAATAGACAACTCAATCTATTATCTCCTAATGAAGAAACAGCTCTAAAACTACAGTTCGGGAAAACTGACTACCGGCTGGTAGTCAGTTTTCCCGAACTCTGTTGTAGCTCTCAGAGAAGCTGATTCCATCAATAGCTAAAAAATATCAAAGTACTAACAGTGCCATGTTCCGCATAGATGGTGTCCCTTTTTGTACTTTTGGTGTGGATCACCAAGACCACATTGGAGCCCCTTGTTACGGCTTAGGATTTTTTAATAGTAATGAGGCAATTGCTTGGGCTATTAAACAGTGTACTGAGTACTATCTATGCTTCGAGTAAAGTTCTTTAACAAATTTAAAAAATGAATAAAGTACCAAAAACTATAAAACACAAAAAACCATTGTCATTACCGAGTTCTCTAAACCTATCACTCACTAATATTCGTGGTCTTCGAAGTAACTTTTCTTCTGTTGAGTCTTATCTTTTACAAGTTCACCAGACCTACTTGCTCTTTGTGATACTAATTTGAGTTCAGCTGTCTCATCTTGAGATCCTAATATTGATGGTTATCTTCCTTTAATTCATAAAGACTCCAATAGCCACATGCTTGGCCTGGGCATTTATATTCATAAGAATTCACCCATTTGTCGGGAAACTAGGTTTAAATCCACAGACTACTCTTTTATGTGCTTTTGTTTAGAACCACTTCACTCTATCGCCTTTCTCTTTGTTCTGTATCGCTCGCCTTCATATCAAGACTGCAACCTTCTTGATGTTATTTCTGATCATATTGACCACGCCATCTCACTTTATCCATCAGCCAATATTGTTGTTATCGGCGACTTTAATGCTCATCGCACTAAATGGCTTGGCTCTTGTGTCAGTGCCTCCTAAGACATTAAAGCCCACAACTTTTACCTTTCTCAATCCCTAACTCAAATAGTCAACTTTCCAACTCGCTTCCCAGACAACCCGAATCACTTACCATCTTTACTCAACTTATGTCTTGTTTCTAATCCTAGTCAGTGCTCAGTTTCTCTACATTCATTTCTCCACAATCGGCTGGCATAAATCTTTTATATTTTCTCGATGATTCCAGTTTAAGCTTAATTCTTTTCCAATGTTTTCCTCATACTGTGCTGCTGCTATTGCCAATCCAAAACGTTACTTCCATATCTGTTAGCAAAACAATTCTCCAAGAAACAGACGACTGTTTATTACCGCCAAAGCTCACTATTCTCAGGTCATAAAATGTTGTATTTCATCACAAAAATTAGGTTGTCGTGACTTCTGGAGAATCTTTAATAGTTTCAATAATAAGGGAAAATTTGTAATTTTACCTCTCTTGTATGGTTGTAACTTTGTCACCTCACCTAAAGACAAAGCTGAATTGTTTGCTAAGAACTTTTCATCAATATCATCTCTTAATTCTACTAGTTGTGTTCTGCCTGATATAGCCGTCAAACAGGTTGATTTATTGCTTGACATTTGTATTACTCAAGCTTTTGTATCTAAAGTGATTTCCTGTTTAGACTCGTCTACAGCTTGTGGTCCGGACAACATACCGGAAGCATTTGCTATCCCTATTTTCAAAAATTTTGGGGAGCAATCTGATTTGTTTAACTACCGTCCCATTAATCTTCTTCCTATCATTAGCAAGGTTTTTGAATTTTTAATTAACACACACTTAATCTCTCATCTTGAATCTAATAACTTACTTTCTGATCATCAATATGAATTTCAATCTCCTTGTTCTACGTCTGATTTGGCAACAGTAATAACAAAAAAATTTTATCGTGCTTTAGATAAAGGTGGAGATGTTAAGGCCATCGTTCCTGACATTTCTTAAGCTTTTGATAAAGGTTGACATGCTGGTCTTCTCCTAAGCTTTCTTCTCATGGCGCAATTAGTAACATCTTTAATATTATTGAATCCTTCTTTTTCAAGCGTAGTATAAAAGTTGTCCTCGATGGACAACACTATTCTTCATATCCTGCAACTTCAGGGATTCCTCAAGGTTCAATCCTTGACCCTATACTCTTTTTAATTTACATTAACAATCTTCCAGATATTCTAACATATAAAAAGGCATTGTTCGCTGATGATTCTACCTTTTATTCTTGTCATGATAAGAAGCCAACACTCTTTGATTGCTTGGAGGGGGTATTTAGACTTGAAAAGGATCTCACTTCTGCGACAGCATGGGTCTCACAGTGGCTGGTGAACTTTAATTCAGATAAAGCTCCTTTTTTTTTAGGCAGTTGTTATCGCAATAATTTAGACCTTCCTATATTTATGAACGGTCATGTACTCAATGAGTCATCTACCTTTCACAAGCTCCATAATTTTCATCTTTTCTCTTTCAGTAATTTCCAACTCTAATAAGTGGTTGCTTGCAGCCTTGTTGGAAGCAAAGGTATTTAAATAAATTAGAAAAAAAAAATACATCTTTTTTATTACCTTAGATTAAAAAATACTGACAGACATAGCTTCATTTTTTTTTTCAAATATTGTGCATTGCATTCTGCTGAAAGTTGTCATTGTTAGTCATTTTAGTTTTATATTTTTGATAAACTTCTTAGGATCATTTCAAAATCATTATATATTTTTTATTTTATTGTCATAAATTTGGATTTTAATAAACCTTTTATTTCAAAAATGTTACCTTGAAAACTTTAATAAAATTGGTTTATCATAAACAAGGCCGGCGCGAATTTAAAAGAAAGTTAGGAATTGTGTTATGGGCGAATAGGGGGTGTGACACCCCCATCAATGATTATTAGTCGGCAAATGTCGACCCTTTCGATATAGGTTAGTCGGTAATTTAGACAGTTAGTCGGCAAATGTCGTCGTGGCAGTCGGTAAATTTTCGAAAACGAAGACCTTTTTTTTTTTTTTAGTCGGCAAAAGTTGTAACCTCCCCCCCCCCCACGTGACATTTACTCGCGCCGGCCCTGATCATAAATATATTAGTTTTTTACCTTAATGGTAAACCAGTTGTTAAATTAATGAGTTTAATTTTTTAAGTTTAATTCAAACGTTAATATATTATATTAGTTAAATTAAGAGTTAAATTAAGAGGTGAATATATTATACAAGTAATTGTATTTCAATATTTTTTAGTTAAATATATTGTTTTACACTATTATAAATATATTACAATACATTTATTCATAAATATAATGTTTATCATTAATTTTATAGTACTTTTAAATAACCTAATTAAAATGTTTATTGATTTAAAAAAAATGAAATTCAAATTTGTGTTTTTCTTTTATTATCAAAATTACGACTACTTCTTTGTTAATATATATAGAATTGTAGGTTTATGTTACTTTTAACCTAATTTAGAATATTATCATTTTTTTTTCTTTTTATATAACAGTAATATATAAAAATTATTTAATTTTTCTTTTAGTTTACTTTAGAGTAGAAGTAAGTAACTTTAAAGGAAAGATCACAATTCCTAACTTTCTTTTAAATTCATTTGTGACTATTCTAATGATACTGTTGGTAATATATTTTATAATGTAATAATGTTGTGACAAACTTTAAAAACAGTTAGTGACAACTATGCGGTTTGTGATTAGAATAGTTTTTAATTAGTAATTATATTCAATATGTTTACACAGTTTTAAATATTTGAGGTTTGTAGTATAATATAAATTATCAATTGATTTTGTAAGAAGGAGGTAAAATAGAAGTTAGTTTAATGATGAGATAGATGAATAAAATTTCTTGTTGTGTTTTCTTGCGAAGAAATTACATATAATGATAGTTAAATTGAAATGAATGATATTAGGCTTATTGAAGTCATTAGTGTTAATGCTAATAGGCAGTTTGAAAATAATTTTCGTCAAAATGAAAGAAATAGAGCAAGGGAAAATAAACCAATTGTCATCAAAATGAAAGAAATAGAGCAAGACAAGATGAAATCGTCAAAACGAATAAAAAAATGCTGCTCGGCAAGCAGAAATTAATTCATACCCTAATGATAAAAATGTACGAAATGCTGCATGACAAGGAGAATGCATTTTATGCAAGAGGTAATATTATTCTTGATAATAATGTTTTGGAGATGTGAACTAGATCTGTCAACATTGTGGCGCTAAAAAAGTTCTATATGAAAGTCATTTTTTATGCTGCAGCATTTAATGTATAATTCTAACAGGGTTTACGGTATGAGAAACGGAAAACTTTTTTAAAATAGGCTCTTGTTATTATGGTTAGGAGCTTTGCAAATAAATGAAAACAACGAAAGGTTTATTTTTATAATAATTCAACAGTATCAACAGCTGATTTGGTTTCTTTATTACGTGAAACCATTTCTAAGGTTCAAGAAACTAGTTTACTTATTAGATGTGTAGTTTGTGATCAAAAATCTGCTAATATAGCTGCCTTGCGTTTGTTTTCCAAAAACTTACCATACTTTCTTAATCTTTTAAATAATAAAAATATTCATGCTGTTTTTGATTGTCTGCATTTTGTAAAAATTATTAAAAACAATTTACAAAGACATAACATTGACATTAATGGTGAAAATGTTTCTTCGCAACACATCCAGTCTAAGTACAATTTAGACAAAATAAAAAATGTGCGTCTAGCGTCAAAAGTAACAGATAGATACAAAGATCCTGGTCCTCTTTAATCTATGAAGGTCAAACTTGTCACTAAAATTTTTAGTTACCAGGTTGCTTCTACATTATACTGCTGCTTTAATACAAATTTAATTTCTTTAAGTGTATTACCAACAGCAAGATTTGTTGAACGCATTTCTACTTTTTCGATATATTTAAAACGCTTTATTATTTTTATTTTTTTTGTAGAAAAAAGCAAATCTAATAGCAACTGTATAAGGGATTCAAATTTTGAGACAGTTTTAATCTAAATGATTTTATAAAGTGTTGTAATCAAACAACCACTAATGGTGGAATTTATGAAACAGAAAATAACATACCTAAAGGAACATTTTATTTTCGTCCAGGATCATTTTGTATTTTTACTTGAAAAATTTTAATGCAACCAAAGGATCAAACTCTTTGACACATGGCTTATTGGCTTATTCAAAAGGTTAAGTTATGTCATAGGTGTACAGATGTATTCTTTCTTAGCTCAGCCGACAATTCATCAACTTTTATGTCACTAGTTTGTGAAAAAGAAACAGCTTTTCTTTTATATGTAATTTTCTTTTTTAATTTTTTGTACTTAAGTGTAATAATCAAGTTCATGTACGTATAATTACGTATAATAGTCTATTTCGTTTGTCAGTATAATAGTCTGATTTTGTATAATAGTCAATTTACTAAAAAATATTTTTCTGAAAAGTTCCAAGGAGGGGGCGGGGAGAGGCTACTACACCCAAGATTCCCCCGTTAAAACCTGCAACTGGATTATCTGTATTTTTTTTTTACTCAATAACATCTGTTTAATATTATCTAAAAAATCAACGAGCCCTAACATAAACTTTAAAAAGATGTAGCTACATCTGGTAATTTTTCTCCAAGTCCAATAACATTTGTAAGAATTTTATCCAGATGTAGTTACAACTTAAGAAATCTTTTTGTTCAACAAAACGTTTTTCCTCATTATTTCATTCTTATTGAATCATTTGAATAGTTGTCTTAGCAAAATTGATGTATCTTAATGCTGTAAAATTGAGATATTTAGCAACAAAGTTATTTATTTAAAAAAAACAAAAACTGTTTGTCTTAGTTGCGGAAAAGTTGATCAAACTATTTGTCTTAGTTGCGGCAGGATCTTTTCCGCAACTAAGACAAATAGTTTGATCAATAAACATGAGTTTGATCAATTAACATGAGTTTGGCAAAATGGATAGGCAGAGTCGGACTGGCATTTAGGGGACCGGGGGAGACATAGATGCAGGGCCGCCTTATATATAAAAATTTCCCTATATTACTTATAAACAACTTTTTTTTTAAGTACCTTTTTAGGGGCCCATAAGATAGAGAGAGGCTCAAACATAGCAGGGACCCCGGGAAAAACTCTTAACCCCCGTCGCCAGTCCGACCCTGTGGATAGGCTTTGGTTCCAATATGAATTTTCTAAAATAAATTGGTATGAATGTCTTTCTTTTGCCTCATTTGAAGCCATCATGTTTTAATAGGTATTCTTCGACCAGATCAAGATGTTTCCCCAACATATTGTCAACTGTATATCTATGACACACTTGTAGCTGTACATTTTTGGATGAAACAACGTGGCAATGATACATGCTTACGTTATTTAACGTCTCAATTGCAAACTATAGAAAGTGGAGTGAACCCATTCGCTCCTGCATTTAAAAAATGGCTCAATTAGAAGATGAAGAAGTTCGTCAAGCAACTATAGAAGAACGCAGTCTTGTTTGTGAAAATGTCTTTACTTGAAAAGCAAAATAGACGTCGCTATAATCTACCATCGCATATTGAATTTGCAGTTGCATTTGTTGGTGAAAATGGTGCTCCACCTGCTTCCAGGAAAGTAGTTATATACCCAAGAGGTCATCCTCTTATAACTATACCATGCACGTCTGCTAATTTAGATCCTAAGGTAGATTCTCTATTTTTCTCAAGAGGCGGTGCAGGTTAGAAAATCACTTGGTTCACAACCCTGAACGTGCTACATTGGTTAAAATCATGTTATCTCAGTATAACAATTATAGACTTTCAGTTTGACATTTTTTTTCTTCAATATTATATGACAAGAAACTGCTTCAGTAACATACTGTTGATGCATATGTCAAAATTGAAAACCAGCACTATGCTTTTATCAAAAATAACCAAAAAAAACTGAGAAGCGAGCAGTATGGTGCCTTACATGAATATGTAAACAACATTAGAAAAGATCATAGCTAGAGACCAGGGGGATATCGTAGTTTTGCCATCATCTTATTTAGGAAGTCCTATAGCTTTAAAAGAAAACTTTGAAGATGCTATGACTATGATTAAAAAGTATGGTTAACCAGATCTTTGTATTACTTTTACCTGCAACCCAAAATTTTTCTTTTTTTAATTTTGTGAGTTTTTTTTAAACAAATAAATATTATGTTTTAAATTCGATTTGTTTTATTTTTTTTTTTATTAAAACAATAATTTTCACCAAGTAAAGCTTAACTTTGAAATATAATTAAATTAATTCATTACTCAATTATTATCAAAAAAAATGTTGCTGCATTCTATTGTTCTAACATTCTAATATAATGATGCTGGATTCTATTGTTAAAAATAGTTAGTTGGTAGTTTCATTTATTTATCGGTTTTTTATTTTTTTATTTCATTTATTTCTTTTAAAGTTTACTAAAATTCAAGACAATATATTTAGCTATGTAAATACAATTTATTTATATCTCAATTTGATTTTTATCTTTAAGTTTATAGTTTGGCTCATCGAAGCATTTTATAGTTCGCTTTTCAAATAATGATATTTTCAATCCATAGTGATGCCTTTAGTGTTAGCTAAGGTTTTCTAAAAGCTAACAAAGTTTTTTTTTTTTTTTTTTTTTTTTTTGTATGCATTTAACGGGATGTTCACGCCTCCTTCCGTACCAATGTCGCTTGTTGGGCTAGAGCTGGCGTCGAACCCCGGACCTCTGGGTTCTGAGCCAGAACTCTAACCACTGCGCCACGGCTGCTCTTAAACATAAAATGTCATTGAAAACACGGACAAGAACTGCTGCATCACAACAGCAACAGCAGTATCACAATAGGTTACCAAAAGTAAGTAAATTCCTTTCCAGTTATGACATTTTTTTCTTTTCTTTTATATCTACTTATCTGTTACAGTTTTTCGTTTAGATATGATTCATTAATGCAATATGAAAGAACAAAGTTTACAAAAATTAATTTGCTATACACATCTTTGATTGTAGATTAAAAAGTTTTGCTTAAAACGTACTTATCATATTTATTTGGCATAGTTATTTATAATAATTTTTGGGACCCAACGCAATATAAGTTTATAAATAAAAAAAATTTCTCAAATATATAAAACCTAACAAATAGTCATGAGAAAAAGGTGCGTGACCTTTTTCAATAAATAAACTAACGCAATGGTTTTTAAGTTAATTTCAAACAAAATTTTACTTATATTTTGTGCAGCGAACTCGAGATAACTGTAAGACACTAAAAGTTTATAACACGAGGTACAGTTTCTGTGTGTTTTAAAATTTTGCTTCAGTTTCTGTATGTTTTTTTACTTTGAACCTTTTTTGATAATTTATAACTTTTATCAACAAACAAATATAAAATAATTTAATAATAAAATCCACGATACAGCAATTTATGAAGTTTATACTATTAAGTAGAATTTTTCTTACTTTAGTAGGACCCTCCCAAGCTAATGTTGATATTACTGACGTTAGAACTAATAGTTTCCAACCCATCACGTTCAAGTTTTCCAAATAAGTGTATTACAATCAACTGCAAAATTCGAATTAATTATTTTTGAATTTTTTCAAATTTGACCCTTTAAATACTTTTTTTTGTTTACACACCTTTAATTGCTTTTGATTTTATTAATGACGGTAGAGACAAAATGCTAAGTAACAACGAATTAGAACATTTTTAATTATTTTCTTAAAATTTTCTTTTTAAAAGTTACATAATAATTTGCGTTATTGGCTTGTTTTAAAGGGTAAACAAGCGCCATTTACGTACGCGCTAAGCCATTCAACGTAAGCGGTAATTTTAATTATTTTTCACGTAACTATATTTCACGTAATTACATTTCAGGTAATTACATTACACGTAAATCATTTTTTATCATTTAAATAAAACCGCTTAAAGTAATATAAAGGAATCATTTTTGCGGTAAGATTACGTTAAAAAAACCACTAGGGAAGTTTGAATAACGATTACGTAAAAAAGTTTGCAGGACGATTACATTGGATATTCGCGCTATTTACAAATGTAATAACTTAAAAAAACAAAGAAAATTTAATTTTTTGTATTAACCTAACTTTTTTTATCAAAAATGTTCTGTAAATAAAAATAAAAAAAAGATATTACAGGCGCGTAAAAAAATAAATCATAAAATAAATATAATAAATAAAATCATCTAAATTATCTTGCAAGAGCAAGAATATTTATTTAGATCATTTCTCATAACAAAAATAATTATCCAATTTAAGAAAAGAAAAAAAAAATGATTACCTAAAAAATAGCACTCGTAAAATTTAATTTTATAGAACCGCCTAATTTGATATTTTAAATTTTGCATGTCTGTTTGTTTTGTTATAATGATTGATTATATTGAAAAAAAAATGAAAAAACATTAATTATTACAAACTTAAAACGACATACTATAGAGAGTTCATTTTTTTATAATTAAAAAAAAAAAAAAACTTCTTTTATTGATATAACTCTTTTGTTATTTTTTTTTTGCTTGAATTTACATTTGAAGCGTATTAGCTCTTGCAATATCTTTGTTTATATTTATAAGTTTTTTCTTGCAAAAAAAATTTGTTTAGAAAAATAATATTTTTAATAGTTAAATCAGCATCATATAACTAACTGATTGTGCGATATCAAAAAAGTAAAAACAGAAATTTTCTTATAATGAAGAACCGGGTAGGAAATCGGCTAGCTATAATCGCAACGATAAAGACAATATGGCCACGAGGATCGCTAGCTTTTTTAAGTTACCGAAAAGCTATCGACATTTGTAAAGACAAAGACAGAGAATTGGCTGCGAGGACAGCTAGCTTAATAAGCTAAAAATCCACTGGCTAATGTAGCTTATGTCATATCGTAATAAAATCGCTGTCTAAAATATTTTGATATATAGCTGCCAAGATCAGGATTTTTAGATAATTTGTAGCTAGCTACAAAGCTACGATATGTAGCTAGAGACACATTGCTAAAATACCGCATTCTTTAAAGTTTAGTTATTCTCATAATTTTAATAGACTCAACACTAAAAATCGAATTTTTAAAGATGTTAAGGATATTAGGAAAAGAAAAAAAAAATCGCTATAAAGCTAGCTAGTCGCTCGCTAGTCACTAGATCATTTCCTACCGGAAATGAACTTTGATTTAAATATTTACTTAAATTGAAAAATATTAGTTTTTTTTTCGGTTTTCACTTCCTCCTTTTTATTATTATATCTATATCTATATCTATATATATATATATATATATATATATATATATATATATATATATATATATATATATATATATACAGAGGCGATATCGAGAAAAAAAAATAATAATAATTTTTGATAAATGATGTTTCCTAAGGTTCCTAAAATGGTATAACCTCTTTTACAGGTAGATTAACGATTTTGTCGCGAACTTTTTTGGTTAAGAATATTTATACAAGTACGACTGTGTATAATTTATACAAGGTCGACGGTTAATTTTTATTTCTTGGTTGTGTAGTTAATATTCTTTGATTGTTTTTATTGTTAAAAGAATTTACCATCCCCGTTATAATTCTTTCCCGGTTAGCACGGATCCTTATAATGCCTACCTAGCTGTCCCAAGAACGCCATTTATACGGAAAGTTAGCGTACACATCAAGGTACACTGTGATGCAAACTTTGAAATCATTTAGTTTTTTCCGCGGAAAATAATTTAATTTGAATGTTCAAATTAATTCAAGTTTTGACTTCATAGTGCGCCAACAAAAATACTTGTAGAATTTGAATCACTCAACATAATTTGATAAAAATTAGTGCAAATGTAGCCAATAGTCACACCAAACTCTGAACATAATTTCAGCCTGATTAAATGACTGGTGTAGGATTTATTGCAGTTTTAGTTGAAGTTTTGTCAGTTTTTTGCTACTTATACCTCAATGCGTTATCGATTACTTTGAAATTCGGTAACTATTTTTAAAATAACGGTTACATGAGTGTTCTACTATGTAATACCAATAATTTTTGTTTTAGTTATTTTATTGGTACATGTACAGTTTTCATTTTATAGACCAAAATAGTGATTTTTTACTTAAAGCGTGATTTTAATTGGCTTATATCAATGGCGTTGACACGGCGTTCAAATTGGAGGGGGTCAACCCCTCAATTTCTAAAATAAAATCCGTAATTTTTAAAATAATAGCCTATATTTCTAAAACAAAAGTTCCTCGCAAAATAAAAGTAGTTGGCGTTGACGGCCATGAATGCTTCGCTAGAATATACCGACATTTTCCAAGGTATAAACTGCTGCCAAAAAAAGGTAGGTAGGCATTATAAAGATCCGTGCTAACCGTGCTTTTCAATCAATATTTTGTAATTACGACAGAACGAATGAAGACCATCAAAAATCATTATATTCTCAATATTATATGCTTATCTACTGCTAATTGTTAGTTATATGCGATAATACATAAGCTGTTGTCATGTTATTAAATAATGATAGAATTTGGTGAAGTTGCTTCAGATGATACGTTTTTAGACGCTTAAGATGTGATGCGGCTTTTTATTAGAAAAAGGGGTTTTTTTTAAGTTATTCTCCGCGCAGCTTTATTTTGGTTTTTCAAGAGAAAAAGTTTTTTCAAAAAATAGTATCGTTAACTTTTTCAGAGATAGGAAAGATTTATTATTGCATTTTTTATGGTTAAAATAAATACTTTTTGCTTCCCTGTAAGCACAAAGACGTTTAAAACACGTTTTAAAGATGTCTTTAAGGAGGTCTAAAAGGCGCACTTGTAGACGTCTACACCTTTTTAAGATGTAATTGAGAAAACAAAAATTGTAATTAAGAATCGTAAGATGTAATTGAGAAAACAAAAGTTGTAATTAAGAAACGTAAGATGTAATTGAGAAAACGTAAGTTGTAATTAAGAAACATAAGATGTAATTTAGAAAACGAAAATTGTAATTAAGAATCGTAACATGTAATTGAGAAAATGTAAGTTGTAATTAAGAAATAGAAAGATGTAATTGAGAACACGAAAATTTTAATTTAGATATCGCTTTAAAGGAGTAAGTGTAAAATGGCACTTAAAAAAAATGGCGCGTAAAAAAATGGAGCGTATAAAATGACTCACTTAAAAAAGACGCAAGATTTGTAGCGTAAATTTAATTTTTTACGGAAAAATTTAGGGAAAAATTTATAATTTTTGGGCAAATGAATTTATCATAATAAACACTAAAAACATTTTAGGGAAAAATTTATAATTCAATTAAAAATTATAATTAAAAATTATATAATTAAAAATCACTTCATTGATCATTTAAGCACCAACTTGTACGTCTTCCATATTTAAAATAGTTGCATAGTGCGTGGTTGTGTGTTGTACCGCACGTGCACAATCTCCTCCCATTATAGTATTTTTCGCCTAAATTACAATTCGTTCTAAGCACTGCATGCGCTGTTCCGCAATCCCGTCACCTAATACAGGTAGAATGCGAATTGCATTTTTAACGTTACTTTTATTTTTGGACCAGATCGTTTCCACCGGGTTCAACATTGGACTGTAAGGTCCCAAACGCAACAACTGAGCTGGTGAATTATCAAACACCCTTTGCAAACGAGCGTGACAAGGAGCATTATCTGTTACGACGACCAAATCCTCCAAACGATTCCCGGATGTAACCCACTGGTGAAACATAGCCAACATCCACTCGTTACAGGAATCTGCTTTAAATGATCCCCTGCGAGTTTCTATCATGACGACATTTGTAGTTGAAATAGCTGCGATTAAGTGTATGTTTAAACCTTTTGAAGCAGGTACTTTCATAATTGCTCTTTTTCCTTGTCTCGCGCGTCCTTGCGTTTTTCTACAAAAAAGGTTAAAGTTTGTTTCATCCAACCAAACTATCTGACGACCATTTGTGATATGTTCGTTGATGTTTCTAACATATTCAGCTCTTTTTTGTTTGTTTTCATAACTTTTCCCGAGAAAAAAAAAACCGCTAATACTACTAGGAATATGTTTAACTTCCTGCTAATCCTGTTAAGTTCCTGCTAATACGGCTAATCCTGGTAAGTTTTCGCTTAATACGGCTAAACCTATTAAGTTTCCCATTAGTGAAATGACGTTTATGAATTTCCTGCTAATCCTTGTAAGTTTCTACTAAGTACTTATCAGGATTAAACGAATTACTTAGTAAGTTCCTAGTAAGTTTTCAAAAATAAAACAAGTATAAAAAAACGTCTTTATTATACGCCATCTTTTATTTATTCACACGGAAGACAAGTCAGCCGTAAAACAGCTTTTTTAGATTCAATAATTTTACTAATTAATATTTGTAATTCTATAAAAAAAAAGCTCAAGAACATCTGGGGATGATTGCGTGGTTTGCAGTTTATTTGATGAATATTTGTTAATGTGTCATAATGTGGTTTTAAATGTTAATTTTAACTCGAGCATTTTCTGTTGTATTAATTCGAGTATTTTCTGATTCATAGTGATATATATGGTGATGTATTTTTTAAATTATATTTTATTTTTTAATAAACATAAAATCATAAATCATAAACAATTATATTGTCACTCTTTCTTTTTACTGTTTCTTTTTACTGAAAAGAGTAAGTGACTTATCTTTATTAATAAAGATTTGTCACTTTGTTTTAGTATAAAGAAAGACTTTTATTTTTAATTTCCTTAAAATTTTATTTGTAGTTCTATTTAAAAAGTCAAATTTTTATGTCAAAAAACCACTTACTTCAAGCTTGACTAAAAGTTTTAGTCAGACTAAAAGGGAGTAAACCATTTGACATTAAATATTGATCAATATTAAAATCACTCTCTCATAAAATATATATAAACATTTTTTAATGGTAAATATATTTTTATTGTTATCTTTTGTTAACAAGATTTAACATATCTTTTTAACATATTAAACAAACTATAAAATTAATGAATATTGTTATATTTTGTATTATAATTTTAATTTACTTAACATTAAGATTTTTGTTATTAATGCCATTATATAAATTAATTTAAAATTTCCATAATTTAATTTTATAATATTTTGATTAATTATATATATATATATATATATATATATATATATATATATATATATATATATATATTATATATATATACGAATATGTGTATATATATTTATATACATATATGTATATATATATTTATATACATATATGTATATATATTTATATACATATATGTATATATATATTTATATACATATATGTATATATATATACAAACACGAGGCTTATTTAAATTTTTTTAATTTAACTTAGTTTCATATTTTCATACACTTTTATTTTAAAATTTTAGATTATAATAGCTTTGAAACAATGATAATGAAAGTTTTTTCATCGTTCTAAATTTATGGTAAGTTAAATATGCTTTTTTGTTATAAAATATGTTATTATGTTGTTGAATTACATTAATATTTTTATAAATTACGTTATAGCTACAGTTATGGTCGTAAAAGATTAAGAAAAATCTTATTATTAAAAGAACTGACCATCGCTGTTTATTGTATTTTTTTAAATGTTCTAGTTAAACAATCTATCACATAATTATTTTTTATTTTTATTATTGTTTTATAAATAAGCGTCCTTAGCGACTAGTTAAGTTATATTATAAGGATTATATTTTCAAGAAGATTCTGTGTTTAAGTAAAAATTATTATTTTTATTTAAACTCGTATATTTCTTGAAAAATAAGCCTACTAATATATCTATGAAATCTTTGAATCTCAAATAATTAAATAAAACCCTAATAAACATATGAATTTAACTAAAAAAACTATTAACTAAAACTAGAAAGTAGTACTTAACCGAGAAAAAAAACCCTACTAATCCTGTTAAGTACCTACTAAGTACCGAGTAAAAACCCTAGTAATACTACTAAGTTTCCTTCTAAAAACTTGCTAATCCTACTAAGTTTCTTATTAAAACTTGCTAATCCTACTAAGTTCCTAGTAAGTACTCGGCGGGAACTTACTAAGTTTTAGTAGGAAACTTATTAGGAACTTAACAGGATTAGCGGGTTTTTTTTTCTCGGGTTCATTGTAGAAGGCTCCTTGTGCACTTTTTTTAATGAGAACAATCTGCCTTCGAGGTAATTTGCTATTGCTGTTGTGCTAACGTTTATGATAAATTGTCTTAATATCTTTGTTTTGATGGCCACCAATGTTAATTGACAATCATTTTCAATCCATGTTAATGTTTCTTCGATTTGATCTTCGGTCAACTTTTTTGGTTTAAAACCTCCTTTTCCGATGAAATTTGAATTTCCGCTGCGAACCCAATTGTATGCTGTCTTATATTTGATACCTAGCGTTTGCGCGAGATTCACCCAATCTTCAAATCGCTCCGCACATTCAACAACTCTTCTCCTGTCATTTGGAGAAGATAAAACGTAACGTTTCCTTTCAACTTGTTCAGTTGTGTGTATTTCATGCCGACAAATCGGACAACTTGAATCTGGTTGTTCCAGAACTGGACGTAAACAAATTTGGTGACATAAACGTTGACACGGATTTAGCTTAATCACAGACTTTCGGGTCATAGTGTATTGGCATATAACACGACAATCTTTCAATTCCATTATTGTGTGCATACAAAAGCAAAATTTAAGATTATAACTTAAATTCATGTCCAAAAAGACCTTTTGTAACAACCTACAAACTTAGACTGTAAATTTGCTATTTTAATTTATGTGTTCTCAATTACAAGTTACGATTTCTCAATTACATATTATGATTTCTCAATTATATCTTACGTTTTCTCAATTACATGTTGTGTTTCTTAATTACATGTTACGACTTCTTATTTACATGTTGTGTTTCTCAATTACATATAACGTTTTCTCAATTACATGTTGTGTTTCTTAATTACATATTACGACTTCTTAATTACAACTTTCATGTTCTCATTTACATCTTGAAAAGGTGTAGATCATAAGACTAAAAGACGTCTAAATGAAGACGTCTTTATAAAATTGCGTTTTAGACGTTTGTTAGACGTTTTTTTCAAGATAAATTTAAGTACATGACGTAACATTTTCGCGTAGTATGTGGTATATATTCATTGTATTTATAACATCATATATTGTTATAATTTCATACATACAAAATATACATAAGTACCAGCAATCAAAATAATATTTCTGTAATCACCACCAACGGTTGATGCATCAAAGATGAAAATATTAAATAACATATATATATCAAAACGGTATTTAAAACATTTATAACTTATTTTTAGTTACAATAAGATTTACTATACGTTTTGCTAGCTAATTTTTGACCGCATACTTGACGTATTATATGGCTTGTGGGTGTATAAAAACTAAAAGTACTGATATTTAACTTATATGTTATTCTTGTCATTTTCACTTATTATCATGATCAGTCAACTATCTATTAAAAAAGCAAAATAATTATTAATAAAAAAAAGATATATTATTATTATAGCAATTATTTTAGTGATTCCTGTGACAACAATTTTAGCAATTGTGTAAAAAAAAAAGATATCTTCTAGGCGTTTT
This sequence comes from Hydra vulgaris, assembly GCF_022113875.1. Classification (NCBI taxonomy): domain Eukaryota; kingdom Metazoa; phylum Cnidaria; class Hydrozoa; order Anthoathecata; family Hydridae; genus Hydra; species Hydra vulgaris. The sequence continues at coordinate 30,217,158 of NC_061165.1, forward strand.
TTTAGCGGTCATTTTAAAAACGCATACATAAAAGACGTCTAAAAGATGTCTTTAAAACGTCTAAAAAGTGCGTCTTTACCTAGACTAGTTTTAGACGTCTTTAAGTGTCTAAAATGCGTCTTGTGCTTACTGGGTTAAGTATATTCCTTGAAGATACAATTTGTTTTTTTTTTGTGATTTTTTTTTGTTTTTTTGAGTTTTTTAAAAAAAGCTTATCTTATGAAACTGGTTTCCGAAGATGAGATGATTGGATATGTTGAAAATAACGCAATATTTTGTATAAAGACTTTTTTTAATGAACTATTTATTTATGTTCTTTATGAGGAAAGTTTTAAGTAATGATTATGTGCAAAATAAATATAAAAATTTTAATATTTTGGCTGCGAAAAAACAACACACTGTTATCATGCTCAACATAAGCAACTTTCACTTAAATTAAAATATTTCATTTAAAAAAAGCTGAAATTAAATAGACATTTTACAATATGTAGGGTAGAGTAGGCAAAAGTGGCACGTAGAAGAAGTTGATAAGCTGTAGTGCAGTAGTAACGCACTTGCCTCAGAACCAAAGGATCCGTGGTTCAAACCCCACCTCTGAGGAAGTTTTGCGACATCGGTTTGTAAGGAGGCGGGATTTTATAATTAAATGCTCATCCGCGGTCCTCTGTAATAAGACCGTTAGAACTTCTTGAGGCACCTAAATGAAATTAAAAAAAAAAAAAAAAAAAAGCTGTGAGGCAGCTTGAAATTTCTTATTAGGAGTGGTGCCTATTACTGCTTTTTAATGTAAGCAATTAAATTTCTTCCCTATAGTTTGCAGAAAATGCTTTGTTTCCCTTAGTGCTAGAAGCCCTTATTTTTAAATGTACTTTAGAAAAGTGTTTATATTGTGGTGAAGTAGGACAAAAAAAATATTTATGGCCCGCTTTAACTTTATCTACTTAGATATAATTGGCTGGAAACTTAAGGAGATTTAATTTTGCTTAAAAAAAAGGCGTATTCGTAAAACAATGTATGGTTAGGCTTATATATCAAATAAAAAAGATATTGCAATTACGCTAAAATAAAAGTTACGTGTCCCACGTCTCCCTACTCACCCCTACATTTACGAAATATCTCTTTTAGATTTGTTTTTTTTTAAATTAGTAAAATAAACTTGCTTTGTGGTAATAACTATTCTAGAAATTTATTTAGAATTATCAAAATCAACAAAGGTCATATCTATATAAATAATAATAAAGAGCAGCTATATCTTTAAAGCTTTTGTTTTGAAACTAGATCAAGCTGATCTAAATTCCTCTGCCTTCGTAACTAAAAGTGTGCCAACGGTTACAGTATAACAATAATAACTTACTAAAACTGTGAATAATTTTTGTTCATACTTTGTTATATCATGCGTATGTTTTGAGGACATGTATATTATGAGTATACAATTGAAATACGCAGTTTTGATTACAAATTTAAGTTTTTCTAAAGTTTAGTAAATAAAAAATTTCCATGTTTGTAAAGCTTATGACAGGCAAAACTGCAGACAAATTTATCAGATTAAAAATAGCAAGGTTATCAAAAAAGTAAAGTAAATACATTTAGTTAAAAAACACGTAATTTAATTATATAAAGTGCTTTTGAAATTTAAAAAATTTACGGTATATATCGTTCCGTATCGAGGCTTATAAGTAATTTCTAAGAACAAAAAAACAAAAACTTAAAAACTTGAAGAAATTTTTTTTTTATGTAACTACCCAGCAAACCATGTTTTAGTGTGTTTATTAATGATCTAATAGACATTTTGAGCAGTTCATTGGTGTTTTGCTCATCCGTTACTCATAGCAGTTGCAACCGCCATAAATAGCAAGCCGAAAACATTCCCATATATTAATAGTAACTAGTTTTTTGCTAGTCACTTTTGGCGGATACTACTTATCATTTACTAAATAACCGATTAGTAAAGCAACACTGGAACACTCAAAATACCTATATAGTTCCACTGAAATTTTGCTATAGAATGTTTGCAGGGTTAGTTACTATACTTAATTGAAAATTTATACGTGGGCTCTATGAATAGTTTGCGATGGCGTATTGTCATTGTCATTTTTTTTCGAGCCCTTAATTTTTAAGCAACTTTATTCTTTTACAACCTGATGCAATTATTAAGGATAGATTTTTAAATAAATTTTGATGCATTTACTCTAATCATATGTATTAGGAACTTTTTCCTAATGTTACGAGACTCCAAGAAGACCTATTGGTTGTTTCACAAATTAACCAGGAAAAATTTGATGCTGATTAAAATGTTTATAAACAGAGCAAGCATATAAATTTGGAATTTTTGATTCTGAAATTAGCGCTCTAATTACTGCGCAACGGCTGTGTTCACATTTTTCTTTAAATTTTGTGTGTTTTGACCTCACAATTTCTTTGTAACTTTTTAAACCTTCTATTTGCAAAATCTTCATAACTTTCTTCAAACTTGTTATTTCCATGAAAATTTTCTCTAGTCTCTTAAGAATTTTAAACGACTTTCTTTTTCTTTATCTCAGGGAACTTTTTTTTAAATATAAAGAATATAGTAAAATCTAACTATTTTAAAATCAACTACTATTAAAATATAATGATGCGCCTTTACACTTTTCCTTTAATTTTTAATTTTTTTAAGTTATTTAGGTGCTCCCAGAAGTCCTTACGGTCTTATAACGGTGCACCGTGGGAGAGCGTTTAACTAGAAGTTTACTCTTTCCTCTTTACCAATGTCGCTTATTGTGTAAGAGCCGGCGTCTTTCCTCGGACCTCTGTGTTCAAAGTCAGAACTCTAACCACTGCGCCACGGCTGCTAATTTTGCAAAATAAATTAAACAGTTATGCATTGAAAAAAAGTTTTGGTTCTTATAGTACTTAAAGAAGACCAAACTGTTTTGTCACAAAACGCCATGGAAAAGCATATAGTAAGAACGTTCATTTCATTTTCTCTACTTATATTTTATATATGGGTAAAACAGATATTCAACCTCGGACCTATTTTATCAGAAAACAGAATTGTTATGATTGTACCAAAGCGACTTTATGACAGATAATATTTCCAAGTATAATTACATAAAGTTATTTGATTTATATATCTTAGTTACAAATTACAAGATGTATCAAAGCTTTAAAGTTTGAACTAACTTTTCTTTATCTAAAGGTTAGGACGTTCCATGATTGTCAAATATTTGTATAAGACGTTTTTTTAATGGATGTTATGCGCCCGCTTGATTCCGTTGCAGATTATTTGGACTCTGCTTTAAAGATTGCAATATGTTAAAAACTTATATAGCTACGTTATAGCTGTTTAACTTAAACTAATATTTTGTATTTATAATATATACTTCGAAACAACATTGATGACAGCACACTCATCGGTTGAGTGTGCTGTCATCAATGTTGTTTCGAAGGAAGGTTGGAGAAGGAGGCTGAACGGGTTAAAAAATATTTCTTAGCGTAATAAACTTTGAAATTTTTTCAACCTTAATTATATGTTTATAAAAAAGTAAATAAATATTGCAAAAAAGATTTCAAATTGTTAAAATTAAATTAAAAAGTTTTCCAATTTTTTAGATATATTAAACGCGATTATTCCATATACTGTTGTCAAACTCAACATATGCTAAAGAAGTTTACACTTACAGATGTTTGTACGAGCTAAGAAGATCTTAGACCATTAAAAACTATAGACGCGACTTTAGCTAATAAACGCTAATCTAAAAGTTGAGCCAAAAAATATTTGCGCTAGACGTCAATTGGTGGCTAAAGAACACTTTAATACGTCAAGTTTGCTTTTGCATTTATCTTACGCTTATTTGATTAACTTTAATTATGGCTCATATAATTGCACACAAAAAACGTAAAACTGGTACATATTTATCATTTCACCGATAAGAGTTTGTACTTATAATATATATTATATAATATTTTATAATATATATTATAATATACTATAATAATCAATATATAGTTTTCAAGAAATAACACGGTACATACCATATTTTGTCTTTATTAAAATGTATCCCATGAAATTGTATAATAAATATTTTTAATAAAAGAAATTAAAATAATTTAAATAAAGTCTTATTTCTAGTTTGTTTGTTTTTTCTCGTTTTTCGCCTCAAAAGTAACGTCACATATGCGAATTGTTTTTTGCTTCAACTATTTGCAAAAAAGCCCTATCATTTTAATTGTCTAAAAATAAGTTGACGCATTTTTAAAAATCAGAAACTAACAACAGAGGAGCAAAACTAAAATCGAAATTTCCACTGGGATGCGACAATATGTTTATTGTTTTTTTAATCTGGTCAATTTTTTTTAAATTTACTAACATAAACACAAAAGTTTAAATCAAAGCAGTTGAAGCAAAAAAGACTTTTAATTATTAATAAAGTTTTCTTATATTACACACGATCTTGTATGAAACGTTATGAAAGTAGAATTTTTACATTTGCATATAACATATGTGTTTATATATAAATTTATATATAAGCGCAACTTTATTACTATGCAACAGCTTATTTGAAGAACCCGCTTGAAAAGTGTTGACTAATTGCAACCGGTATAAAAGGTTTTTTCAGTGTTTTTCTTCTTCACCTCTAAAGAAGAAAAAATAAATATATAAATATCAGTGGTTTTTATTAAGGAATTACTATAGTTAAAAAGGCTAAAAGGAAAAAATATGATAACTTGTTTCGAGAAAGTAAGTGGTTTAGTTCAAAATGTCATTTTAAGATTTTTAATCTTTAATAATATTCTGGTGTTATTGCCAAATATTTGGCAGTATGAAACCTATAATATTATATACAATATTATATACCCTATTTTACTTATAAAATTAATAATCTGTAAAGTAATTTGTAAAAGATTTTCAGATGTAAAATTTCTACATGAGAAAACAAGTTTTTAGATAAAATTCAATTATTTTCTATGCTTATGTTCTGTAGGTTAAAAAATATTAAATCAAGATGATATTGATTGTGATGACCAAGAGATTCATTTTAAGACACATCAACCTTCATTATCTTAAAATAAAAAGTATAAATATGATAGATTTCCATTATCTCAAGCAAGTTAATCTTTAGTTAAAAATAATAATGTAATGTTTGTTGTAAAATGCTAATACGACTGTCAATATTAAAAGATTTCATTGAAATGATGAGGTTCCATTTTTAACTTTAAATAATCACCTGCATGAAATCAATTTTTTCAATATTATCAAAATTTTGGTATTGTGGTTTATCCTCCTCCAGCTAGTTGCCATATAGAGGCCACATTACCAAGGTACCGCAAAGACAGGTTCAGCTCCCCAAGTAGCGTCATAACCCCAAGAGTAAAGTGAGTTTAGGAAGAACGAATAAATTGTTAGAGTGAAAGACAGAAGAAGTCATGTTAAAAAGATAGCATAGAGAAAGCGGACAGGATTGCACCCAATGTTAGGATGTGCAATAAGTTGAAATAGGGACTAAAAACACATATTATCAAAATTTTAAATCTATGAAACAATCTTTCTTCTCTAACCCTAAATCTGAGAAAAACTGTAATATAAAGTATAATACTTATTGTGGCTATACCAAATATTAGCATTGCTACAATCAAGTTTTTTACTGTCTATTAGTTTTTCTCTGATTTAGGGTTAGACCAGTAAAGTTGTTAAATTATTAAATTTATGTATTTTATATTTATTTATATACGTAGTGTTGTTAATGCTATGTAAAATTTAATTATTGTAAGTTTGTTTAGACTTTTAATATTGTGTGTTGCGTCTCCTAAATGAGATAAAAACCCAAGGATGCAAAAAACCTAATATAAAATAGTGTGAGCAAGAAACAGTAACTGAAATGAACAGCCTAATCGAGTTTGATAAATTTGACTCAGCACTTGATAATGTTTCATCTAGTAACTCTGTAGTAACTCTGCAAATGTAATAATGGGTCGAGTGAATAACCGTGAACTTCATAAGTGCGAACTGGCGTAAGTACGAACTCGCATAAGTGCAAACTAGCACATGTGCGAATCAGTTACAAAAACAGACACAATGCCAAATGGCATAAGTGCAAATGGGTATAAGTGCACAAAAAGAATTTCCAAACATTGGCATAAGTGCAAACTGGCATAAGTGCGAATTGGCATATGTGCGTCGAACAAATTTGCAAACATTGACATAATTGCGAATTGGCATAAAAGCAAAGCAGTTATTGAAACAGTTACAGAAACTAGTATAAGTGCAAACTAGCATATGTGCAAATTGGAATAAGTGGGCTAAATAGATTTAAAACATTCTCATAAGTGTGAATTGCCATAAGTGGGAACTGGTATAGGTGTGAAGCAGTTGCAAAAACTGGCAAAAGTGCAAACAACATAAATGCGAAATGGCATTAGTGTACCAAATAAATTTGCAAGCATTGGCATAAGGGCAAACTGGCATAACTGCAAACTAGCATAAGGGCAAGTTGCCAATTAGCACTTATGCCAATGTTTGCAAATTTATTACGCGCAATTATGTCAGTTTGCACTTCTGCCAATTTTTGTAACTGTTTTGTACTTATTCAAATTTTGCACTTATGCTTATTCGTAATGTTTGCAAACTTGTTTGGCGCACTTA